>OZ010790.1:602693616-603291552 GCA_963932465.1 Maratus speciosus
CGAATAGCAAAAGAATGGAGTAAATAAGAAAGAAATAGGTTTTCAGTTCCTTCTTCAAGTGCATCGTAATTTTAGAAATACAGTAGTTCTGAATTTTTATTGTGTTTCAACTTGAGAAAAATGTCTGAATTCAACACTAAATTACAATTCGGCCTATTTTGCGGAAATTCATAAAAAATTAACAAGTTCAATAACTTGTTAATTTTTTATGAATTCCCATATGATAAGAATAACTTAACTTAAAACTGTTTAAAAGCATTTAATAAAAAAAAAAATAACTGTCTGATAAAAATACTCTTTTCATCTTTCATAAAAGGAAAATATTTCAATAACACATATTGGACAATTGCACCATAAAATCTAATAAATAAAGACACAATATTGCTTAATGGTACACAAAATACGAACTTTAATAAGCTAAAGGTTTATATCTACGTTTCGAGCTGTTTCTACAGCCGTCTTCAGGAAAATATGATGGTAATAAGGCTCAAAGTTCAGAGACGAAAGCTTCCTGTGCAAGAAATAATTAGTCGAAATAAAAATGTTGATGATTTGAATATAAAAATTCAAAATATAAATTGAATATAAAATATTTTATATTCAAATCATCAACATTTTTATTTCGACTAATTATTTCTTGCACAGGAAGCTTTCGTCTCTGAACTTTGAGCCTTATTACCATCATATTTTCCTGAAGACGGCTGTAGAAACAGCTCGAAACGTAGAAATCAACTTTTAGCTTATTAAAGTTCGTATTTTGTGTACCATTAAGCAATATTGTGTCTTTATTTATTAGGAAATTATTTCTTCACTCGATTCTATTATTCCTGAAAAATAACTCTGATTTTCTTCAGAAAGACCATCTATCGGATACATACAGAATAGAATGATTTTATTCCGAATAGCAAATAAATGGAGTAAATAAGAAAGAAATAGGCTTTCAGTTCCTTCTTCAGGTGCATCGTAATTTTACAAACACGGTAGTTCTGAATTTTTATTGTGTTTAGATTTGAGAAAAATGTCTAAATCAACATTGGATTACAATTCGGAAATTTTGTGAAAATTCCTAAAAAATTAACAAGTTTTGTAGTAAGAATAACTTAACTTAAGACTGTTTAAAAGCATTTAATATAAATGGAACTCTCTGATAACAAACACTCTTTTCATCCGTCATAAAAGGAAAATATTTCTGCACTCGATTCTATTATTTCTCCAAAATAACTCTGATTATCTTCAGAAAGATCATTTATGAGATGCATACAGAATAGAATGATTTTATTCCGAATAGCAGAAAAAAAAAAAAAAAAAAAAAAAAAAAAAAGGAGTAAATATGAAAGAAATAGGTTTTTGTTCCTTCTTCAAGTGCATCGTAATTTTAGAAATACAGTAGTTCTGAATTTTTATTGTGTTTCAACTTGAGAAAAATGTCCAAATTCAACACTGAATTACACTTCGGCCTATTTTGTGAAAATTCATAAAAAATTAACAAGTTATTGCGATAAGAATAAGTTAACTTAAGACTGTTTAAAAGCATTTAATATAAATGTAACCGTCTGATAAAAATACTCTTTTCATCTTTCATAAAAGGAAAATATTTCTCCACCCCATTCTATTATTTCTCAAAAATAACTTTGATTTTCTTCAGAAAGACCATCTATCGGATACATACAGAATAGAATGATTTTATTCCAAATAGCAAAAAAAAAAAAAAAAAAAAAAAAAATTAAGAAAATAGGAAAGAAATAGGTTTTCTGTTCCTTCGTCAAGTGCACCGTAATTCTGGGAATATAGATGTTCCGAATTTTTATTGTGTTTTAACTTTCTATAAAAGTTCGTAAAAATGTTTCTCTTCATTATACATTGTAAAAAGAAAAAAATACAAATATTTCTTAATCCACAAAAATATAATATAACAACCAACGAAAACATGCAATAAAGTCTTCCGAGATACCTATGATTTCAAAAAGCCTTCTTTACCTGAATAGTGTAAAAAACTTAACCGTCTGACAATCTGAAATTCGATGACCAATTAAATAACTTTGAAAAAGCGTAACACATTTAAAAATCCAATTTCAGTAAGTAACACCTATAGGTGAAAAAACATCAGAATTATTTTGTGCTTATAGTCGATAGATTTGTAAACTCATAGTATGCTAAATTTTAGTTTATTTAGGGAACGCATTAGTACAGCTGAACATTTAAAAACACAATTTCAGTAATTAACACCAATAGATGAAAAAACATCAGAAATATTTTGTGCTTATAATCGATAGATTTGTATACTACATATATGCTAAATTTGAGTTTATTTAGGAAACGCATTAGTACAGCTGAAAATTTCCCTTCAGCAATTTCTGATCAGAAATGTCCCCGAGATCTTTTCTATAGCCTTGCATATAATTTATAAAATCCATACTCACCCACCAAGTAATACGCAGAAAATTAGTTAAACTTAAAAAAGTTAAATTTTTTAATGTAAATTATTAAATATCTGCATGGTAAATAGACGATAAATCTACTTTATCCTATTGGATCAAACTATTCTTTTAAAAATGTATGCAGTTTTGAAATTCAATGTTTCAAAACATAATATATCAAATATCTAATTTTACTTTATTGATTGTATTCAGGAATTGCTGAATTATATATATTTAGGGTTCCCTACTTATGGATTCTCTTACTAGAATTTTTCTGTTCCTTACATAGTGCATGGAAAAGGGACACAAGAATTTCAAGCATTTTTTTCCTGTAGAATGATTTTACTCTTTTGCCATGAAGGGTTATGTGTTTCACGTGTATCTGGGTATGTGGATTTCTTTATGCTCTCGAAACATCCCAACGGCTGGATGGATTTTAAGGAATGAGGTCTCTGTCAATTCGTCTTAACTGTCCAAATGGTTATAGGCAAGGTTTTGTTCTTATAAATTCAAAATGGCGGCCGTAAAATACAAAATGGCGGTAGAGACGAAAAACAATTTTACGCACCCTATTGAGTGACATAGCATTGGATAGGTATTTCAAAACGAAGACGATGTTTCTTGACTATTTTACAGTCAGAAGCTCCGTTTAAATGTTACACAACCTGGAAGTTGTGTAGGTAGGATCTCTGGCTTTACTGCCACTCTAACCTTCATAGACATCTATAGGCTTGATCAAAACAGTCTTTATAGGTAGGAACTAACAATTAAACACAACTTAAAAGTCATCAATACAAGTAAATAAAAAAATAGTTAAGTAATATAAAAAATAGTTTCACATCGATGATTAATAATTAATCAGTTCGCTTTTTACGCAGTCGAGTCTTTTGATCCTTTAAATTTAATTTTTACTTGTTAAGCTACGTTTTAAGAAAAGTTTTTGATTTTATTTTACTTTTTACGGTTCCGTACTTAAAAAGTAAAGCGGAACCATTATAAGATCACTCCTGCGTCTGTCTATTCGTACGTAACATCCATTTTACTCGTAAACTAAGGAACGTGGAAAGTTCAAATTGGCTGAAGTAATAAAGGCTATTGACCCACTTATTTATGGATTATTAACCATTCACAAATATACTTAGGAAAAATGTAGAGAGGCTAATTAAGTTACTTGAAAAAAAAATCTTTTCTTTGTATATCGTGTGAGCTTTCGTAACGCCGAACTCAAAAATACAATATACTCTCGATTATCCGTGCGCGGATTATCCAGTTTGTGGATGTTCCGTGCTCATTCCGGACTAAAAAAAAAATTAAAGAGAAACGTTTCCAGGTTTATCATGCATGTAAAATCAATGTTGATGCGAGTTAGAATCTTGTCCGTTTTATCTGATAGGATTGTGAAGATAAGAGATGAACAAACAGCAGAAGCAAAGGTGCGTTTCAGATTTTTTTTAAGCAGTAAATATTAAAAGGAAAATTCGTAGTTTGATGTTATGCGGCATGCAAATGCAAATAATTTTTATATTTTTGTATTGATGTTGATTTTTTTCTTTTAAAAAAAAGGAAGTTTTCGGATTATCCGTGTTTTTCCATTGTCCGCGCGACCTCTCTCGGTGATTAACCCAAATAATCGGGAGTGCACAGTACATTTCTTTTCATTTTAGTATTTTATTCTCAGAGATATCGTCGAAAATAAAACGAAAACATACGTCCCCTCCCACTCTTTTTCCGAATCTACTGAATCTAAAATTATGCAGAAATTAGGGGTAGCAGAAGTTAATTTAAACCTTGCAGGGAAACTATAGCGAATACCCTTGGCCATATAGTTTTTGAGAAAATCGCATTTTTCCGTTATACACAAATTTCGTTTTCCGGCGTTCAGCAAAGGAGTTGAGGAGCGCTGGAAGTAGTATTGTCTTAGAAGTATTAAAGGACTATTGATATTGATTTTCGAAAAAAAATTGTCGTAATCAGCTGTGATATTAACCCTTTAAGACACAGACGGTTTGAACATACGCGGGCAAAGTACTCTAAATTTACAACTAATTTTTTTACGCGCCATCGGATTTTAAAGATTACATACCAACTTTTAATTATATAGGGCTATTACATATGATGGACCCTATTTAAAAAAATCATATTTTCGAAACTACTTCATATATTACAATAAGTGATCCATGAATTTAAAGAGAAATATACCAAGTTTTTTTCAGTTACAAATGTTCGATGTGTGGCCCTTTTGTTACACGGCATACGTACAATCTGTAACCGAGTTCGTTCCAAACATTTTGTAGCATCACTCTGTCAATGGTTCTGAAAGCTTCACAAATGCGTTCTAGTTCTGAACAGTTTGTTTTCGGCATTGGTGGTACATAAACAATGTCTTTGACACTGTCAGAACTGAAAAAGAATGCATTTGTGCAGCATTCAGAACCATTGACAGAGTGATGCTACAGAATGTTTGAAACAAACTGGATTACAGATTGGACGAGGAGGGTCACACATCGAACATTTGTAACTGAATAAAAACTTGGTATATTTCTCTTTAAATTCATGTATCACTTATTGTAATATGTGCAGTAGTTTCGAAAATATGATTTTTTTTTTAATCGAGTCCATTACTTGTCATAGCCCTGTATATTTTGTGCAGTTACTAATTTATTTATTTGTTGCACGGAACCCTCTGTGGGCAAGTAATACTCGCAGTTCACCGGACAGAACATCCAAACTGTTCTTTTCGTAGTATAGATTTAACATGTGAAATATTCATCTACCACGTAGCTTACCGCAAGGAAAAAAGGCAAATATATATAAAATATATAGGACGCTGCACCTCTTGTAGCGTGTCAAAATATCTCTCTTCATTATAGTAAATAAATATAAAATTTCAAGACAAACGTAATATACAGCCGTATTGATTTACTGGATCGATGTAAAATTGATGAATGAAAATGGCATTCAAAATTATTATGATATTTTGTTATAAGATGTTGTACGTATTGTAAAAATTCGCCACTGAATATAATGCATATTAAACTAGTATGTTATGGCCATCACAAAACTTTCTTCTGTATAAATCACGTCAATTAAATCATTTGAATAGTTCAAGAAATTACATCAGTTTAGTACCTATTCATATCAAAGTATACCTGAATTCGAAGTTTGATGAAAATTCGTACATTAGTTATTAAGATAGAGCTGTAGGGAAAATTCTGAAAAATGCAGCATAACAGCGCCACCTGTTGAGCGATTTGCACCAAAACATAAAATGTACTAATTCATATCAAGGTATACCGGAATCTGAAGTTTGTTGAAAATCCATGCATTGGTTCTTGAGATAGAGCTATTGCGGAAATCACAGAAAATGTAGCATAGCAGCGCCACCTGCTGAGCGATTTACACCAAAATGTATAAAACGTCAATTAATGTCAAGGAGTAACTAAATCTGAAGTTTGATGAAAATCCGTGCATTATTTCTTGAAATAGAACTATTAGAAAAATCGTGTAAATGCGGGAAAATGCAGCATAGCAGCGCCATCTGTTGGGAGATTTACACCAAAACGTTACCAGCACCAATTCATATCAAAGATTAACTGAATCTGAAGTTTGATGAAAATCCGTGCATTCGTTCTTGAGATAGAGCTATTGCAGAAATCTCGAACATGCGCCACCTGTTGGGCGATTTACACCAAAAACTAATCAGAACCAATTTATATTAGGGACTACTTGAATATAAATTTTTATTAAATTCCGTGCATTAGTTCTTGAGATAGAGCGCCCACAAAATTTGTGTCACATACAGACAGACAGACGCACAGACTCACAGACAGATATTTTGTGAAAACATGTTTTTCGGGATCTCTGACCTTTAAAACGTGTAAATCCGTCGAAAACCGGCAGTCGGAAATTTTTACGAATCCAATACTTTCTTCTTGTAAAGATAGAAGAGAGTAAAAAATGATATGCTGTTGTACTTTTAAATATAAAAAAAAATTAATTCAAATTATCAGCTCAGCAAAGAAGGAAACATTGGTCCTATTATATTTTTTCAGTTTTTTTTAATGTAGTTTTTATTTTTTGAAAAATGTTAGATTTACAATAACATCTGATTATAAAGTAAAATCAAATATATTTTGAATTTAAGACTTACTTTTTACAAATTCAAAATGTTATACATCGAGATCATACATATTTCTTAAACAATAAATATTTACTTTTAAGAAGTAAGAAAATAAAAGAAAATAATACAAAAAATAATATACAGCATTCTCCATATTTTGAGTAATTTAATAAACGAGAAACGCCTTATTAAAAATGCGTGTTACAAAATCACAAAGAGCACAGCTTGATAAGCGTGAGCTACATCCCTTTGAACCAATTTGCTTATTCTTTCTAAGATGTTGCTGTTTATTTAAAAAGAAATTTTCCCAAACAGCAGCTTATAAATATTAATATTAGTAGAAAAGGAATGTTTTTGAATTTTGAAAAAAAAAAAACACTTTTATCGAAAACCGCTACACTGAATTCCTTGAAATAAAAGTATGTTGTAGAGGTACTATGGAATAGTAATTTTTTCATAATTTACTTTCAGTGGAAAAAAAAAAAGTCTGGATAGGAAAAAATAAAGTAAATAAAAAATACACAATTTTCCTTTTCTTCAATTGCATCGTAATTCTACAAATGTTGTAATTCTGAATTTTTATAGCTTCTTTGCAGTCCAATGGTAGTATGTAAAAATATTTCTCTTCATTAGAATAAAAATGCCTTAAAATATTTCAAGCGAGATATAACAATTTACCCCATCGAAGTAAAATCGGTAAACTCAAATGTCATTTAAAAATTATGATGTTTAGGAAGAGACATTTGATGCTGTATTAAGATATATGCGACTGAATAAAATGCTTATAAAAATAAATGATTTGATGTTCCAGAATTTTGCATCGTACGAAATTTTAAAATGCAATATTTTTGGACGTGGATGGAAAAATGTAAACGCTTAAAATTAAAAAAAGTAAAAATTTAAAATCTAAAATAAAAATATGCAAAATCTTCGTGAAAAAGCTAAACATTTGCATCAGTTGTATGTAATATCTCCATTTAAAATTTCATTTTAAAATGTTCTAAAAACGACAAAATTTCTCTTTATTAAATTATAAAAATAACTTGGAGAATTTAAAATAATAATCTATTCAATAGCTTTATAAAGGCATATATTCAATATATACCTTTTTATTGCCATCAATGCTAGAAACAAATGTCAAACACAGACG
This sequence comes from Maratus speciosus, assembly GCA_963932465.1. NCBI lineage: Eukaryota > Metazoa > Arthropoda > Arachnida > Araneae > Salticidae > Maratus > Maratus speciosus. Next base: position 602,701,304 of record OZ010790.1, read on the forward strand.
ACATTCACAATTTTTATGCTTAGTTTGAGCCATTTTTAAGATATTGTATTATGACTATATGCGACTGAATGTAATGCATTTAAATATAAATGATATGTTCTGTAATGTTATTTTAAAATACAACGTTTTGTTTCGTTTACAACGCAAAACGTCAAATATTTGTTTGATATAAGTTAAGTAGGTTACACATACGCTAAAGATACATGCATTTTATATGCATTTTGAATATTTTCATTTAAAATCTAATTTTAAAATGTATACCATAAACGAATTTTATTAGAAGTAATCAATATGCCAGTGCAGAAAAGAATATGCCATAATTTGAACATAGTTCATGGAATTACGCAAAAATTTACCTATATCTAGAAGTGATATTTGTTTTCTATACAGTATGTCTTAGCAGTGCCAAGTTATCGCAGTTTTTAATGGTATTATTGTTTACTACTAGCGGGTATAAGGCCCTCAACCTTGCCTTTGCACCCACCTCACTTAAAAGAAACTGAAATAACTGAAATTCTAATATTATTTTTTAGAATTATAAAACGTAATTGTTTGTTTTTACAATAGGCATCAATAATTATATTAATGAGGTCATACACGTTGCAATTAGAAAAGAAATTTTTTTCTCGCGCATTATCCAATCGCAAAAAGTATAAACAAATGTCTGAATATAATAAATTTTGAAAGGTTGAAAAAGATTTAACAATTAGTTTTTCAGTTTAATAGCAACACAGTTTAAGTTATTCACAATTACTGGCATCCCTCGTCTTACGTAAGTAATGCGTTTCGCAAACTTTTACGTAACTTGAATTTTACGTAAGTCGAAGTTGTAAACTGATTAGGTAACATTTCATAAGAAACTGCAATATTTATTATATATAAAGATATAAACGATAAGAACGACGATAATTTTTAACGACTTATAATTTAGTACAGTGTGTTATTTATGAATATAATGTACATATTATTTACACAGTATTATTTTATAAAGCATCATGCATCAGTATTTGTTAGCCCTCCGAGCGTCTTGAGGGCTTTCCTGCATTTTCATAAAAATGCTTATAAAAATAATCTTAATTTAAATTTTCTTTCTCTGCTTGTTTCTAAAATATACTTCATGCCCCCTTAATTAAAATACATTTTAAAATAAATTTTATTTGGGAGACGGAAAAATACACCCAAACCGCTCAGAGGGAAGATTTGATTGTATATATGCCAATAAAAATATAACTCTCACTAATATATAAAACTATAATATGGTTGTGATTTTTATCTGCATATTTTATTTGTAAAATAATTACCAGAAGTATACAAATGCATATCAAATGCGCTAGTGTGTTTATAAATGTAGTTTTTGAGATTTATTACATAACTGCGAATTTACGTAAGTCGCATAATGCTTAAGTTCAGGAATGCCTGTAATAGCAAGACATTTTACTCAACACACTGCTCCATATCAGATTCACATATTATACAAATGTACGAAACACTTCCTGAAGTAGGAATGCAGTGATCATGTGCCCAATGCATACATTTTCGACATAGAGCCCCTTGTTTACTAATCTTCATGTATTGTTTGCTACAAACTAGGAATGGTCAGTCTTCTTCGTCGATATCAACCACATCCTTTTTTTTATTCTATTTTCTTTGAATTTCCTTCGCAGTTTTACTTTCTCACGCTTTGAATTAAATTGCTGCTTCTTTTTGTAAGATCGACTCCTAATTAGCTCATGTTCTTCAAGATTCTTTTTGAATAGACTCGTTATTACTGTGGCTTTTTCAGTTTTTTGCTTCTGGGAACTACTGGCTTCATTGTAGTTCATTTTTGCAGCTGGAAAAACTGATTAATGATGTCCTTTGCATTAGCAGATGCTGTGTGATTTTCAGTTAAAAATTGTCGATGCGCATGAACTTTTGCCATGGAGTAATTCACTTCATACTTTTGTTAAAGGTTGTTATGAGAGAGCAATTACTCAACTTGTAATGGAAACGTTGTTCGAGTTTAAATCAAGTAAACTGTTACGCATGCCAATAAATATGTCATTATTTCTATAATGTTTTTCAATAACCTTTTTCAATAATTGCAGTTCCTTTCAATCTTATGTAGTGTTATAGAGAATATATCGTTTAAAATTAAAACTAAATAACGGCAACGTATTTATAAGGAATTAATATATTTTTAAAGAAATAACGTCTTATACAAAATTTTAAATCATCGCTTACGGATTAATTTGTATTTAAATTGAAGCCTAACTAAGCAGAAACGTAACAAGCATACGTATAAAATGTTAAATCTTTCGTAATAAAAATTAGTGACGTATAATGCTTCGTAGCAACTGTTTTTCATCCAATACTGCCCCTAAAATATATGCGTTATAATAAAATGTAAAGCAATGAAAGAAACAAATAAAAAGTAAACAAATATGTGAATAGTCCTTCGTAGTTTTTCTTAATGATAGCATATTTTTCGGAGAACTATAAGCATGCAGATTTCCATTATTATTATTCATTAAATGAAAAAACAAAACAGAATAACAATAGTTAAATTTCCAGCAGAAGCTTATACCCTTCTCCGAGATTAAATTACTGAAAAACAATATCATTTATCCACCAGAAAAAAATAAGATTAAATATTATCACTTCTTTTCACGAAAAAAGAACATATATACCATAAATTACACACCAATAGACGCATCTAGATCCTTAAAGGAAACCATGAAAATATTCAAGAACATAAATACTAAGAACTCATTATGGCATTACTTTAACGCACTCTGCAGCAAAATGATTGAAAATACATCCTATAAATTACACTAATAAAACTAGAATATAATACTCAGATAAAAAATAAAATGTTAAAATTGGAAGAAACAAATGGAAAAATTCATGCGATACCACTAGAACATAGAAGAAGCAATTTTCCTCCCCCTTTATTCTTTTTCTTTTTTTTTTTTCATTTATTTTCTCATCTGAAAACAGATGAGATGATGCCAGCACTTCGACGTAGGAGTCGCTGTAATATTTTGGAGAGAATCTTTCCGAAATGGATTGATTTTAGAAATGGGCAAATGGTAATTCAGAGAAAAGTTCAAATTCTTTAAGAGCTTTATATGTTGAATGTAGAAAAAACATAAAGAATGGCAAGGGAGGAGGAGGTGGGAATTAACAAGGAATAAATAAAAAAAAAATCAAAATACTTTTCCGAGCATTTTCTGATGTAACATATCTTTTAACCATTTTAACTTAATATGATATTAATTTTATGTTCAACATTAAATAAAAATTTATGTACGGGCTGTTCATAATTAAACGACCTACTTTAAAGTTGTCTAAATGCAAAAGTATTGGTCAGAAAGTTTTGAAATTTTGTGTCGGACATAAAGAAGGAATAGGAATTTGTTAGAGAAAAAAAAATTAGTTGAAAATTTCGCCAAGAGAGGGCGTTTTTTAATTAATTACACATTTAGCCACCACCCAGTGAGTAGGGGAGGTAGGGAGGTATGATATACTTTTTTCTTACTAATTTTTTACAACCCTTAGAAAACTATTTTCAAACCAATTTTTCGTGTTTTCTTATAAAGTGACCTTTTATTCATTTATTAAAAATATTGTAAATTTAAAAAATAATCATTCAAAAAATATATTCCAATTATTGTGAATGGTTACTACCCTCATAGCATGCATGGTCACAGTGACGTCGTTGTGACGTCACTGTGAGTCACTGTGGTCACGTCACATCTGTGACCGAAATGCCACCACTCAGTGATGTCACATTGTGAATGAGATGTGAACTTCTTAGAAAACTTTAAAAAATTACAAAAAAATCTTCAAAACATTTTGTTACTGTAAAATTTTATTTTTCTGGCAATAAAACAGAATTGTTATGTCACTGTATGTAACGTATGTCACGACACACTCACAAAAAAAATTGCAATAAATTGTAAAAAATTGTAACCCATATTGTAAGTCCCATTGTGAGAAAAATATGAACTTCAAAAATCTTTGAAAATGAAGAGAAATGTTTTAAAAAGGCCCGCGTTACAGCGGCATAAGGAATGAAAATATATTAGTGGGTAGCAAGTAGTAAATTCAGACACGAAAAGATGGGGGGGGGGGGGGGCATATAAAGGAAAAAGCACGGTACAAGTATCAACAAACTAGATTTCCATGCTATATTTTATCAATTTGATATCTAAGAGTGTGAAATTCTATTTTTTTACTGATTTCAATTTTATCTAGTATTGCAATTTAATATAATGATCCTTCTCTTATTCTTATTATTATAAAAGTGTTTCTCGGAAAAATGGTACGTGCTGGAGCAATTTGGATAACATATTTAGAATTAGGAATATTAAATATATACACTTTACATATTTAGTTTGCAGGAAGGAAAATTTTTAATTTATTTTTACCGACCACTGGTATTCGAAACACTTTTGTGGCTTCAAACTAAAAAAATTCTATTATAGTTAAGTCTGCAGCTTTTAATGAGCACGTAGAAAGAGTCTTCAGAGTTTAGTCATACATACATTTCTTGCTTTATAATTTGCATTCAAGTCATATTTTTTCCTGTTAGTGTACCTATTTTAAGTAACTACTTTTTAAAAAAATTCTACTTCTTTCAGACTTTAAAAATAAAATTAGCATTTTCCGAATAAATAAAAATAATACAAAATTTATGCAAAACCCATGATATAATTTATTATTCGTATTTCAAATTTGTGTTTTAGAGATATGACACTAAAAAAAAGTTATTTTACGAATTGTTTTATTTTACAGGAAATTAACATGAAAAGAATAACGATTGACAAAGAAATTTTTTTTATCCTCGATATTTATTTATATCTTTTTATTTTTTAGGAAGATATTTTGTATTTGTGTGAAACAATCTTTACTTAGAAAAAGGGAGTGGGGGGGTTAAAACTGATAAAAAGAAAAGGTAAAATACATTGGAAAATTCTTCAAATACAAAAATTTAAATACAGACAGTCTCATAAAATGATTGCACATATAAGTTCCATATATGTTTATATAAAAGGAAATAAACTCACACCTGCTTCAAATCGTCTGCCACGATACCGCAGGGTAAACAGAGAACTTTTTGTTCTAACAGATGCGGTAAGTTACTAGTCTAAAATGTAAGCTTTTGCGTGTGCTTTTTTTAATGGAAGAAAAAGACGTCGCCATTTTCGGATACACACGGATATTAATAATTAATTTATGGAGCTCAAAAAGTAAGTCTTATTTAATTTAAATTGTTTGTTCCTGTTTTGTATATTTGGTGAGATGAGTTAAATAGTTTTATATTATACCTATAGAAAGAGACTGTTCTGGGATTGTTTTTCAGATTAGAAATTAACATTATACTGAATGGGAAATGCCGTTTTACATACTATAGTAGTGAAACTTTTGAAAGACTTTTTTTCATTGCTAATAATATTTTAAATTATTATTTAAAATCCTAAATCTTCATATCAATGTTTTCAGATTTAACATTTGCCAAAATTATAAAATAATAGGAATTCCTTGTAACATATGGAGAGATTTTTGAGAAATTGTTAAATCTAATAATACATTTAATTCATCTATTGTACTTTGTTGTTGTTTAATAGTACAATTATAAATACTAATTATATAGTGTTTTTCAAATTGGTATATTTATTTTTTTAAATTGTATGTAAGCACGTTTTTGCTGTTCGTGATTTTAATCAAACATTTAATTGTAGACATTCAGAATCAGTTATTAAATTTTCTTCGATTGTAAACTCATTTTCTACGTTTTCGATACACGTTCGATACTTCGCATTAAAAAATAAAATATGACAATTAAGCATTGAAATAAACTGTTTTTCATGCCTGATAACAAGTTTATAGATTAAACTGCTTTACTATACTTTTTAAAATTTGATATTTATAATATTTATAAAAAAAATATTTATAATTTATGATATTTATAAAAGTTGATATTGTACTGTTCATTAGCGATAAGTGCTTTAAATGCATTTTTAATTATAATATGCGCTTTTATGATCCACTATATTTATGCATAGTATATGGTGTATATAAAAGCTATAATTCATATACAAGGCTACACAAAAGTATACGTAAGAGTTAAGGGGTATGGGCGCAAATTGCTTAAAGGTGTTTTTTAGATGAGTTATGGATTTTTATGTTGAACTGCATTTAATTTACTAAGAAATGTTTGTAGAATATGAATAAAATGATACACAGGGTCACGCAAGGAAATGGATATATGGCCGTCTATAAATTATAATTTCTGGAAATGTGATTTCAGCAGTTTTAAGAGTGTTTTAATTTGAATTAAATTTTAACTAAATAGTGGCGTGTAATAAAGATTCTAGGTAAACTACAGGGTTGTACAAAAGTATTCAATTATGTTTTTATAAATTAGTTTAAATTTTTGAATGAGAATTTCAACCTGTTATGCATTTTCTTGCTAAACTAAATTTTCACATTATATACTAGTATATATCAACCTACAGATTAAATACAGGGCTATTCAAAAGAATTGGAAAACATATTTGGCTATGAACGGTAACTGCTGAAATCAGTTTTTCAAATGTTTTATGCGTTTTCTAAAATATTTGCTTAGTTATCTTATTTACGTTATTTCCTTAAATTACGATGTCTAGTTAAAGCATTCAGGAAGCGTTGGAAAGTGCTTTACAATCTATGCTTAACGCATGATTTTTCTTACTTGTTTTTTCTATTTCCCAGATCAGTCATTTCCTATAAATCATACCAAATCTATTTAGCTCATATTAACAAAATACAATATACACGGGAATAAAAAATTTAAATAAATATGGCTTATCTTATTCTTCTTTAAATAGGAAATGTATTAATATCCATTAGACTCCATGTTCGTATTTAATAAAATAATAACAAATCACAACACACAAAACATTCTTAATATAAAGCTTGAACTCAAGATCAAGCTTAGAACTTAATAAAAAAGGATGCCAGTTGATAAGCATTGTTTTTTTCAGTGTAAAAATTAAAAGTATTTTAGAAGAATAGGACTCCAAAATAGCGATACATTGCTAAAAAGTACGGTAAAAAGATAATATTGTATATTTCAAACAAAACTTTATTTTAAAATTCATCACAGTGTTTATAACAAGAATCATCACAGTATTAATGCTTGGAAATTTTTCCAGAGAGAAACCTTCGCCTTGCAAACAATATTTCAAATGGAAATCAAATTTCAAATTGATTACTTAAAAGCCGCAAAAGCCAACATAGTGAAAAAAATTCCATAACGGTATTTGAATCCGGGCCATCAGTATAGCGCACTGACATTCTACTGACTAAACCACATGGAACGAGACCCAGCCTGGAAAATTTCTTAGTAGTACATGTTGGCAAGGCTACAAACGCAGCACAAGATGGAATATTTATCATGAGCCACCGACATGGGGCAAACACGAAACTTAATTAAATCCAGCAGCGATTCAAACTATATGAATACTTGGAAGTTTTTCCAGAGAGAAACATTCGCCTTGCATACAATATTTCAAATGAAAATCAAATTTCAAATTAAAATTGCATTTTAAGCAATTAATTTGAAATTTGATTTTTATTTAAAATATTGTATGCAAGGCGAATGGTTCTCTATGGAAAAATTTCCAAGTATTTATATAGTTTGAATCGATGCTGGATTTAATTAAGTTTCGTGTTTACCCGATGTTGGCGGCTCACGATATATATTCCATCTTGTGCTGTGTTTGTAGCCTTGCCAACATGTACTAGTAAGAAATTTTCCAGGCTGGGTCTCGTTCCATGTGGTTTAGTCGCTAGAATGTCAGTGCGCTACACTGATGGCCCGGATTCGAGTCCCGGCTTGGAATCTTTTTCTCTATGTTGGCCTTTGCCCTTTTAAGCAATTAATTTGAAATTTGATTTTCATTTGAAATCATCACATTGTTTATGACAAGTTCGTCACAAATGACACATATTTCACAAATTAGTCACAGTGTGACGTCAAAGCATTGTCGCTGTCGTCACAGGTTAGTCACAAAGTTAATGCCAAAATAGTCACAAATGACACACTTTTCACAAATTTGTCACACCGTGACTTCACAGAGTGGTCACAATGTGACGTCACAAACGACCTCTAAAACGGCCATAACGACCTCGCATTCTAGTCACTATGACGTCACATCGACGTCACGTGACGTCACATCGACGGTCACAAAATCACAGTGTGACTTCACAACGACGTCGCCGTGACGTCACCATGCCTTACGGGTACTGTATCAAATCTTCCCATTGCTGGGGAGGATTGATACACTAGCAAGGGAGGTTTGATACATTGTTATGTAAATTGAAAAAAAAATGCAGACAATTCAATTTATGTGTCATACAATGTTTTATGATAAATCTTGAAATATTTAAGTAAAATTTAAAAAGAAATGGCACTGACATATTTTTGTTTCAGAAATGTTTTTTACAAAAATATTTAAACAATTGCTATTATTTAAACAATTCTATTAACACACTTTTAGAAAATAAATAATGAAAAAAAAAAACCCTAGAGATCTTGCTGCAAGAAAAAATGAAGTGAACATTGCTGATTTGCAAACAATTTAACATAAATTTAGCACATTTATAATTTCTTTAACCCTTTCAGGTCAAAGCATTTTCAATGCTAAAGTGTTGAATAAATGAATGGCACAAATTTAATTCATTTAAAATATCAACAAATTTAATTGGAAATAAGAAAAGGGCTATGTTTCACTTTCATATTAAATGGAAAATATTTTACAAAATGGAGGTGCCAACGTGGCTTTTGGGAATTAAAATTAAGGGGTTTCATAAACATACCACCACTCCTGAAAAGGTTAAAAGAAAAACTAATAACTGTATCATTTTGGTAAGTAAAATCGGGTGGATACAAGTATAATGTTTTTTTAATTTGCCCTTCGTCAATTATAGCAACATTTTCCTTTTCAGGACATTTAAACTTTTTTTCCTTCTACATGACGAGGAAAACGAACTAACCATCTATCATCGCACTGCTTTTCTATGTAACCTACATAATGTCTATGAATTGTCTCTTTGTTCTTCCTTACCAATTTCAGTAGCTCTTGCTGTAAAACAATAATGAATATTACAGTCTTGCATTAGTTTACAACTTAAAAAAACTATTAAATTTTAAATATACAAGTGTATCATTTCTCCCCAGCATTAATGTATCATTTCTCCCTATCATGCCTTATTGGATTTTCAATAACTTTGTATAAATGCAGCTCTAAAATGCCAATCTGCTTTGTGGTAAAACTCACCCTAACAATGTGCGTTACAAAAAAAAAAAAAAAAAAAAAAAAAAAAAAAAAGATATTATCTTTAAAATAATAAGAGTTATGAAAGAAAATCAATATTTAAAAAAATGTACATTGACATTCCAAAAATCTTAAAAATTAAAAGAAAAAAAACGTTCTCAGTTCTTCCCTGCTATGTCCAGCTAATGATGACCTCTGCTAATAAAAGCAGACTTTACATCTGTTGCAATGGCTGTTAATGCCATTTGTTGAGAAAAATTGTGAATGTATCAATCCTCCCTATGTATCAAACCTCCCTATCTCCCCTACTAGGCCTGTGCCCTGAGAAAAAAATGGCGGCTGTTGTAGGAGTATTTTTTTTTTCAGAGTTTGTACGGTCAGTTCAATACGAACACCAATAATTTTTTTTTAGCTTTTTACGCTTTATTTTTTTCTGGTTGCGGTCTCTATATTTGCCTTATTTAATCTGAGAAAAATAAAGCGTAAAAACTTTAAAAAATGTGTAATTCATTTAAAAAAACCCTCATGGTGGCGAAATTTTGAACTAAAATATTATTTTCGCTCAAACAGATTCCCATTCCTTTATTATGTCCGTCACAAAATTTAACAATTTTCTGACCAATAGTTTCGTCTGTAGACAATTTTAAAGTAGGGTCGTTTAATTATGGAGACTCTGTATATTCTGTAACAAAATTATGTAACGTTACTCCATAAAGTTGGTGGCAACATGCAGCCTCCAATTTTATGGAGTAATGTAATTTATATAATAGTGTAATTTAAACTCATATAAGTAGTGTAATATTACACATTAGTGCAGCGTAACACCAGTTATATCGGTTATATTACCCAATAAAATTTGCGGCAGCAAGGCTGCCGCAAATTTTATGGAGTAACATTGCGTACTTTTTTTTACAACGTATATGTATATTTTTTGATAGATTTTAGTTAAGCGCCATAGCGCCATTTTATCTTTAATATTATGCTATGGTTAATCTGCTTTTTAGGTGTGTTCGTAATTATATAAAAACGTAGCATCTATAGTTGTCGTTCGGCCCGCCCGTCTGTCTGTCTGTCTGTCTGTCCGTCTGTCTGTCCGTCCGTCCACATATAACAGAGCAGAAACTACCCAACAGAATGGTCGGAAATTTTAAGTATACAATCTTTACAAAATTTTGTCTAGTCATTTCAAATTTTATGAAAATCGGATGTATAGTTCAATTCTTGTGCAGGCAAAAATTTTCAGTTACATTACGGCCAATAGGAAAAAATTATTTCAAGTGCATTTTAATATGTTACAGTTTCGAAAAGAATGAAAGTTATATGCATTTATGAAGTGGGCTAAAATATGCATTCAGTACAATATGCGGCGCAAAAAATATTTATAAAACTAGTTATAGTACGAATGCACCATATTTGCCACATTATGACGCGCAATTTCCAACTTGTTTTTTAAACTTTTCTTGGGCAATCAATTATCAATTGTAATTGCTCTAAATGCAGTTACTTTACATAAGGGCTGGCCAACCCGGCACCAGCGGGCGCCATGGCATCTATGAAAGATTTCTTGGAGCCTATTCGAATATTTCCTGTATAGCTGCCAAATCTTACACTTTTCTTTGTACCACAAAGATTTAATAGTAAATTTTACCCTCTTAAATCGTCTTTATCCACCGATTACATAACATAAACATTTCTATTAAATTTTTGTGGTACAAAAAAGCATAAGGTGTTGGCAGTTTTCTTTTATAATTTTTAAAAATAATCTATCCATTTTTAAAAATCATAAAATTTTTATATTGTTAAAGTTTGCATGGTTTTTGTTTTATTGCAAGCGTCATCAAGGTTTATGGCTTTTTACTCAACATTTTTTTTTTTTTTTTTTACATAAGCGCTTTTTATGGACAAGAAATTATAAAATTGCTGTGATTTGTATATTCTCCGCAGTGTTTTTTAACATTTTAACATGGGAATAGGTATAACTATGAGATGTATGCGGATTGCATAAGACGTGGTACAACATACGCTTTTCAAAGGATCTCCGTTACAAATTTTTTTAAATATAAAAATGTGTTATTTTTAAATCATGAACATTTTCATGTTTTTTATTGTAGGTAGTAGTAGGATTTTCTGGCTCCTTATACTACAAAAGTTTCTGAGATAAGCCCCGGAAAATGCAATTCTAAATTTACTATGATTTATAATTTCTCTGTTTTTTATTTACATGGACATGGGTATTATTGTGCGATTTATATACATCATAAAATGTATATAAATACCTGTATTCAGATCGACATTTTTTTTTTTTCATCACTCAAACGACGACATTCTGAAGATCAAAAACTCAGTTTTTGATCTAGACTTTTACAAAGCTCACTATATTCATAAACATACTTCCTCCTTAGTAAATGATATGACCAGCAACCCTTTTCTTTCACCAGTGTGGAGCTATCCTGCGCAGTGACTCTTTTTCAGTTAGTTCTGTTCGATTACGTCATTTCTTTGGGATATATAAACTCTTGTTTTCGCCTTTTCAATCATTCCATAAGCCAGTAATCGGGGCTATAACCGAGGGGTTCTTCAAAGCCATTTTAATTCTTCTTTTTTTTCCTCTCTCACTGAGGAAGAGGATCCAGGAATCCTCGAAACGATCGTATGGGAATTTTTTGTTGTTCTGTACGTTATTTGTGCGTAAAATCGTTGTTGAAGATTTTAGCTTTTTTATTACAATTCGCACAAAGTTTAATATTGCTTACCATAATTTATAGTCTGACAGAGTCGAAATTCCGACTTCGATTTCGACTGAGATTCCCTGTATTTTCGATTTAATAAGTAGATTACAACTGTGGTTTCCTGTCCAATATATAGTTATTTTGACATCTATTATCATTCTTAAATCTTAGTACAAATAACTTTGAGGCTGTTATTATAATCGATATTTTAATCGAGTAGAAAATCCGATTCCGGTTTTCACGGAGATTCCCTGTATTTTCTATTTAATCAGTAGATTAAAATTCTGGTTTCCAATACAATATACAGCTGTTTTAACATTTATTGTCATTCTTAAATGTTAGCACAGATAATTTTGAGACTGTTATCATAACTAATAGTTTGATAGAGTCGAAAATACGACTTCGGTTAGGACTGAGATTCCCTGTATTTTCGATTTAATAAATAGATTACAACTCTGGTTTACTATCGAAAAGATGTTTGTTTTGACATGTATTATCATTCTTAAATGTTAGTACAAATAACTTTAAGACTGTTATCATAATTGATATTTTAATCGAGTCGAAATTCCGACTTCGGTTTCGACTGAGATTCCCTGTATTTTCGATTTAATAAGATTACAACTGTGATTTCCTATCCAAAAAATAATTGTTTTGACGTTTTTTATCCTTCTTAAATGTTTGTACGAATAAATTTGAGAACTATCATCATTACTGATATTTTAAAGTGCGTTACACAGATACTAACACGGTTTTATATCAGCTTTATCATCGCAATCATTTTCAATCCAAATAGAATTACTAACATGTAAATATTATAAAGCGTAATTACAATATCTGATTTCATATACCGTTAACTGTTAGCAGATTCAATAATTCAAGCATACATACTCGATAAATGCTCGCACGTTTCCTTGCAGAATTCGGCAGTGCAGAATCAGCACGTTGGAATTACACGCAGGAATGAACAGTCAGGAAGTTAATAAACTCACAGTACTACACTTGCGCTGATTGTACTTGTGACATATTAATTAACTGTGTGGTTTGGATAACATAGGCTATAAGGTACCCTTCATAAGTTCCTGGCGGAATAATTAAGAAAAGGCTGACGAATAGATTGCTATTGACAGGCTAATTAAAATTAACGTATTGTCGTATTCTGCTATAGGCAACGAATGGAATATCAACCTTTTTCCCGTTAAACTATAATGAGAAGGTTCCAATCGATTGTATACCCCATAGAAGCAGACATATTTAAGCCAATAATTGAATGTTAATATTTCACAAAAATATATAGCCCATATACAGGGTGAAAATAAACGGATATCCTATTTTTACAGGGCTATTAAAAGAAGACAAAAAAAAGTACAAACTTGTTGCTCATCGGAAATTTAAAAAAATAACACTTGAAAGTTTAACCCTTTATGTACTGAATTATGAATTCATTAAAATTTTTATCTTCTAAAGCATTTTCCGTGAATTGTGTAAACTACATTAGAAGATTTACATAATAATTTAATAAATTCTAGAAGGATTTAGAAGGATTCATTAAATTTGAATTTGTAGGGACTTTGTGCCATATTTATAACCCCACTCAAATCTTTTATTTTAAATATTTTTCTTAGTATTTTGTAGAATTAGGAAATGTACAAATATAATGTCCTTACAATTGAAATATTTCCGAATTGAAAATCTCCCCCGCCCCTGAACGCTAAGGAAGCTGTAAAGATACAAAGGCAAAAGAAATCATCCCTTTAAAAATATTTTTGTTTTGTGTAACCCATAATGCTTTTGGAACAAGATAAATTAATGTATCTATAACTCATTCTAGACTGTATTATAACTAATCGATGTATGAAATGAGTTTTATAACAAGTTATTTTAATGGTACTTATAAGTACCGTCAGTAGATAAAGGGTTTTAAACTATAATAAGAAGGCTTCAATCGATTGCATACCCCATAGAAGCAAACATATGGGTCCAATAATTGAATGTTAATATTTCACAAAAATATATAGCCAATAAACAGGATATAAATAAATGAATATCCTATCTTTACAGAGCTATTAACAGAAAACAAAAAAGTACAACCTTGTTGTTCATCGGAAATCAAAAATAACAGTTGAAAGTTTAAATTCAACATAGTTATATTTGTTCAATGACAGCCCCTCTAGAAAAATGAGCAATATTGAGGTGTACGATAACTCAGCGGACAGTTTTTTATAATATTTGGTGTGACTATTTGAATGGCTCCAGATATGCGTGTCCTATGTTCGTCAGCGTAAGCTGATAGCGATAGAACAAACACCTGATATTTGATGAGGCCCCACAAAAAAATCACATGGAGTGATGTCAGGGCTACGAGGAGGCCATTAAGGCTCCTGTCCCTGCTGGCGAAGCCACTCACGAGCTGATACTAACCCTATGGGGAGGGATTTTTCTAATGTCTCGTTTGCATTTCGACATTTTTATTTTTTTTTCTTTTGAATTGGAAAGCCGAGATAAGTCTCTACGTCGCACCTTTGTGACTTTTTCAATTTTGGTTGCAGATATTTTTTAGAATGACACTTTAATTTTCAGAACCGGTTTTGAAGGTGAATGTAACTTTATAAAAAATATCTGCGACCAAAATCGAAAAAGTGAAAAAGGTGTGATGTAGAGACAGACCTCGGCTATCCAATGCAAAAAAAAAAAAAAAAAAAAAAAAAAAAAAAAAAAAAATTAAAAATGTCTAAATTCAAGAGAGATATTAGAAAACCCCTCCCCATAGGATTAGTGTTAGCTCGTGAGTGCCCTCGCCGGCAAGGACAGTAGCCTTAAAGAAGAGCAAAGTCTTGGGGTGTTGTTGGATTTAAACTGTGTTGGATTTAAACTTTTAATTGTTATTTTTGATTTCCGATGAACAACAAGGTTGTACCTTTTTTTTTTTTTTGAAAGCCCTGTAAAGCTGGGATATTCATTTATTTACATCCTGTATTTTGTCACATTTCACTCATATATAGTAAATGTTGGCGTGGTGATTGAAATACATACCGATAAAACTTCAGTGTTGAGGGATATGTTTATATTAATATATCAAAACATTCTCCAATAAAGCACGCAATTATTGAGCAAGTATTGATTGTAAATGTTTGCTAAATATTTTCTCAAAATCTGTATTTAAAATTTTTTGATATAAATTCAAGAATAACTATCATTATTTGATGCAGTGCTGAACTAAAACTAACTCTGCACCGGAATTTTTTTTTCCAGTCGCATTTTATCACGCTAATGCAAATGTGATCATCAATATATATTTAGATTTTTTAGAAATCGTAAACATTTACATCTGTTCTCAAAAAAACGACTTCTCAATTCAATTTTTGAAGATTTGTTGAATAAATAGGAATTCAAAATATAAATAAATATTTATTTATATAATTCTCAAACTTTATCTAAGCATTCGTAAATTAAGTAATCAAATCGATGATCAACTATGGCGGTCGTTCTAAAATGATGATAAGTGTTGATCTCAATACTTAAAATCATACGTTAATAACGTTCAACGAGTTGTTTGTGTAATCTACCAGCGTAATACTATTTGAACAATTAGTTCCTTATGTATACAAAGTGCAGTCAAAAAGGTCACGAAATTTCAATGTGATTCTTTAATGCCACAATATAATTAATTTATTTGTTTACTACCACTATATCTTTTTACTTCAGAATTCATATCAGGCAGTGGAAGATAGTGTAGCTGAAGGTAGTAGTGTGTGGTGATCAGTTGGCGCGATGTCGAAACTCGAGCAAATGGCGAACATCAAGTTCATGTGCAGATTGGGAAAAGAGATTTTGTTAGCCTGACAAACAGTTTGCGGTGACGATTCTTTAAAGAAAGCAGCCATTTACAATCGGTAAATCAAAATGAGCCTCAAAGGTAACCATTTTGACGCCGTAGAAGACATCAAAACCAATACGACGCGACGGCTGAGCTCGTTAAGAAACTAAAACAGGACTTTTATCGTTGTTTCCAGCAATGGCAGGGGCGGTGGAGTAAGTGTGTGTGCATTCTGACGGAACCTAATTTGAAGGCAATTAATTAAATTTGTGCTTATATTGTCGTAATAGCGTTACAACGAAATTCCTTGAACAGTTTTACTGTCCCTCGTATTTTGCGTCGTTTGCGGGAATCATAATCAGTACTAGTCCTGACGATTTGAACAAACATTTACAAAAAACATACTGCATCTGTAGATCTAAATCTAGTGGTAATATAGTTTCTTACAAGAAACATCGCTAAAAAATCTTTACGCTATGCCGATTAACAGGATCATAATCCCAACGACGCGACGATACGTCTCTCCACTACAGGTTTTAAAATAAAGATCTATAAAAAAATCAATAAATATAAATTTAATTTATTTAATTTTGCCCTTTTCTGAAGCAGCAGAATATCCAAGAATCTGTCTCGGGGCCTCCAGCTGGGAAGACCAAAATGTTACCAGTACTTCAAGAAAACGCAGAGTATACAAACCACATTTGTTTCGATTGAGCAATCACATAACAACAAATGGCCTTTGTTTTTCTGATTCATCTGTAGCATCATTGAAATCAAGTTGCTATATTACTAGTCCAGAAGTGAGAGTCTTTGGAAGTTTTTAATCATAAAAAAGTTATTCGCCACAATATTCGTTTTATTATGGCTTTGGTTGTTTTGAAATTTGTTACAACAAAAGATATTTTTCCAGTCTAGGGGGCTTGCTGAAATAGAGAAAATGACACTGGCGACAAATGGAAATTTGACAACATATTTTCTGACAACCTATTCATTATTTCATATTTTTCACAGGATATTTTTTTTAATATTTATTAAACTTGTTTAATATAAAGAAGGCATTTGCCTATTTTATATGCAAACGGAAGTAATTTGTACATAAAAGAACAAGAATAATATAAACAAAAATAAATGTTTATATATATATAAATACACATATAGAAATTCATTAAGTTCATCAGGTTTGTTTACATAAGCTGTTTATATAATTTGGCACCAAATTTCACTTTCGAAAGCCTAAATTGTTACAAGCTTTAAAAAAACAAAAGCCAAGGTCGCTATACTACAAAAGTACCCAACAAAGTATGTGCTTATGATTTTAAAAATTACGTCTGTATAGTAGGATCACAAATATTTATCATCTTACGTATCCTTTTGATTTTTGCAAAAACTAAACTTGAGTTATTTTAAATGTTTGACTGCTTACTTGTCACGCTATATAATTTCGCTTTAAAATACTATTTTAAGAATGTGTATTACTTAACCCCTTGAGGGGGGATAAAATATATACCACCTAATTTAAACAAGAATCTCACCATAAAAATTTTACTAAATTTTATATTTTTAACTTTGGAGGAAAATCGTTAAAAAATTGCTTTTCCTTATTTAAAAATAAAATGTTTCGATTATTCCGGTGAGAATTCAATATTTAGAGACATTTTTGATTGCCCCTCAAGGTGTTAAAAGTTCCAAATACAGAACTCTTAAAGCTTTAAAATTTTCGAATTTTTTTTTTTTTTATATTAAACGCCTATATTTTCTAACATTTTGATATAATCCCTTCCTTGAAATTCCCATTAGAACAGAAGCTTTTAGAATTATACCCGCTCGATAGCTCAAGCCGCGTTTCCGAAACTTTGAAGTCATTTTTCTCCAAATGACGTTTTTGGGCATAACGCGCACGATATCTCAAAAACTTCTGAATATTTTTCATGAAATTTTTAAAACATATGTTTCATGTTAGTCTGCATAAACTGAACCTAAAATTTCCTTTTTATTATTAAAAAAAGGATTTTTTAGGTTATTATACTATTGAAATTTTCTAAATTTTGCATTAGCTAAATACAACTTTGTATTAAAAATATAAAAATGCTTTAAATACAAATTTATGTAGGTTCAGTGAGTTATTATAATCTGAAGTATAAGTAGGCATCAAAATTTTTATTCTAGTTGCAAAATTTATTTTGTAATCCTGCGCCTAATCTGTTATGACAATTTTGTGCTCGTTAAATGTCTTACAATTTGGAGCCCCCTGAAAATGCTATTCTGAACTTTGCACTTTTTTAAATACAGGAAATGAAAGAACTATCTTTTATCCCAATAAAAACTATGTCTTAAAATCAAATACATTTTAAGATATTAAATGTTGAAAATGGTTTTTTTTTTTTTCAATTTTATGAGTCCTAAGACCCCTTAATTCATCAGCCGTAATCTTTGAAATATTTGAAAAAATGATAAATCGGAACTCTGTGCAAAGTATTCTAATTTAAGATCAAACATTAATAGCTGAAAAAGGAAAGGAAAAAGTATATGTAATTTCTGTGTTCTTGTTCGTTTCACGCTTTTAAAAATATTGTTAACAAAAAATTGCTATATTCTTCTTTGTTAAATTTACAGGTAAGCCCGTTTTAGAAAATGATTCCGTAGAAGTATTTAAGCAAAGGTACTTTCAGAAGGTATCCTCTTTTTAAAGGACGGTTTTATTTTAAAGCCTAACTATATCTGACGGAACAGCTGTTTAGGATGAGATGACCATCTAGCCAGTATATCCTAATCTGACATTTTTGAAAGTGGATAAAATGTCTTCAAAGTAGCTTGTTTATACTTGGCGAAATACCACCAAATTTGGCAACAAAAATAAGTTGCCATAATTGATGCCATATTGGTGGTAGCTGACTAATATTTCGAAATTCCCATTCAAATTCAGTATTGACGAAAACTGGTAATATTCTATAATCGGATTCCACGCATTTTACCTCTGTGTATTTCAGTAAAATTATCTCAGTTCTTAAAAAAAAGAAATAGGTTAGCTACTTTGTTACTCACGTTACAGACTTGAAGGACTTTTTAAAAATTAAAGCAATTTGATCTCCAGTTTAACCAGTTTTACGAAAACTTTAAATAATGTAACAATATTGAAATGTAATAAAATACAAAGATAAATAAAGAACTATAAAAAAAAATCAAAGGTCGACATTTATATAACCTTTTCTGGAATTGAAATAAATATCTTAGTGTATTTTAAACGTTGAAAATCAAAACACTAAAAATGTATATAATGTCTGAGTTCATATTTTCATTTTGAGCAGATTGATGTCGCAAGAGAGATCTCTATATTCTTCTTAATTTAACTTCCGGCTCAGCCCATTTTTGAAAACAACTCTACAAAAGCTCAAAAGCATTCAAAGAGCAAAATCAATTCCTTCCGGCTCCATTTCACTCATTCTCTGAAATCGCAAATCCCCGAAATAAACATTTCGAAGTCGAATTTCTTACTCATGGAATGGCAACACAAGAAGCAATATAGAATAGAGGAAGACAATCATGAAGGCAGTTGCTTGTAGGTATTTCGTGTTCTGTTGAGAAATTCAAAGCTTTTTCTCTGATTTCTTTTACTTTTTCTTTAGAATGGGAACAGATTCTTTCGAGCAATTTTGGACTATAGAAAACTACATTTTATTACTTTTCTCTTACTTTTCGCAGTAAAGCAAGTCATGTTATAGTATATATAGCAGCTCTTATCTTTTTTTCGCTGAACACTATTGTAATAAATTTTTCTTTCTTTAAAATATCATTTAGAAGAAATATTGTGTGACGTTTGTTTATAACAAATTATTTTTTTTTCTCGTCGTAAGAGATCAATCACTATAAATAGACAGTCCTTTCATTTATTTGAAATAAGAGTCTTTTTTGACACTGTCCAATAAACTACCATACAACTCTCAGAGATATGTAAAGAAATTCCATTCGCTGAACATTTTAAGAATGTGTGACATGATTCTTGGAAGTATCTTGTTAATTTTTTGTACAAAATTGACGAAATGTGTTTTTATTGTTTGTAAAAGAAAAAGAAATACGGAACAATTTAAGATTGTGGATCGGTTATCAATGTAATAGTGAAAGTATCTTTTTATGACAGTTGAACAATTTACAGCAAAATCATTAGTCGTCAAAAATTCAAAATTTTCTGAAAAAGAGAAAATCGTCTCTCGAAAAGTGTTATTTATTTAAAATGACAAAAACTTATTAAACTTACTTTTGGGCAAAAACAGTTATAGCCCAAATCCAAAACACGGCTTACTTAATTTTTCAAAATTCCAGATTATAGAGAAATTTCAACAATGATTCAAATTTTGGTTACATAATGGGAATTTTTAACCCTCCGTAATGTGCATGGGCTACAGGTGTATCAGTATAAGGGTCTTTCTGCAGTACAATTCGCTAAAAATTGATCAAAAATTAAATGTTACGTAAAGTCAGAATTATAAAAGGAAAAAAAATCACAAAATTATGTAATTTTAATATTATGTTAAAAATAATAACAGTAAATACTTTTTGGACCAGAAAACGAAAGATTACAAAACGATTTTCGAATCAATTTACAAATTTGTAGAAAGGATTAAATGGCTCTTTTAAGAAATTTTTGTTATGTTACCTTATTATTTAAACATTTTTGGATAAAGTTTGTAAAGAACATTTCTCAAAATTTTCATGACTGTTAAACCTAAACAGGCATTATTTCATGATATATATTGCACTTATTTATCGAAAATCTTAGCTATAGCAACATTTTTTTTTACATGTTCAAAGAACAAGAAAAGCCGGTAACTTAAACCTGAAATACGGTTCTTAATAAATGTAATAATCTCTATGATTAGTATTAAAATGTTACTTTACAAAATAATTTCACATAAAAACTATTTATTTTTTTAACCGAAGTTAATGTTTTGTGGACTGGAAAACGCAATCAATTGACAAAAATAAATGTTAACGACCTTATTAATAATTTCTACTCTGGGTTATTTAGATTGTAATTTTCCATACTGAATTTCCATTCTTGAATGTAGATACAAGTTTGTCGTTTAGCTTTTCTAATAAATGATGGAATATACTTTTCATTTTTATTTATTTATTTATTTTTCAACGAACTATTTGAAAAGGATTGCAAGAAGTCCTTCAGAAATTTTGTTCATTCCTCTGTAAATTTAAAGTAAGTAAAAATTTTCTGTATTTCTATCATTAATGTTTGAACAATGCTAAAAAAGTATTTGCCATTTTAGAAAACATTATGAGCATAAATTATTAAAAATTTTTTCTAGATATTTTGTCATACAATGCGATAAAGAGTCATCGTTTGGTATATGAAGAGGGAAAATTATTTAATGTAGTAAATGCTTGTTTACCTACAATAAACGTTGAAGTGATTAAATACTATAACAAATAATTGGATACTGCTTTTTAGAAATTTGTGTTTGATAAACCATATAGACTGTTGTAATCTATATATACATTATTGATTGTTAATAAATATAATATAAACTAAAATTTCGATTAAAATGTTGCTTTCCAAAATAATTTCACATAAAAACTATTTAAAAAATAATTTTGCTGTAAATATTTTTTTAAACGGAAGTTAATGTTTTGTGGACTGGAAAACGCAGTCAATTGACCAAAAAAAAACTAACATTCTTATTAATAATTTCTTCTCTGAGTTATTTAAATTCTTATTTTCCATACTCAATTCTGAATGTACATGCAAAATTGTCTTTTAGTTTTTCTAATAAATGATTGAATTTACTTAAAAAAAGTTTTTGTTATTTATTTTTCAAGGAATTGTTTGAAAAGGATTGCAAAGTGTCTTTCTGAAATATTCTTCATTCATCTGTAAATTTAAAGTAAGTGAAAAATTTCTGCATTTCTATAATTAAGCTTTGTACAGCGCCAAAAAATTATTTGTCATTTTGGAAAACATTATGAGATTATATATGATGAAAACATTACATTTTTCAAAATATATCTAGATATTTTGTCTCACAATGCAATAAAGAGTCATCGTTTTGTATATGAAGAAGAAAAATTATGTAGTAAATACTTGTTTATCTACAATTAAATACCATAACAAATAATTGGATACTCCTTTTCTGAAATTTCACTTCGGTAAACCACATATATTGTTCCAACAGAATTTTGAAACATTTCGTAAAGAACATTTTTAAAAGTTTATTTATGCATCTCTGAATTTAAAGTAAAACATTTTTCTGCGTTTGAATCAGTTATTTTTGAATAGCTCAAAAATTATTTGTCTTTTTAGAAAACATTATAAATTTTAAATTTTAAAAATGTCGGATAATTTAATAATGTAATTATTTAATAATAATAATGTTGAATAAATTTTTACTTACTTTAAATTTACAGAGGAATGAACAAAATTTCTGAAGGATTTCTTGCAATCCTTTTCAAATAGTTCGTTGAAAAATAAATGATGAAAAATATGTTGTGTTCTATAATTTGAAACGGAGTCATATTTGGTGTATGAAAGAAATGTAGTTCATATAAATTTATTTACTTAAGGAAAAAAAAAAGAAGTAATAAGATACTACTTTTGTCAATTTTATTTTCTATAAACCATACTGATTGTTCAATCAACTGTTTGAAAAAAATTTAAAGAGCTTTTCTGAAATATTTTGTCATGGATATGTGAATTTTACATATTTGTAACAATAGTGGGTATATGTAAATTATAATTGTAATGTATATAACAGATAAGTACATATAATAGTTTCAAATTTCGTTACAAGTTTGTTACGCAGCTCTTGTTTTTTCATAAATGCTGCTTTTCTGAAAAGTTTTCTTTGTTTACTGGTACTTAATGCTTATTAAACTTCTTGAAAAAGTATATACAGCATATCTGAAACAGTTTTCACGTGTCTGTAGATATAATGCGGAACATGTTTATGAAATTATGCAAAGATTGAATATCTAAAAAATAAATTAAATAAATTTGACTTTTTAGAAAATTTTTTACGCATAAAATTTTCAAGATATTTTGCACGCATTATGTCTTAAGGATCTGTATCAAGCGGAAATATTTACATAGTGCGGAGTATGAAAATGTTCATTTTTCTTAAATCTATGTATTATATGTAATTATATGTAATGCATGTTACAAAAATGCAATATTTTTTGGCTTTAAGAATGCGTATTATTATTGAAAATCACTAAGAAATCAAATATTATATTTTCAACCGTTGAACATATCTATTAATAATATTTGAACAGCTTAAAAAAATAACCTGAGTTTCAAGAAATTTTATAAGCATAAATTGTTTTAAATATATCTCCTTCTTTCCGACTTAATTTGCAAAAATGAATCATATTTTGATAATCAAAGTGAAAAAAAAAGTTATCAAATGTAGCATGCGAAATTGCTTATGTTCTTAAGAAACGCATATTTGTTTATACGATGTATTTTATAAAAAAAAATCCAACATTTTTTTCATGATTGCGTAATGTAGTTCACAATCACAGTCACAGTAATGTAGACACAAATTATTAAAAAACTCATCCATGTTTATATTCTTTTTCATACCATTTTATTACATTTTCAGGATAAGTTATTTGAAATCATGTGATACTAAATAATTACTTTTAAACATTGGATTTCATGTTAAATCATCTTGTAACTAAAAAGATAAAGGTTATTGGGTTTATGCATAAATAAAATTGCGGATTGTCTGAAAAAGCAGTTATTATATTTTCTGTTTTATTTCTATCATATAAAATGAATATAAAGATTTTCTTGAATTATAAACAAGTAACATGGAATAAAAATGTATTAAAAATTGTATCCAATTATTTTGCCGAAATGTACATAAAGTCCAATAAAAAATATTTCCTACACAATTTAATCACCTACTCAGCTTGGTTGGTGTATTAAATTGCATGAAGAAAACTTAATGTTATGTAAATTCAAAATGAAATTTAAAAGATACATGCAACGGTAATTTATGAAATGGTATCATAGATCTGCGGTAATTTCGTTTTTCATCAAAATAAAGTGTGTTTCGTATTATTTGATGCTGAGTTATGTAAAAAGAATGTAAATAAAAAATGTATCTCCTACAGTTTAACACAAATTATGATTTTTTTTTGTGTGGGTGGGGATTTAAAAATTTAGTATTAATGCATAGTCTTTAAATTTAGTATTAAATATAGCGCATGTTTGACTTGGTAAATTGCATTTTTGTCTTAAAAACATCTGGCATCAATCAATACGATAGCGCGTGATAGATGTAGTGTTGGTTGCGGAATAGGCAGCATCCGTAAGCAGTGCACAAGAAAAAATATCAGGACCAGCGAGAAACACAGCTTATAATAATTTTTGCAGTTGTTAAACCTTGCGAGTTACAGGGGAGAGTAGCCATATTTGGACCGCCGCTTTAATTGGACCGTTGCCATTCTGCCGTTAATTATAGGAAGAGACGCCATCTACCGCTAAAATCCTACTCATCAGAATGACGTCATTTATGATTAGAAGAAGCATTCGCCTACCAAGTGCTGTTTTCAGACAATTTAAAAAAACCTAAAGTTAGCTGTTTTGATCTAATTTTTTCCTACAAAACGTAAGTGAATACTTTAAAACTAAGGTAAGTTGTTATGTTTTCCTATACATATCTAAATTCATCTGTTTACTGCGCATATTTTTCATGCGGATTTGTTTGATTTTGTTTTTGTTCTTAGTCTTGAGATTATCTGTTTTTAAAAAATGGCACAGTTGCTTAAATTAGACCAAATATACGATCATAAATTTGAAAAGTAAGTTATAAATTTCGAGGGAGGTACGCTTTGCACACTATTTTTTTTTAAATATTTTATAATGGATTACTATCACCATGCAAGTTTCTTTTTTTTATATCTGGATCAATTTCTTTATGCAGTTTAGGCCTATATAAACATAAAAAATTTTTTTTTACATGTTTATGCAATAAATTTTGTTTGCAATTTTTTTTCTTGAATGCATTTATGTTTATTTTCTTTGAATTCTTTATTCTTACGGCGTATTTTATTTATAGTTGAATTCAAACATTTTTCTCCTGGAGGATATTTGCGATTGCGTGAGGGTTCCGTGAGACTTTTTACAGTTCTGGAGGGTTGGATACTTTTTTGCCATTAAAACGCATAAAATCTCAAACTTTCCGGTGGGAGTGGTTATTTCAAGACTCCGAGGAGTGGGTGGGGGGATCTGAATTCAACACTGTTTGAATATGTAATGTTTGCGTTTGATTAATCGTAGCGTATTTTTTTTTTTCAATAAAGCATATTTTTTAAACATTTTTTAATTTAATGTTGAGAAAGTTGAAAACGACACCGACAAATTGTCTGGAAGAAAAGCATCCGTGACAGCCAAAGCTGTTAAAGGTATAGGAGACGAAAAGGAGAGCGTTAAGTTCTGAAGAAATTGACCTGCAAGAAAGCTGCAGCTACAAATCACCCCCTCCCCCCAAAAAAGGCAAAAATCATTAGAAATGCTATCTGCCTTGCTAAATTCAGTTAAATCAAAGTACAGAGGGAGCCAAAAAACATTTGTGTTAACATCTTCGCCATACAAATTAAAACTTGAAATGATAAAAAAACAAAAACAAAAATAAAATAATATAAAAAAAAATGAAATTTAACAAATTACAACGACCATTTGGATAATGATTTTTTCAAAGATTAAAATTTAAGACATAAAAAATAGCACGGAGTTGATCATACATTACGTACGCCCTGAATTAAACATTAATAGTGTTATTACACTTAAAAATTGCAAGCGACAGAAATCGCCTGTGACTAGTACGTATTATCCACCTGAAACTTAAATATTATACAAGCATTTCATTTGCTGTTCGGGAAAAGGCTTTTCCATCGTCAGATTTCCAAGAAATCTGACGGCCCATTTTAAATGAAATTTATTTCTTAAACTTCTCAACATCCCAGAATATTACTTTTTATATCATCGTATAGAGAAAAAAATGTACTTTTAAATGCAATTTGTTTGAAAGCTGTATCTTAATTTATTTCTGAGTTATAATTTTTTTTGTAGTTTTTATTACTTTTTTGTCATAGTGGCAACACTGTGTTGTCCATCTCTGTTGAAAGTAAAGGGAAATACAGATTACCGTATAGACCAATCAGAAAACGAATAAAATGATGATTAAACCAATAAAAACCTCCAGATATGCTTTTGATTTCCTACCCTGACGAGGACAATAACCATTTTTCCAAATGGTTAAAAAAACGACGACAAAAAGAATTTATTTTGTTTGATTGTTTCATTCAGCGCAAACTTTGCTTTCAATAAAATTGGTTATTTTCCCTATTCATTAAAACTGCCTGATCTTGTTTGGTCCAATTTAGGTGACTGGGGGTCCAATTTAGGCGACCAGTTGCTGAATTTGGACCACTTTTGACAAATTTTTCAATTTAGAATAAAATTTAAGATTTTCAAAAAGAAATTGATCTAAAGATTTATTTATTTAGTAGATGAATAGATCGACGCCGTGTAGTGATGTTTTTCAAATATTCGAAAAATTAAGTGAGTTACACCTGAAAATAAGTGAAGTGGTCCAAATTCGGCTACTCTCCCATATAGCTTATAATAATTTTGCTGTCGTTAAGACAGATGTAGCAAATCTGTATATTGTAGGATACAGCTTATGTTTAAGTATTCTATAAATAGATTTAGCTATAAATTCACATCGCCGTAATTTTGAAGGCGGTGATTCTTTTTATTAAAAAACTAACATAGGTCATAATGCATATTTTTTTATATTAGTTTATTAATAATTTCTTCATAAAAATATGTTTTTGAATAAAAATATTTCAAGTTATGCCCGAGGTCCGTTTGTTTTATCTCCTTATAAAAAGAAACTTCTCAATCGCCTGATTTTTGGGAAAAATGTAAGATAAAGTTTGTCACGCGGATTTAACATAGCAATCTCAAACTTTGATCTCTTTTGACGCTAAGAGGGGAATGAGTGGTCTATTCCGACGGCACTACACTGTAAAAATAGTTGGGACTTTTCCTGCGCTATATGGTGCAATTTTTCAAAAATCGATGCTGTGAAATCGAATTCCAGCACCGGTGCTGTGAAAGGGAATTTAAGCAACAAGTGAAGTAAAAATCGAATTGATGTAATTTTTCAAGAATCGATGTTGTGAAATCGAATTCCAGAACCGGTGCTGTGAAAGGGAATTTAAGCAACAAGTGAAGTAAAAATCGAATTGATGCAATTTTTCAAGAATCGATGCTGTGAAATCGAATTCCAGCTCCGGTGCTGTGAAACATTTAAGCAACAAGTGAAGTAAAAATCGAATTATTTCGGTTACAGGCATGACGCAGCCAATAGTAGGGCTAGACGATATCAGAAATTTAATATCGTGATATATCAACGAGTTAATATCGATATTGGTGATATATCGCGATAACTACCTTAAACTGTTTAAGAATAGAGATATTGCTAATTTCGAAAAAAATAGCACAGTAGCAGCAATTTAAGTACCAACAGATGTAGAAAGCAACGAATCAATGTTTTATACCTATATATGTTCACACAGCATCATTAAAATATGTACATATATCTA
The DNA here is from genome assembly GCA_963932465.1 of Maratus speciosus. Taxonomy (NCBI): domain Eukaryota; kingdom Metazoa; phylum Arthropoda; class Arachnida; order Araneae; family Salticidae; genus Maratus; species Maratus speciosus. The sequence continues at coordinate 602,728,774 of OZ010790.1, forward strand.
TGCAAAATGGAAATATTTTAGAAAAAGAAACCAATGGTTGATATCTGTTTGCACTTATACCATTTGTTGCATAGTATTTTTCTTAAAAAATAGTATGTTTCCTTTTCTTCCTACTTTATGGATTATTTCTGTTAATAACATTTTAACTATTTAATTGCTTCGCAAATAACTGAGAATATTATAAAAACAAATTAAAATTAAATATTCTTAAATTTAGAACAGTGGCGATTATAATACAATTAAAATAAGTAAAAGCAGGGAAAAACTAAAATTAATTTAATGCTGCGTCATGCTAATATACTTGTAATTAAGAAGGTTTCAGTGATGATAGATGCAGCAGACGTGTTGTTTTTCAATCTTTTTCTAAGGAATGAATGCATTCGTAATCGAAAAAATTCACTGTATTTATATTTTATTACCTATTTACTACAAATAAACAACACCGAAACCTTTAATAAAAACTATAAATATTCAAATAACATTTCGGAATAGTTTTATACTAATTTAAATTTAGTTTTTTGATAAATATTCCTTTGAAGCTGAAATAGCAACACAGGATATGTTAAATTCATTCTAGAAAACTTCGCTCTAACAAAAATACAACAAACTAAACAGAAGAAAGTATATCAATACACAATGTGAATAAGTATTGCATTAAACAGCATAGTAGCCGTTTAACAGGCTGGGAAGGTCTTTTTAAAAGTAACGGATCATCACAGTGAACGAGTGCTTCGACCTTGACTTTTCCCCAACTTGACGAGAAACAATAAGTAGGTAAGTGTGATCACAGATCGTACGGAGGGTTTCGTTTAATATTCCTTTCAAAACACTCTATTCTTTGATTAATAAAGCCAAATTGATGATTCATAATTATTAAATCCTTAAAAACCCCACATAAAAAGGTTTAAAAGGCTAAGGCTTAAAAAAAAAAATGCTGCCCTCCGCCCCCTTCCCCGAAATTTCTCGCACTATTCTTTTTAAAACTTTCTATCATGTGTTATAAGCTATCTTAAAGTTGCAAACAGATCGCAGTGTTAGATTTCCAAATTTAAATAAAATCGTGTTCTTTTAGTTCCACATTCCACCACCAGGGAGCGCACTCTATTCTTAACAAAACTGTATCTAAACGAAACTCTGTTAAATAACCTATCCGTAGATATATTAGTCGAGAGGGTGACGGTCTTAAACAACAATTTAAGATATTTTCTGAAATTACTATTCGAAAATAGTGGTATTAACACTTATGAAATTTTTATATTGAACAAGTAGCATACATCTCAGGAGTCCGTCAAAAAATGGCACATAAAACAACAAAAAACGCTAAGGTTTAAAAAATTTTAACGCCCCCCCCCCCCCCGAAATTTCTCGCGCCATTATTTTTAAAACTTTTTATTCTATGTTATAAACTATCTTAAAGTTTCAAACAGATCGCCGTGTTAGATTTCCTAATTTAAACAAAATCGCAGTCTGTTAGTTCCGCATTCTAACACCAGGGAGCGCACTCTATTCTTAACAAAACTGTATCTAAACGAAACTCTGTTAAATAACCTATCCGTAGATATATTAGTCGAGAGGGTGACGGTCTTAAACAACAATTTAAGATATTTTCTGAAATTACTATTCGAAAATAGTGGTATTAACACTTATGAAATTTTTATATTGAACAAGTAGCATACATCTCAGGAGTCCGTCAAAAAATGGCACATAAAACAACAAAAAACGCTAAGGTTTATAAAAATTTTAACGCCCCTCCCTCCCCCCCCCCCGAAATTTCTCGCGCCATTATTATTAAAACTTTTTATTCTATGTTATAAACTATCTTAAAGTTTCAAACAGATCGCCTTGTTAGATTTTCTAATTTAAGCAAAATCGCAGTCTGTTAGTTCCGCATTCTACCACCAGGGAGCACACTCTATTCTTAACAAAAGTGTATCTGAACGAAACTCCTTTCTACAACTTATTTGTAGACACATTAGTCGAGGGGGTGGCAGTCTTAAACACCAATTTATGATATTTGCTGAAATTACTATTCTAAAATAATGGTATCAACACCTTTGAAATTTTTTATATTGAATAATAGTCCAGTCAATAGGAAATTTTCCTTAGTAAAATTAATGGTAGTTCTGGAAATCGGCTTACTCTTTGTTTTTTGGGTCGCTGAATCCAAATTTGTAACTTCCCACCAAAATTTCCCCCGGCAACACCCCCAAATTTTGGTAAAATGCCCCCCAAAAAAGGTTTTTATTAAAAAAAAAATTTTATTGCTTTCGGGAAAAAGTATTTAGAAAGTAGACAAAATTTGCAACAAATTAGATATATGACATTATGACTTAGGATGAAGAAGAAGGGGGATCTGCCTCGGAACATGCGCCGCGGTGGACTAAGTTGCGCAATTCCACTTAACCACTCACACGTTTACATTCGCCCTCCCATCTCCCCTCCAAACTTTCTCTATAAGGTTTACTTTAAGTTTTTTGGGTGGCTGAATCCGAATTTTTAACTTACCCACAAAATCCCCCCCCCCCCCGAAAACTCCCCAAAATAGCTGTTTCTAACTTAGATTTCTTATTGTTTTAGGGGAAAAGCATTACGAAATTCAGAAACTAGACAAAATTTGCAACAAACAGGATATATGACATTATGACGTAGGATAAACGGGGAGAGACGGGCTGCCTCAGAACATTCCCCGCGCGCTTTTCTCAAAACCCAATTTTTTTCAAAAAATCCATTTTTTGGGGGTGTTGCCGTATGAAATTTTGATGGGAGTTACAAATTCGGATTCAGCGACCCAAAAAGCATAAAGTGAGTTGAAATCCAGAACTAGTATTAATTTTGCCAGGTAAAATCCCCTATTGCCTATATAATTAAAAAAAAACATTTTTTGAAGGCATTTTACCAAAATTTGGGGGTGTTGCCTGGGGAAATTTTGGTGGGAAATTAAAAATTCGGATTCAGCGACCCAAAATCATATAGTAAGCCTTTTTCCAGAACTACCATCAATTTTGCTAGGTAGAGCCCCTATACGGTCTCTATTGCCTGGACTATAAGTAATATTTATCTCATCACGCCGTCAAAAAAATAAATAAATAAATAAATAAATAAAGGTAGAGAACGCTACAGTTTAAAAATGGTCTTAAGTAAGAATTTAAGATATTTGCTGAAATTACTATTAGAAAATAGCTGTATCAACATTTTTGAAATTTTTATAAGTAAAATTTATGCTGTATTTTTATAAATGTGACACCGTTCTGAACACTGCTTTAAAAGCGATCGGAAAATTTGCTTAAAATACACAAGTTAGAGACCGGAGGGGTATATATAATACTTTTTAATTTTTTTATGCTTTGTTGTGTGATCGCAAGTGTTTAGCTATATGTATGCAAAATTTCAAGTATCCAACTTAATTAGGGGCTGAGTTAGAAAAAAAAAATGCTTAAAATACAAAAGTTAGAGACCGGTGGTGTAAATATAAGACTTTTTGAAATTTTTATGACTTGTCGTGTGATCGCAAATATTCAGCTGTAAGTACTCTGATTCGTTGCTCGCAAGTCGATCATCGCAGCTGTTTGGGCTATGATCTCAATGATAACCAGCTATATTCTGTATCAACTGGAACTTAGCAATAATCAGTGCTCGTTTGATTATTCATAACATATCAATAGCTATAGTTATATCAATATGTGTGGACCAATGACAATGGCGTGAGATGAAAATTTATAAGTTTATTCAGTATTACGCAGCCAAGCAGTGGAATAAACTCGAAGTTTTCAGCGAAGGAATATTCCAATAATTAAGATATTTCTAGAGATAATCCGCGAAAAGAAAGATAATCGAGGTAGATTTTCTGTTTTGGAGTTGATGGAGGGTGAAAACATTGTAATGGAATATTGGGCTATATTTTTCGGGGCTGTGGCGGTGTGAGCAAAACGTTATTATTTTACTTGGTTTTGAGATATTCTGCAGATCTCTTTTTTCGAGGCTCATGTTCAAAATTCCAGTGAGCTCAAAACATTGTTATTTTATTAGGATATATCAACAGAGTCAAGGTTTACATATTGTTATTGCGATATTTAAAAAATATCAACATCTGTCGATATATTGATAAATAAGCCCTAGCCAATGGCAACGCGAATTTCCCCAGACTTGAGAAGTTTTACACCAGTCTTAAAGACAGCAACTTGAAAATTTTACAGCAACTGTGTTGACAGACAGGGTTCCAGCACCTTTTGTTATAAAATACAGGGATTTTTCCTGTGCTTAATGTTGTAATTTTACAAGCACTAATGCTGAGAAATCTAATTCAAGCACCGATGCTGTGAAAGTAATTCAAGCAACAAATGAAGTAAAAATCAAATTATTTCTGTCACGTGTATAACCAAACAATAGCAAAGCGACTTCTCCCATATTTGAGAAAATTTACAGCATTCTTAAAGATTGCACCTATTAAATATTACAGCTACTCTGTTGGCAGTCAAGGTGCCGGTACCTTTTGTTGTAAAATACACTGTAAAAAAAAATACAACCAGTTTTCCTGTAGGAATCGGAAAAATAGTTGCCCTTATCGTACAGGAAAATTTTCCGATCCAGCTCGGAATAAAATCCGTAAAGTCGGAATTAAATCCGTAAAATACCGTGTTATTGACTATTTCCTTTTTTTTACGGATTTTATTCTGAGCTGGGTCGGAAAATTTTCCGATAGGATAAGGGTAAAAATTTTTGCGATTCCTACAGGAAAATTGGTCGGATTTTTTTTTTACAGTGTATTTTGCCATAGATTGCTCCTTCGATTTGATGTTTTTTACTTCATGAATATTTATTTTAAAATTTTTTCTATGTGGCTTTCACTTTCGAGGTCCCAAATACACTGTAAAAAAAAATCCGACCAGTTTTCCTGCAGGAATCGGAAAAATAGTTGCCCTTATCGTACTGGAAAATTTTCCAACCCAGCTCGGAATAAATCCGTAAAAAACAGGAAATAGTCAATGAAACGGCATTTTACGGATTTTATTCCGATTATACGGATTTTATTCCGAGCTGGGTCGAAATTTTTCCGGTTCGATAAGGGCAACTATTTTCCCGATTCCTACAGGAAAACTGGTCGTATTTTTTTTTTACAGGGTAAAAGACGATTGCCACTAGATGGGCTATCACTTTTCTGATTATTGGCTATCACTCATTAGCTGTTTTTATTTAGTAACCTTTTTTTACTCTACTAGATTTTCTGCTTGATTTTGCAGGGATTTCATCCTTTCATCGTTGAAAAGCCTAATATCAAATGCTCAGCATATATGAACGATTTCTGAAAATATTAAAAACATATAAAATTATGCAGAAAAATAAATATCTTTCAGCAGATCTACTTTATTTCAGACCATGTATATGCAACTTTGAGGTTTCAGATTACAAAATTTTAAGTTTAATAATATTTTGAAATTGTTGTACATAAATAACCTACATATACTATGTACGTGTATGTGTACGCATGTCTTTAATATTATAATGCAGGTTTCGTTTTTAGGTAAGCTGATATTGCATTCGTATTGCAAATAAAATAAGCTGCTTAGATTTCATTTTAAAATTCGCTCTGTCGTGTATTCTGAGCTGCAAATCTTTCTTCTACGGATTATAAATGTGAGTCGGACATAAAAATAAAAATACATGTTTTTCTTAAATATTGGAAAAAAATTCTTCTTTGAAAAAGATGAAATAAAAGGTACCTTTTCTTTCCGTGAATTTTCCACTTTTTTCTTTTTTTTTTTTTCAAAGAAAGCTTACCTATAAACAAAAGGGAAAATAATTATTGAAATAAGAAATAAAATAATGCTAAATAAACAATTTTAAAATATTAAGTCATATTTCACAAAAATAGTGAATGAAATCATAAGAGGAAATGCAATATTTCACCCTGATTTAATCACAAAGTACATGATATGAATTTTAAAAAGCTTAACTTTTCACTTAAAAGACGAAAAAGATAATAATAATATAGATTTTATAAGTTAAAAATATACATTTTACTAAAATTTCTTAGTACTTTCGGAGTGCAATCCCGCGGACGTCATGAGGGAATATTTTTATTACCGCTGTTCTCTTCATTCAAATACGCCACTTCGTTTGAAATGGGTTTAATGGTTTTAATAATTAGAGACTCTCCCATTTCAAACGAGGTGTCGTATTTGAGTGAATGCAACAGCAGTTAATAAAAAATATTCCCTGACGATAACCGCGTGATTGCTGGCCGAAAGTACTAAGAAATTTAAATAAATGTATAATAGCAAAAAGTTATAACAGCAAAATTTGTTATTTAGAAAATACTTTCATATAATTATAGCCTTTAAAATTACAATAATTTGAAACAAAAAACAGAGAAGTCCAATTAACACGAATTAAAAAAGTAACGTGTAATTATTTTTGAGAACCTTAAAATAAAAATATGTGGATAATCTTTAAAGATCGTTGAACATAAATTTAAAAATTACCCGTTGAAAATATTAAGTATAAAAACGAGTTTCCAGAATTTTTTTTTTATGAAAGATAACATTAAATACTAAAATAGAAATATGCAGTCGCATAAAAAAGATTGCCTAAAGCGAACAGTAATTTCATGTCGCTGACCGTTAGATTAGCTTATGAATATGTAACTTTTTAAATAACAAAATAGAAGTAATTTAGTACAAAATAGGTTATTTAGGAAATAGTTAAATGTAATTATAAAAGCAAAATTTGTCCTACAGAAAATACTTCAATATAATTGTAGCCTTTGAAATTACAATAAGTTGGAAATAAAAAACAGAACAGTCCAATTAACACGAATTAAGAAATAACGTATAATTATTTTTGGAAACCTTAAACTAAAAATTAACGGATAATCTTCAAAGATCGTTAAACATAAATTTAAAATCTACCCGTTAAAAATAATTAAGCATAAAAATGAGTTTCTAATAAAAATTTTACGAAATATAATGTTAAACACTAAACTAGAAATATGTATCAGCAAATAAATGAATAAATAAATTGCCAAAAGCGAACAGTATTTTCATATCGCTGAGCGTTAGAGATGCTTGTCAAAAAGTTACTCTTTAAATAACAAAATAGAAGTAATTTAGCACTAAATATGATATTCAGAAAATAGTTAAATGTAATTATAACAAAATTTGTTATTTAGAAAATACTTTAATATAATCATAGCCTTTAAAATTACAATAAGATGAAATTAAAAAACAGATCAGTTCATTTAACACAAATTAAAAAATAACGTATAATTATTTTTCAAAATCTTAAACTAAAAAAATATGCGGATAATCTTCATAGATCGTTGAACATAAATTTTAAAACCTACCAGTTGAAAATAATTAAGCATAAAAATTAGTTTCTAATAAAAAATTTTCGAAATATAATATTAAACACTAAACTAGAAATATGTATCAGCGAAAAAAAATAATAAAATAAATAAATTGCCTAAAGCGAACAGTATTTTCATACCGCTAAGTGTTAGATGTGCTTGTCAAAAAGTTACTTTTAAATAACAAAATAGAAGTAATTTAATACTAAATATGATATTCAGAAAATAGTTAAATGTAATTATAACAAAATTTGTTATTCAGAAAATACTTTAATATAATTATAGCCTTCAAAATTACAATAATTAAAAAAAAGAAAGAAAGAAAAAAAGAAAAACAGAACAGAACAGTCCAAGTAACACGAATTAAAAAATAACGTATAATTACTTTTGAAAACCTTAAAATAAAAATATGGGGGATAATCTTTATAGTAGATTGTTAAACATACATTAAAAAAACTACCCGTTTAAAATATTAAGCATAAAAAACGAGTCTCTAATAAAAAATTTATGAAATATAATGTTAAATACTAAACCAGAAATATGTATCCGCATAAAAAAAAGAGAGAGATTGTCTGAAGTGAACAGTATTTTCACTTTGCTGAGCGTTAGAGGTACTTATCAATATGCTGTTATTTAAATAACAAAATATAATTAATTTAGTATAATATGCCGAAATACGTTATTCAGAAAGTACTTCAGTGTAATTATGATAAAAAAAATATTATGCGGGAAAAAAAGTAATATAATTATAGCATTTAAAAAGGCATTTACCCCTTCAGAGGTTTTTTGACACACTAAACTTAAAATAAGGAGCATAACACCCCTTTTATGATACTAAAATATTCCCGTGTATGCACAATATATGTCTGCCCTTAAATAAAGAGAATATTGCAGTTTAAAATTAGTAGTGTGGAAAAGCTTTTAGTAACAAAACAAGCAAACTTTTACGGTGTACGGGCAAACCTGTTACGGGGTTAAATTGAAATAAAACTAAAGTCTAATTAATATGAATTAAATAAAGCGTATAATTATTCTTGAAAACGCATAATTATTTAATAAATAGGCGTAATTTAGTACGAAATATGCTATTCAGAAAATAGCTAAATGTAATTATAACAAAATTTGTTATTCAGAAAATACTTTAATGTAACAAAAACCTTTAAAATTGCAATAAGTTGACAGAAAACACAGAACAGTCCACTTAACAAGAATTAAAAAATAACGTATAAATATTTTTGAAACCCTTAAATAAAATGATAAATTAAAAAATCTACTCGTTGAAAATATTAAGCATAAAAAACGAGTTTCCAATAAAACTTTTATGAAAGATAATGTTAAATACTGAACTAGAAATATGTATCCCAACAAAAAGTTTTCGGTTTTAAAAAAAAGCGCCAAGTTCTCCTTAATGTTTCGGCCAGAAAAAGTAGTGATATCTGAAGTTCGCACAAGTTAAAAGCCAAACATCCCAAATCTTTCATTGAAAATGGCTTCCTGCGACTTGGCCGTTAATGCCTTCTACAGTATTTCAAAATTAATGATTGGAAATTACGCATTTATGTAAGAAATGATGTTAATGAAAAGAGACAAATTCACATAAATACATTATAAGTAAAAGATTTCTGGTAACTACCATTCAGTTTCAACAAACATTAGTTTTGATTACAGATCATTTAGCCCACTTGTGGTTTAATTGCCATTTTGTACGGTCTAAAGCTAAAGTCATTAACGTAAAGCCTAATAAATAAAACAAAATTTACTTACTTCAAATCTCATAATATGTTACATTATATTTTATTGTATAATATTGAAATCTTGTGTATTGACGAAAGAGATTTTTTTCGTTTGAACATTTATTATAGTTTGTTTGCATACATTAAGAGATATTAGATTTATAAACTGTTAAAAGCTGATACTAATTATGTTTTAGCAATTAGGGATCTGAATACCTGAATACAAGTATTTTGTTATTTTTAACTTCTAAGCATTTAAATAGACTGAAGTTGTTTAAATACTTTTCTCAAATGTGTATTTTATTTCTGTACTCTGCGACCAAAAATGCCTAAAATAATCAAAAAATGTAGTTGGCATGTAGCTCATTTGTTCATATTTTAAAATTTGAAAAACTCTTTTGAAGGCATTAACGGCCAAGTCGCAGGAAGCCATTTTCAATGAAAGATTTGGGATGTTTGGCTTTTAACTTGTGCGAACTTCAGATATCACTACTTTTTCTGGCCGAAACATTAAGGAGAACTTGGCGCTTTTTTTTTAACCGAAAACTTTTTGTTGGGATATCACTACTTTTTGTATGCTTTTTCAAGTTTGTTATTCTAAACTATATTAATATGAAAAAACTTAAATTTCGGTACTTTTATGTTAGCCGGGAGCAAATGTCCTCATTAGCCTTTTGTTTTTTCGCCAATAGCAGTTTTCATTTTTCACATGTGTAAATTAGAAACAATGCTTTGATTTTCAAATAAAATATTATGGTTTATGTTATTATTTCTTATTTATTTATTTATTTATTTATTTCTATGTTAAATATTCTATTAAATAAAATGAGGGAAATGCATCTATTTTAAATGAGATGACTGAAAAGTATATATATTTAAATGAAATGAATGCAATATGAACAATGGAGTTGGGAACAGTATTTCGCGATTTGGCACTTGCGCCCGGCTAACACAAAAATACCTAAATTTATTTTATTGAGCTTTACAAATTTATATTTTATTTCTTTTTATATTAAAGTAATAGCCGCCTCTAGCAAGCAGTATTTAACGTATTAACTCCATGTTAAACGTTGCATCATGTTACTGTTACTCATAATTTAATTTATTTGCCCCTTCTTTCGCCAAGTCGGAAGCTTTTGATAGAGAAATCAAGAACTCTTTACGATCATGGAAGCATATCATATATTTTGTGTTGTTATGTATTTCATCTTTCGTGACAAATATCTCTTAACTCACTTAAGCATGTTTCCTTAGCAGTTACGATTCGTTCTGTAATGCGGAAATTTTTAGTCCTATTAAGTAATCTTTTCTAATTGGGCTCACTGCCAATTGTTGTATTTTAACTGATACGACTGGGTACAAGTGAAATGGTTCTTATGAAATCCCTTGACATTTGCATTAAACCATATTGATGCTAATATCTTTTTGTTTCACGTTAACCTTTTCAATAGACTCGATTACGGAAGAATAGAAGGTCTACAGACTCACTGCAATGATCCATTTGAAAATCTATCATTCTTCTCATCTGATCGTGTTGAAGAATTAGTCAATGTGCCATGGTTTTAAGATTTTAGTTAATTTTATTCGAAACCTGAAAACTAAAATGCGAAGAACCGGATTATAGAAGATTCATTTTAACGTACATATCGATTAACAGGTTACATATTATAGAATTAGAATAATCATAAAGAGAACTGGCAGTAAATTCTCTTTATATAATACAGAAGTTTTAACGGTATAAAGATTAACAACATATTCACAGTAAGTATAATAACAGTACAATATAATAACAATAGCAGAGGTTTTGGGCAGTGACGAAAATATTAGCATTTTGGAAATATTAATACGTTATATCATTTAACTATTCAGATGATATGCGGAAAAATAAAAATAGATAGCTCGCATTAATAATTAACTCATTGAAAAATAGCCACTAGCGTCAAATATTCGCCAAGCTTGGCGACATTTAGCAAAGTTTCGCCAAATTTGGTAATATATCATGTCAATTCTCAAATTTGGCGACAAAAAATGTTTTGTTTATTCTGACGTCATAATGATGCATATGTATTATGTATTATACACATACCTATAATATGTATGATGCAAATGTATTACGTGTTATATGCATATGTATAATATGTATGATGCATATGCATAAGTTCATTAACATCACTAAAACGCACTTAAAGGAATAGTGTTCCATAAATAGTAGGGATAATTGCCAGATTGACCAGAGTGCTATTGAGATTAGAATTCCGACATTTATAATAGACCGGGAGGCGTCTGCACACACCATCACCTCATCGAGTTTACAGCTGAAATTTTAGGATTAGTTAAAACTAGATTAGCATATTTAAATGCAACTAGTCTGTTAAGTCATATCTTGGTAGAAACCATCTGAAGACCTAATTTTAGTAGTTAACTGATAGGTTTACTACTGCATTTTCCTGCATCCAAAAGTTTGGAAACATGGAGGAATGGGTGCAGGAAAACACAATGGAAAATCCACCAATTAACCCGTAAAATCGGGTGTGTAGGTGGTTTCCACAAAGATATGACTTGGCAGACCAGTTACATTTCAATACGCTAATCGATATTTAACTAAACCTAAACTTTCAGCTGTCAACTCGATGAGTTGATGATCTGTGCAGACACCTCCCGGTCTTTAATAAAATTTGTTTTAAGGAAGTAAAAGATAGAAAGATGGACAGATAAACTGAAAGATTTGCCTTATTAAGATTTTTGTAAAAGCATATAAAAATTCATTCAGCTTGAAATCATGTAACCCCTTTATAACTCAGGCTAATTTTCTGTAATCGGGTTTTGGCGACCAACATATCTTATCTATAAATATAATCTTTTTTTTACAGATTTAAAATTAACAATAAATTAACAGTAAGTAGGCTAATAATACAATATAAGGTACTTCTTAGTTATCCCGTCGACCAATTTCGCCAAATTATATAAATCGCCAAATTACTCGCCAAATTATACACATTGACATAATTTTTTATTTTAAATAACGAAAGAACAAATAAATTAGTAAAACATTAATAAAAATAGAAATAAAACGTCGAATTAATGGTTTTATTGGCCATTATTGGCATTTAATCTTACAATTAATTAATTAATGGCAACCATTATTGGCAATTAATCGTACAATTTGGCGACAGTAATTTGGTCGACGGGATAACTAAGAAGTACCGAATCTTTACTTAATCGAGGTCAGCTACCGGGAGACCTTGGCAATCGAGGAACCTTGGCATTTTTTAAAAATCTTGGCGCAATTCGGACTTCAGAAACTGAGATATGTTGCCAAATGATATAAACAACTATGAAAACAAACCTAATGAACTTTTATGGTATTTATACATGTATTTATATACACATAAACATTTTATTTATACATGTATAAAATATTTTTTAGGTACAAATTATTTATGTTGGTATATAAAAATAAATAAACGGGTTCCTTACATTAAATAAATTGTATACATATGGAAAAAATTGCTTGTGTATATGACACAGTAAATAGGTTGCCAGAAAATACGTTATTATCAAATTTCTTTTCTCGTCAAGGCTATTTTCTGTATTTCGCCAAGGCTACTATATCGGAAACGTACAGAATTGCGGTTATATATTTTTTAATGTTTTACTGTTTTAATATCGTAAATATATCATAACCTATAATGATTAAATTTTTTAGGTATATTCATTTTTTCTATTTAACAAACATCTTTGGAAAAACATATATATAAAATGCTTGAAATCACGTGAAACCCTTCAAAACTCTGTAATCGAGTATTGGCGACCAACATTGGCGCAAATGAATGTGAAGGAACTGTTTACGGCCAAATGAACACTCCCTGTTTGAAGGGTTTAGAGGCGGAAATTCTGTGTTTTCAGATTTTTCTGGTTAATTGTGCTACAAACCCGACTTAATTGTGAAATTTCATGATTCTACGACTTTTAGAAGTACCTTAGTTATTTGATGATGCGAAGTGAGTCAGTGACAAAAAAGCGCTTTTTTGGAATTTAATATTTCGAAAACTACTAAATATAGAAACATGAAATCGTGGAACCTTAGTTCAGTTTGACCATACGAACATGTGTATAAAAGAAAAATTTCTATATCTCTCCCTAAAACAACGTTATGAGGGGGTGAAAAGTATGCCGAAATGGTTCAGGAAAAGGTAGCTTACGGCTTGTGCGAACTTGGCGGACGCACTGCCGTGCTCCCAGATCCACATAAAAATTAATCAGATGTACCAATCCCAAGACTTTCTTCTATCTCATACATGTCAATACTTCAAAATTCATTATCACAGTGCCAAAATTAAATGGCAATCTATGCTTATCATGAGGATTATAAAAAGATGAAATTCCGTGCATTAGTTCTTAAGATATGACTATCGCTGAAATCGTGTAAATCCAGCAAAATGCAGCATAGCAGCGCCACCTGTTGGGCGATTTACACCAAAACGTAAACAGCACCAACTCATATCAAGGACTAACAGTATCTGAAGTTTTATAAAAATCCGTTCATTAGTTCGCAAGATAGAGCTATTGGTGAAATCCTGCAAAATGCAGAATAGCAGCGCCACCTGTTCGGCGATTCACACTAAAAACTAATCAGCACCAATTTATATCAGGGACTACCTGAATATAAATTTTTATTATTTGAATTATTCCGTGCATTAATTCTTGAGATACAGCGCCCACAATATTTGTGTCACATACAGACAGACAGACTGACAGAGAGACATTTTGTAAAAACAAGTTTTTTGGCATCTCTAACCTCTAAAACGTGTAAATCCGTCGAAAACCGCATATCGGAAAATTATCACGAATCCAATGCTTTCTTCTTGTAAAGATAGAAGAAAGTAAAAAGAGATTGCCTTAATCGAACAGTATTTACATGTCTCTGAGAGTTAGTGCATATCAGCATGTCACTTTTAAAATAAAGAAATGCAAGTTATTTAATACAAAATATGACAAAATCTATTAGAAAATAATATAATTAGCGTTATTAATACAGTAAACTCCCGACTATCCGGCCCTGCGTACTATCCGGCGTAGTAAAAGAATGAGGAATGTTGCAAGCGGCCAAGACAGGCAGGTTCCCGTCCGTGGGAAAGTGTTGACTCGCCGCAGGAAGGAGCAAGAAGTTATTAGAGAATGCAATAGCAGAACAATGACAGGCAGGCAGGGGGGGGGGGATTAAGGCTTGGTAACCCGTTTGTGTTTTATCAGTTGTGCTTCGTATGTTATCAAGTGTGGATATTATTTACCGCCGTTCCTGGTTACGTCCGTATAGCCTTTTGGTATGCTTCGTGTTTATTTATTCAAGATTAACAAAATGGATGCTAAACGAAAAAAGCTTGTAGTGACTATGGAGGGGAAACTACACGCTATAAATCGACTGCGGTTTGGGGTAACGGCAAAAATTATTGCTTCGGAGTAAGGAGTTGGTAAAAGTACAGTGGGTGGATGGAAGAAAAATTGTGCAGAAATTGAAAAGTGGTGTGCTGCCCAAGCCAGTAGAAATGGAATGAAAAAAAGAAAAACCATGCTGAAAGGTAAGCATAAAGATGTCGAAGAAGCTTTATTTTTGTGGCTTAAACACTTAAGAGGAAATGGTTATTGCATACCCGATATTGCAGGAAAAGGCTTTGTGATTTTGTGGACTATTAGAGGGAGGAGATGAAAATTGTATTTACTGTATATATAGAATTTATCTTAAAATGTGCAACATGTGTTTTTAATATCATGGCGGAAGGAAGGCAGGAAGTGGGTAAGTATTTATAGAACTCCAGCCTATCCGGTTTTTTTGTTATCCGGCCTACCCTTCGCCACATTAGGCCGGATAGTCGGGAGTTTACTATATATATATATATATACACACATAACAGTCCATTGGTTATAATTATAGCCTTTAAAATTATATTAAATTGAAACAAAGCAAAAAAAAAAGTCCAATTAAGAATTAAAAAATAACGTATAATTATATTTGAAAACCTTAAAATAAAAATATGCATATAATCTTTATATATCTTTGAATGTTTAAAAAACTACCCGAGGAAAATATTAAGCATGAAAAACGAGTTTCTAATAAAAATTTTATGAAAGATAATGTTAAATACTAAACCAGAAATATGTATCCGCATAAAAAAATAAATCGCCTAAAGCGAACGGTATTTTCACTTTGCTGAGCTGCAGAAGTACTCATCAAAATATTACTTTATAAATAAAAGCCGGGAGAAAATAGCTAACAAAAGAAAGTGTCACATTCAGTGTGCTTTGATAATAAATTTAGAGCTTTTGATAAAATCCAGCGACGTAAAAAAAATAAACTGTTTCAAAAGAAAATACGTGCAAAAATATTTTTCTCTATGGCTTCTGCTCTGGGAAAATGTTTAAGGGTATTTAGTTTATTTCTGGTCGAAAGGAAGAAAAAAAAAATGCATAACATGAAAAGATTTTTTTCAATGATTCATTAAATTTGCATGCAGATATTTTTTTTTTTTTTTACCGCGAGTAATTTGATTTAGAGTTTAAATTTAAAAATTCATTACGTAAATATTTAATTAAATTAGTTCATTGATTTTTAGTAGCGATAGAACAAAGGAGGAATTAGAATTTTAATCGCTAAATAAATATTTTTAAATTAATTATGAAATACCATGATCTTTTTTTTTTTCATTTATAAGGTTAAAGCATTTGATTGCGAAATGTTATCACTTTATTAACGCAAATAATTTTTTGAATTATAATTCGAAAGAATAATAATATTAAATTAAATTTAAAACTAACATAATTAAATTCATGGACTAATAAGATTTAAATAATTATTTTATTTTGAAATAATTTTATAAAATAATTACATAAAAAGAAATATTACAGAAAGGTCCATTTCAATATTATTTGTAAAAATTATACTCTCAAAATAAATTTTTATTTATGGAATATTCGTTCATATCTGAAACAGTCCTTGTTATATTCATTCACATTACACGCACAAAGGGCATTTATAGGTTTATGGAGAAAAACGATGATAGTCAACGTTTGTAAAATTTTCTAGCTAGGCGTACTATCGCTTGGAAATATCGGACTAAGGCAAAAATTAAGCTAATACTGTGAGAAACACAGTTGAAGATAGGTATAAAGGGGGAAGAACGATAAAAGTCAACTTAAAAAAAGAACGATAAAAGCTATAATCAAACTATATGTAAGTATCATCGCTGAAGATATATGGATGTATTCACTTTTTAAATATTTAAGTGAATCTATACACTGTAAAAAAAAAAAAAAATCTGTAGTTCTACAGATGTAAAGTTACATGCTTACTGAACTTTCATCTGTATCTGTACAAAAAAAGTTGTAAATCTACAAAACTAGTTTTTATAAAGCTACAGAAATCTGTAGCTTTACAAATGAATCTGCTAAAATTGCAGTAATCTTAGTAAAATTTTATCTGTAACCCTGGTTGCAGTTACATGAAAAGTTCTAGGCATCCCAGTTTCCTAAAAAATTCTTAGTAACCTTACAGATTTTTAGTAACCTTGCATTTTTCAAAATTTCCACTATTAGCTCTACCTCAATAACTAATGCGCGAATTTTCATCAAACTGAAGATTCATGTATACCTTGATATCAATTAGTGCTGTTTATGTTTTGATGCAAATTGCTCACTAGGTGGCACTGCTATGCTACAATTTTAAGAATTTCCGCTATAGTTCTATGTCAAGAACTAACGCACGGATTTTCATCAAACTTCAAATTCAGGTATACTTTGATAAGAATTGGTGCTAAATTGATGTAATTTCTTGTATTATTTAAATGATTTAATTGACGTGATTTATGTAGAAGAGAAGTTTTGTGATGGCCACAACATACTAGTTTTTTTTTTTTTTTTTTTTGAGACTGTTGAGATTGAGAATTCATTCCTTCAGACACAATAATTACATCAGTTTTGTTTTCCCGAAGCCTGTTTTCCAAAGGAATTGGATACATATATCGCGAATGAAAATGAATACAGTGAAATTTGAGGTAGAGCCATGAAAGTCCATCAGCTAATTAAAAGGTTTAGTTCCTGTTATCCGTAAGTAGATGAAAGAGGAGTAAATAAACTTCCCTATGCCTTCTTATCCGACACGTCTGGTTTTACAGTATTTCCAATTATCTTCCACTGCAAAATTCCCCCAATATAATCGTTTCAATTTTGAAGAAAGAAGAGTCTTACATTCGTATAAATACGGCATATAAAGTGGTACCTCAACAACGAATCTCTTTGCTTACAATTCAATCGGCTAACGATTGCCTTTGTTGACGCATCTATAGACTAACGAAAACCTCTGTTTACGAATTTACAGGATAACGAATGTCTCTCTTGACGAATCTAAAGACTAACGAATGCCTCTTTTGACGAATCTATAGGTTAACGAAAGCCTCTGTTGACAAATAAATCTATTGACTAAAGAATTCATCAGATTATAAATCTATGGAATAATGAATGTCTCTTTTGACAAATTTATAGACTAACGAATGCCTCTGTTGACGAATCTATATGCTAACGAATGCTTCTGTTGACGTATCGATAGACTAACGAATGCTTCTGTTGAAGGAACTACAGGCTAACAAATGCCTTTGTTGACGGATATACAGGCTAACGAATACCTCGGTTGACGAATCTACAGTTTAACGAATGCCTCTATTGGCGAAACGAATTTTTCTGATGTCGAATCTATAAACTAACAAATATCTCTTTTCACGAATTTACAATCTAGCAAATGCACCTGTTGATGAATCTACTGACTAAAGAATGCCTTTGTTGACGAATTTTTTGGCTGGCTTCCTGATTCAGTTAACGAATATGGATTAAGCTAAAGAATGATGTATTGACTTGCGTGCGTTGATATAAAGCAGAATCATTGCATTGTAACAGAATAGGAAATGGGCGCTTCAGTTAACGAAGATTTCGATTGATGAATAGTATTCGGGAAAGAATAGTTTTCGTTAGCCGGTGTTTCATTGTAGAAACATGTATGTATAACGTATGCACTCGTATTTGCCAGTGATATATGATCTTTCCTTAACGGCATATCTTTTTATCTAAGTTATTAGTGATTTATGTTCACCTTTCTAATTACCTATTTAGAAATGAAAAGTATGCTAAAAAGAATTATAGAAAAAAAAAATTTTAAATATTATTTTGCATTAGACGAAAAAAACAGAAAGCAAAACAACAAAAATCATTAATTCGGAATGTAAAATGAATGTTTTAACCTGTCGTACAAAACCACAGAAAATATTATAAAAACAGTTCTTTATTTTGTTCTCAACGCGAATAAAATTGTAAGATAAACATTTGCAAAAACCCTGTTACGAAAAAAAGAAATCATTATAATGCTATTTGTGGTTAGGAAAACAAAAATGAAACATTCTAACGACGTTAGCAAAAATAATTGGAACGCAAAAGAGAATAAACAACAAGCAATTATCTTTAAAGTTTAATTCAATTGTTAATGTTTCGAACTGATACGCTGTTCTGGGTTGGTAAATTTACATTTTTATTAACCCATGACGTTAAAAATAGAAGTTCATCGTTTCTGAAGTAATAGCAAAAATATTTTCTTTATTGTATGTAAAAAAAGATAAATAGATTTAGCATAAAATAAGAGCAGTTAGTTTAAATTCGAAGATAACTTATAGTATTATTAAATATTACTCTGAAACAAATATTCAAAAATTAAATTAAACTAAAGAATGTGGTTAATACTTTAGCAGTTTGACATGTAATTCGCTGCATATTAATATACAAAAATGTACTTCATTTTTTAAATACTTCTGCGAGTTTTTTCAATGAGATGCAGAAGAACGATCGAGAAAATGTAACATAGTTCTGGTAGTTATTTAAAATGTACAAAATCATGCATTTTTTAATTTCCAATCATTTGAACTTTTGAAAAGGCTCTACAACTTCTTAAGATAGGCGTGTGCAGTTTACGTGGGTGGTTCAATATTTATTGTCCCTAATGTATATAAAATATTTGTACTGCGATGGTTGGTGTGGAATATCGAAGCCTAATCTCTTAAATGCCTATATGCTCAATTTCAGAACCGTAGCTGCTATATTAGCATAGTTTTGGAGGGAGGGGTGAAGTTTTAAGGACCTATTTTGGGGGGAATTTTTAAGAAGGAGTGTGAGGGTGAAATGCTGGTTCGGAGCTTATGAGGCTACATTTGGACAGTGGATGAGATGTGGCTACATCACTATGATCCCGAATCCAAACGACAGTATTTACGTCTCATCCACTGTCACAAATCTAGCCCCATAAGCTAAAAATCAGCCTTTCAACCCCACTCCCCCCTCCTTTCACTCCTCCCTCCAAAATTATGTGAATATAGCAGCTACGGTTCTGAAATTGCGCATATAGACATTTAAGAGATTAGGCTTCGATATTACATAGGACATCGCAGTACAAATATTTTATATACACTATGGACAATAATTATTGAACCACCCTTGTACTTAGCGAGTTCGTTGCCTTTTTTGGATCTGCTATTAAATGATTCGAATATGTTAAAAATATATTCTGAAGGGGCTAAAAGGACAATGAGACGTGGATTATGCACGAAGTCTGTCCGATAACTACCCCATCTTGATTTTTCCCTCGCGCAGAAGTGATTCAAAGGCGAAGACTCTGTGCACAATGGAAGGAGACAGCTTAATACGCATGTTTGATATTTTCCCATTTTCCAGTGAGCCACTCGATGCCTGCTGGTCGCCGAGTGACGTAGTCTTTGATACATGTTCGTAGAATTTCGATTTCTCTCAAGATGATTAAACGGGCAAAACACTGCATCAAATTTTGTCAAAAGCTTGGTGATTCTCAATGTGAAACAAATGATAAGATTCATCAGGTGGTCTAAATTTCATCAATTCTCCAGCTCGTTTATTGCACCTGATTCAGACTTTCTTGGAGAAACATGGAACAGTCGTTCGCCAACCTCCATACTCTCTAGCAGAGTTGGAAAAATTTGTAATTGCAATTATCTGCAGCGTAATTACATTTTAATTGCATGTATTTAATTATAGTTAATATTACATGGCGTAAAAAATTCTTGCAGCACTGTAGCTCCATCCCATTATTTGATGAAATTCCTGCGTTTGAATGTATGTAATTATGATAAATTACATGCAATTAACTTGTAATTTCATTGCGGATAATTGAGATTACAAAAACTGTCCAACTCTGCTCTCCAGGCATGGCTCCTTGCGACTTCTGTTTGTTTCCGAAATTGAAGGCGCCACTGAAAGGATCCCATTTTGAGAGTACAGACGAGATAACGCAAACGCGGTGGCAGAGTTAAACACCATTCCAAAAGTAGTCTTTCAGAAGAGTATTGTCAGTGGAAGGAACAGTGGGCTAACTGTGCGGAGTCACAAGGGGCCTACATTGAAGGGGATTAGGGTACCAATCCCGTCAGGTAACATATATATGTATGTCAATTCTAAATTATCTATAGTTGGAGTTGGTTATATATAATGGGAGTGTGCTTGGCTATGCTGTGTATTGTTGATCCTTGGTTCGCCATCATATAAGAAACTTTTTTGGCAACATGTGCTGATGATCTCCAATGATTGTATTATATTATGCCTCATGCTAAGATAGTATGGATTTCAATTTGGTAATTTGTTTTTATTTTTCCGCTATCTTTTTTAATCTTGTTTTATTTTTAACTTAATTGGTGTTCAATGGATTATTTCTCTGTTTTATGTGTGTGGTAGTCGCAAATTCATATTCTTTAGCTAATTTATGGCTAATATGAAGATGAAACCACACATTTTATTAGTGGAACTTTAGGCATTTAGGATCCAACGATTCTGTCTTAGTTCTGCAAATTTCCATTATTCCATTTCTGTTATTCAATTTCTGCTGTTTTTTACTATGTTTTTGGAATCTTTGTTAATGTTGGGGGGGGGGGGACTGTATTTTTGTTAATTTGTTAATGTCATTTGATTCATTATTTCAGTTTTTGTTAGTGGTCGGTAATGTTTATTTAATGGTTATATATATATATATATATATATATATATCTCAAAAGATCGGATACTCTTCAGACAGAGCTCGTACACGTAATTTTGCAAAGCAAACCATGCGTGATGAACAACATCTTTTACAAGTTAAAAATAATCTCTGTAAAATGTAGGGCACTTTTTGTATATGATGCATTCATCTTCGTTCTTATAAAAATGAATAACGTGTTTACCCGAACTTAATATTGAATAATGATCTTATAATGAAAATATAATTTAAAGTTCTTTATTTTAAATGTGATACTTTAGCTGTTGATCACAATTTCAATCAACATTATTAACAACTTTAGAATTTATAAAAGTATTTCGTCTGCAGACGTTTTACACACAGTTTATTTTACCATTAAATACGCATGCACATGCAAACGTAAATGCATACACGCACGCATATATATTTATTCATTGGTGTTCATAGTCTTGGATTCTTTA
This sequence comes from Maratus speciosus, assembly GCA_963932465.1. NCBI lineage: Eukaryota > Metazoa > Arthropoda > Arachnida > Araneae > Salticidae > Maratus > Maratus speciosus. The sequence continues at coordinate 602,750,377 of OZ010790.1, forward strand.
TTAAGAAATGGAATGATACTATCACATCATTGAATTTCTATGGCAGTTTTGTCTATCTAGCAATGCAATCGGAATATTGATCTGCTTGCAAACTTTTCAAGTATTTGATATTTTCCGATTACACATTCAGACTGCGTTTTCTTACATTCAGTACTGAGGATATAGATACATTTTGCAACTTATTGAAACATAAGTTGAATAAGTTCTTGTTGACATCCAGTATGAATTTCTGAAAATGTTTCAAGATATAAGTTTCATTGGAAATCGTTTGATGCGTTCTAGTCTGCAAGTAATAACTTATTTAGTATGAAAATATGATTTCAACAGAAATCTGACAAAATTAAATCTTATTGCACCATTTAAATAGTCATAAGTTTATTTCTAACAAAACTTCGGTATAAAACGTGTACTTGTACAGTGTATTCCGAAGTACCAGGTGTCTTAAAAAGGACTGACTGATTTTTAAATTCAATAACTTACGAATGGAGACAGATATTTAAAAAATTCTTGCAGGAGCGTTATTTATGATGTCAGGATTTTCTTTACTGTGATTCTCGAATTTAGTTCGAATTACAAACAATAGATGGTGTTGCGAGCAATATGCGCTAAATCCAGTCCCGTGTTTTGACCGACTCAATACATTTTAATCGCCTTTTTTTGGCATGAGAGAAGAGAAAGGCCAAAAAATCAAGATTGAATTTAACGTCGATTGCTTGCAGCGCCATCTATTGTTTGTAATTCGAACTAAATTCGAGAATCACGGTAAAAGAAACTCCTGACCTCATACATAACCCTCCTGAAAGAATATTTTTAATATCTGTCACCGTTTACGAGTTCTCTCTCTATATATTAAAACATAAACCAGATTCTGTAAGTTCAGTCAAAAAAATTCACACATTTGCGCATGCGTGAAGTTAAGTTTACTAGATCTTCCTTTTAGTGGAAAGAAAGACCAGGTCTAGTTAGCAGAGTGATCTAAATCACCAGTTTAAAGCTCTGAACTTTTCTAGACGACGCAGGATCGAACCCAACGCCCGGAAAAATTTTTGGCGATAATTCGTTTCGATAATGACATATTTTACTAGGAGGAGAAGTTACATGATTTTGATTTTATTATTATTATTATTTGAATGGTTTATCATTAAATAAAATGTAACACTCAGAAATATTTTGAAAAAATAATAATTTTATATTTAAAATATTTTGCATGTAATTATAAATTAAATAAATTGAGCTGATCTACAACTTTTGTTTTCTGACCATTATCAAGAATATATAGGTGTGTGAGTCAGTAAGAAAATTTTGCCATTCTTTTCCGTAAATAAATAAATAAATAAATAAAACGGAAAGAAAGGAAAATAATCATATAAGAACTATAAAATAAATTATCTTGACAGCCATGGCTTAATACTTAAAAAATGAAGAAAAAAGTATAATAAAATTCAAGTAATAAAAAATATATATTATAAATCGTTAGTTGCATCAAGTTTCAAAATTAGGCTTTTAGAGAATGAGACTAATATAAATAAAATTCATGGCAGCTTTTAAAGGTCGTGTAGTTAAAAAAATGAAAATAGATAAAAAATGAGACTGTAGTAAGTAAAAATAAATGCTAAATAAACATGCCCGGTATGTTTTGGTAAATTTCTGATAAAAAGCAAGCATAATTGGTTGTAAATTGTAAACTTGTTGTAAATTGTAAAGTTTTTTTTCACTTCATTCAATAGGTTAGATTGACAGCACCCTCTAGTTCGCCTTCAAGAAATAGGAATCACTTATCCAATATAAAAATTTGTCACGATTTCAATAATTAATTTAAAAGCAACTAATTAAAAATTCAAGAATTTTTCTAATGGAGCATTCAAGTTATTTACCATCAAATCTTGACGGGTACTATCTAGTTGCATTTTAAAATCAGTCAGTCCTTTTTAGGGCACCCGGTAGTTGCACATTTTTTGGTACTTTTCCAGTACAGGTGCCTTGGCCTTTTTTTAAAAGGTTGGCGCAATTTGAGCTTCAGAAAATGAAATTTGTTGCCGAACGATATAAACAGTTATGAAAACAAAACATATGAGCTTTTAGGCTTGTTTTAAAAGAATTTATCTATATAAAATAACCCCGCCAGTAGTTGATCAAATAAAGTCAATGCTACGATGTTTTTATTATATTTCCTTCCTTTTAAGTTTGAGAAGTAAACTAACATGATTGCTACAATCCTTAATGAATGTCCTATAATGGACAAAAATGAAATGCGCTGAATTTAAATAGCAACAAAATTATAAATAAATAGTTTTTTTAATTGCCATTTTCCCAGTACAAGCGAAAGAAGCCATTCGAAAATCTAAACATTAATCTTTAAAATATCATCATTGGCCGGTGATTAACAATAATTCTTATAAAAATGTTAGTTGTAATAAGGCAGATGGAAGTGAATTATTTTAAGGTATTGGAACACCTTTAAAACGTAATTTTCGATCAAAATACCGATTTTTCATTTTTGAAATAATATTAAAATCGAATCTTTTATCTATCGAAATCTGCTTAAATTTTGTCTGCATCTAAAACAGAACCCAAGTTATATCCGTTTAAAGTTACAGCTATTACAGCTTTTGAATTCTGTTTAAAGTTATTTCTAGCTTTTTCTCAGAATGAAGTTTTTAAGATTTTTACTACACGCAAAACATCCTAAAAAAAATTGTGCTCGGAATGCCACAAAATTTTCTGTACTTCTTTTACAAATGTCTTTTGAGGGAATAGACTACACTCATGGTAACATATTAAATAGTTTTATATTTACACCTTTATAAATGACAAACTTGAGACAAATTTTGCGAATTTTTCTTTACATTAGTACTTTAACTGCCATATCATCTGAGATAGAGATGCGATCATAATGTGTGTAGTCTAAGTCCTAGAGAAAGTTATTCGATTTATTATGAAATTTATAAAATGTCAATACATTGTTTCATTTTTGAGTTATCGCATTTTGCGGAAACGTCATATATTTTTTATATATTTTTTTCTTTAAAAAATTACTTCTGGGTAATTGCTAAAATTTTTATATTTTTTTCAAAATTTTAAAGTAAATGTCATTATAAAAAATGGATAACAAGAGAAAATTTCAAAAAATCACTTTCGAAGGTGTGCACTGAAAAAAATTGAAGTACTCAAAAATGAGTAAATCGATGTGCTCTTATCGAATTGAGTATTTTTGGATCAAAAATGAATCTATGCTTTCTCAATTTTGAGACATCACATGTTATCAAACCCAAACAAAACGATAATTGTGTATCCTGTAATGGTTTATTTCATTTATGGCGGCATAAACCATGTTTATTAATATAAATATTAAATTATGCTCAGTATTTTAAAATAATTTAAAAGTGCTTGCAAGTAATGCTCTTGTCATAAAAATATTCCATTTACGTATCTTGTTAATAATTTTGCTATTTTTCTTAATAAATAATCCATTAAACGTTTCTTGTTAATAACTTTGAATGGGAAATAAATGTCAGTACATTTTTACTTTAATTTTTAGGTTTAAGGGGCAGTACATAACGATTCATATTTGAACACAACCATGGAATCAAAAATGAGTACACGTGTTTCTCAATTTTGAGTACATTTGGATCGGAACTATTTTGAGTATGTGACGTATTTAAAATTGAGTACTTTTTACTCAATTTTGAGTACCCATTTTTTTTCAGTGCGGATACCTTAACTCCAACTAATCAAAAAATAATTTTTTACACTTTCTAATAAAAAAATTTCATAAAATGGCTTCTCTTACAGCAAACCGTTCACAGCAATGTGACAACAGGTGCACTAACATTCAAACAAAAATATTATGTCGAATGCCACGTATAAAACTAATTTCCGCCTAAAATGGCGCAATATTTCAAAAATTTGACCAATTGCTGGAAGGGTATTAACTACTGGCAGGGTCACTCTATATTTAATCATTGTTTTCTATATACAGTTTACAATTGTTTGTGTATAAAAATAGATAAATGTCTTCTCTATATTAAATAAATTGTATAAATGTTGAAAAATATTTGTTGTGTATATGAAACAATGGATAGTTTGCTAGAAAATATGTTGCCAAATTTCGATCTCTCGCCAAGAAAATTTTTTCTATCTCGCCAAGGCCCCTGTACTGGAACATTACTCAAGCTTTAACTTTATTTAAAGTTCTTCCGATCTATAAGGAGTGGAAAGGGTACTTTACCTTTTCCTTGTGTTTAAAAAATCCGCAAATTTTACTCAAACACAAGAAAATGAAATGCGTGAAACCCAATAATAGAAGATTTAATCTCAGTTTTCGTCAATACGGAATTTGAATGAGAAATTCGCCAAATTAGTCAGCTATATCCAAGTCGGCTTCAAGTATGGCGATTTTCTTTTGTTGCTGAATTTGGCGTGAATTTGACGCTGGCGGATATGATTATTTAGTTTTAAAATTATCAGAATAACAACAATGGTTACAAGAATTAATTTAAATTTCCAAGAAAACACGTTTTTTTTTTTTTTTTTTTAAACTCATAAATGAAACATGATTATGAAAAAATGCGCCCGACACTTTAGGTTTCTATTTCAACACTTTGGGTTGAATCCCCAGTGCGTAGTTGTCAGCACGTCTCGCTAACACACTGTAAAAAAAATCCGACCAGTTTTCCTGTAGGAATGGGAAAAATAGTTGCCCTTATCGTACCGGAAAATTTTTCGGCCCAGCTCAGAATAAAATCCGTTAAAAAAAGGGAATAGTAAATAAAACGGTATTTTACGGATTTTATTCCGAGCTGGGTCGGAAATTTTTCCAGTGCGATAAGGGCAACTATTTTTCCGATTCCTACAGGAAAAGGGGTCGTATTTGTTTTACAGTGCACGCTATTTGTCTACAGTCGGATTCCGAGCTGCGCACAGGCCAAGGGTCACTCAACCTTTCATCTATTTGGGGTTGCTAAAATGAGTGCTAAGCTTGCTTCGGAAATACACACTGAGGTTCCGCGTTAGGCTGAATATCTGGCCCAGATATATGGTTTATAGAATCCCAGATGGTAAGAAAAGACAAAGCCAGGCACTGTAGGCCATGATCTTTAATGAGTTGTAGCGTTTCAGGTTTAGTTTAGCTTAATAATGGATGAATGAGCATTAAATACTTTTTAATATACAGGGTGTATCTGAAATGCTTCAACAAACTTAGGGGGATGATAGTACTCATCAAGACCAACAAAAAATGCAATGGAACATGGGGTCGCAGATGACGTTTAAAGGGGAAAATCGCAAAACTAATAAAAATATCGAAATCTCGCATCCTGCTTTTCTGCAGAGCTGGCTAGTAGCACGAAGCTGGTTTTCCTTTCACTTTGTGCATATCCGGTCAGAAAGAGATAACAAAAACTTGGAAGAAAGCCAAACAAATCTGTGCGCAGGAATCCACGTATGCAAATTTCAGCGCGTCCGCCAGTCGTTCCTCCATAGATGTAATCAGTGTAATAATCTCCACGGTCGACACTTTGAACAATCGTTGTAAAATATTTGTTTCCTCTGGACATCACGAGCTGTGTTGTACTTATTCTGTGCAAAAAAATAATTTTCTAGAGTGTTTCTTTCTTGTCTCAGTTTGTCTATTTCCCGATGTATTTTCTCGATTTTCATCCTCTAAACGTCATTTGCGACCCCATGTTCCATTGCAATTTTTGTTCGTCTTCATGAGTACTATCATCCCTCTAAGTTTGTTGAAGAATTTCACATACACCCTATGTAACTAAATATAGTTAACATTGAAAAGGTGAAATCATAGGATTTGACTACAAATAAAAAAAATATTTCTTTCACATATATTGATTTTACTGAATCTTTTTACTATCGATTGAAAATATTGTGCAAGAGAACACACACACACACAAAAAAAAAAAAAAAACGTGTGATTGATAAAAGAAGGTAATATCAAAAGAGATTTTCATCCTTTTAACATTAGCAGATTATAGTAACGGTGTAATATGAATTCAATTACTTTTATATTTAAACTGTGCAGAAAACCCCATAGAAAGCACACATTAAAATTCGATGGAAAATGCGTTATCGGGGTTGCGCATTAAATACAATTTAATATATGTAACTAAATATAGTCAACATTAAAATAGTAAAATCATATGATTTGGCTGCAAATAAAAAAATATTTCTTTCAAATATATTGATTTTACTGAATCTTTTTACTATGGATTGAAAATATTATACAATAGAACACACACACACATTTAAAAAAATGTGTGATTGATAAAAGAAGGTAATATCAAAAGAGATTTTCATCCTTTTAACATTAGCAGATTATAGTAACGGTGTAATATGAATTCGATTACTTTTAAATTTAAACTGCAGAAAACCCCATAAAAGCACACATTAAAATTCGATGGAAAATGCATTATCGGGGTGATAAATACGATGGCGAAAAGGGGTAAATACTCAAAGGATTCAGCTCCATTTATACAAATCCGAGGCTTTCTGCCAAGTCAAACATTGTAAAGGGTACTTTGCATAACAAGGGAGACTTACAAGGCCAGTTCAAACTTCGGAGATTTATTTTTTCCTTCAAGCTATATATACCGAACGAAAGTGAGCAAATATTAGGTAAGTGTAAGTAAATAATGTATGTGTAACTATTCAATACGGCGATAGGAAATTATGCAAATAGTTGAAATTTATTTGAAGAACCTCAATACATCATGGTATATTTTATCAAAAAATATTAATTTGAAATTGGAATATGTTTGATGTCTTTAATTTAATGACCGAATTATAGAGAATAAATATTATTTAGAAATTATATCGTTGGACTATTAATTACTTTTGTTCAAGTAAAAGCCTTTTTCATGGTAAAAAAAAGTATATAAAATAAACTGAAAAATGGTAATTGAAAAAACTTTTGTATCCCATTTATAGATATTGAGATTTAAAAAAAAAAAAAAAATTGTTTTATAAGTGACTTTATACATTGTTTAAAATGTGTATTCAGGACTCAGGACTCTTAAAAATGAAAAAAAGACTATAGATTAAGATTTAGCATTTAATATCTTAAAATGCATTTGATCTTAAAACAAAACTTTTTTTTGGGATGAAAGATATAATTTTGTTCTTCCATTTCATATATTTAACAGTTTGCAAGATGCATAATAAGCATTTGTGGGGGGCTCCAAACTGTCAAACACTTGGCGAGCAGAAAATTGGTATAACAGCTTACTTGCAGGTTATAAAATAAATATTGCAGCTAGAATGAAAATTTTCGTGCCTACTTATACTTCAGATTGTAATAATTCAGCAGCCATTCAACGGTTAAATTCTAAAAGCTATAACTTCTGTTCTAATAGGAATTTCAAGGAAACAAATATATCAAAATGTTCAGAAAAGATTGCAGTTTATCATCTAGTAAATAGGAAACTTAGAAAATTTTGAAGTTTTAAGAGTCCTGAGACACCTTAAAAATAAGCAAAATATACTACATGTTGAATATTTTCATTTATCTCGGAGATTTTTTTCTCAAGCTGTATACGAAAGTGAGAAAATATTAGGTAAGTGTAAGTAAATAATGTATGTGTAACTATTCTATACGACGATAGGAAATTATGCAATTGTTGAAATTTATTTGAAGATTTAAATCACTGGCTGCATGGAATATTTTATCCAAAAATATTAATTTGAAGTTGAAATATATTTGACATCTTTAATGACTGAATTATAGAGGATAAATATTATTTAGAAACACAAATTATCGTGGGGCTAAAAATTAATTTTGTTTTAATTAAAAACCTTTTGCACGGTGAAAATGTATATAAAATAAACTGAAAAAAAGATAATTGAAGAAAAATTTCTGTCCCGCTTTATGGATATTGAGGTTCATAAAAGCATAATTTTTTAAGGGATTTTATATATCTTTTAAAATGTGCATTTAAAAATTAGCAAAATATATTAAATTCAAGGATTTTTGGCGGTGTATCATTTTGGTCCGGATAATACGTAAATACCATAAATTTTATACATAGAGAAAAAAATCGCTTGTGTATGTGGAACAGTAAATAGGTTGCCATAAAATACCGTTGTCATTACTATACATTTGCGCTGTTATATGCGGACAGACGGGCATATCAAACGACAACTATAGATGCTACGTGCTTACATAATTACGAACGCACCTAAACATGACTAAAAATTTTACTTTTGAAAGCTTGCATAACGCTAGAAACGTCTAAAGAAATTCTTTTTATAATGTGACATAAATGCGTTATTTTTAGTATTATTAAAATCATGATTTTAAATGTCATTTTAATCTCGAAATGTTATTGTACTGGAACTGCTATTATTGCAATAAAATAACAGTAAAAATCACCAAAATATTTCATGTTAGATCTTTGTATTTTAAAATAAATGTCTTTCTAAAGGCGTCTTTAAAGCCAAACTCTGTCAAATTGTCCTTTTTTGACGAACTCCACTGCGTAATGAAGTATATCTTAAAAAATATGGAGCCCAATAATGTTAGACCATAAGGTGATACAGTCCCTGACAATCTCCTTAAAGAAAGTATTTTAAAAGATTGCCATTGGAAAAAATGACTAAAAATGCTACTCTTGAAAAGGGGGGCTCTTATTTCATATTCCTTTAGAAAAAAAATGTCTCTCTTTACGACAAAAGACTTTACCAAAAATGTCTTATTCATTTTTCATGGCAGGGTGCAATTGGTGATTATATATATATTTTTTTTTTACATCCCTCCTCAAGTTTATTTAAAAGTTGCGCTCGACAAGAAGAAGCGTATAGTTGAAATCAAATTCTTTTGAGAGCTTGTGATACTTCCTGGATTTAATGGCTGATAGTACAGGTCAGATATCTTTTCAAGAGAATTTGAAGTGTATGTTAGCTTTCGAAATTGTATTCAAAAATTATTTCGATCCTAGTCATGAAGTATACCAATTTACTTTATCCATTTAACATCATTATATGAAATAAGTTCATCAAATCGTACTAATGAACCTTTTACTTAAGTTTGAAAATACTTCATGATTAAAAAAATATACAGATAAGAAGATTTTTTTAAGCAAGCGAATGTAGCATATTGGAATTAATAACATCAAATTAATTTATTTTTTAATAAAAAACTGGATTTAGTTTTTTTTTATGATAATCAACAAATCATTTCATTTTTCGTCTGGAGAAATTGCCCCTTTGTTTCGTAACATTCAGATAAGATAAGTTTTTTTACTAAATGTATAGATAACCATTCACAAAGTATTACGTTTGAATAATTTAAAGGGCGAAAGCTTTTGCGCTACACTTTTTGGCGAAAATATAAGATCCGTGTGCGACATGTGTGTTGCACTCACTACGGGGTATATGACGAAGTAGTATCATATATTCTGTTGGAATTGCATATGCTTCATTTAGGGGAGTACCCATGATAAGCTTACATAAAGCAAGAAACGCCTACACGGAAAGAACTGTTTTGTTACTAAAACCAAATTTTTTTTTGTTACACCGTTTGGTCGTTTCCTTTTGCTGTAACAATTAATTTTTTGTTGCGACGAGCACAACTTTTTAGTTGGTTAACCTTAATAATTTGGTTAATTTATTTAGTTTAAAAAACCTTATTTTGTTGGATGAACTAAATTATTTGGTTCGCTGTGTTTCGATCACCGGTCGTAGGGTGTGCTGCTGTGCTTTTTATCCTGGTCAATGTCTACGTGAATTCAAAATGGCGGATCACATAGAACAACATAGAAGTAGTAGTAATAGTTATTTCCTAATTTTTTGGAACAGACAGGCCATTTTAGCCAAAGCAGAATATATGGAAAAGCGAGGGCAGTTCTACGGAAAGACTGAAGCACATTTTAGACATTCAAAAGCGGAGAATTTTAGCTGCATCGCCCCAAGCAGCGAAATCGAGCGCTCATCCTTGTACTAAATAGGATTGACGGGGAGAGATGAAAATTCAAAAATCGGGTTTTTGTGCACCACACTGAAGCGTTCGTTGAGCATGGGATTCAAATGCTGGTATGTCTGATTTTATGCTATGCTCGTTAATTTTATGTAGTTAAATCCTAATTAATCGTATTTAAGTTCGTTATTTTTGTATATTTTTTTGATTCGTAGAGCTTTACTCTCTTTTAAGAATTAAATTTGTGTAGGTATTTTTGTCATATAAAATTAAAGTTGGATGAAACTGGAAAAATATCTTTATGCAATTTTCATTTACCTTTTTTTTTATGTAAACTTTCATTATATGTAGGATTTTTCATTCTGTTTAATTAGTGCTACTTCTTTAAACGTGTTTTTAGTCTAATAAACACAGAATGACATTTGTTTATTATTTGTTTACATTATTATCCATTTGATATTCTACAGTTTTAAAATATTCTTGTTTATATTTCATGTACAGTATATCCCGACTATCCGGCCTAATGAGGCGGAAAGGAAGGCGGGATATAAAAAAAGGCAGATGGGCCGGAGTTCTATAAATGTTTACTCCTTTCATGTCCTCCCTCCGCCCAGGTATTAGAAACACGTGTTACACATTTTAAGATAAATTTCCTTTATACAGTACATACAGTTTAAAAATGTGCAAAACATTAAGATAAAACGTAAGCCTAAATTCGTAAAAAATGAGCAAATTTTATTTTTCTGTTTGTTAATAAATGATTGCACAAATATGGAAAGTTACGCATAAGATAAAAGAATCAAAACTTAAGATTTTTAGTTTTTGAAAAAGCGTTTTTTTTTTTTTTTTTCTTCTCCCTTCCGCGAACCAATATCCCGCCATTTACGCAAGTAGATGATATCAGCTGGTGTCGCTTCCTCTTAGTAACTAATGTACTGAAGTGCTTGAACCCTTCCGAACGTGGGATGAGATTTTTCATGCAATCCACCTCTTCTTTTTCTTTTGTTACTTCTCCCTCTGTCACCATTTCTACAATATCTTTGTCATTTAATTCATTAACTTTGTCATTTGCTATGAATTATGTAATGTTCTCTGCATTGACATCGTCAGAGCCCGGTATATTTTTCAGCAAGGAAAGAAGTTTGTCGTTCCTATCTTCCACTTCAGTTTCCCACAAGAGTATATGTTCACCTTTATGGCCCAAAAGAATGTTCCAAAACCTTGTTACTATGTTTCGAATTCTCTGTTATTGCATTTTGCAATCTCTTCTTACCACTTTCTGTCATGTGTCACTACTTTCCCACGGACGGCAACCGGCCTGTCTCAGCTACTTGCAACTGCTAATAGTATTTTCAACTTTTCATTAAGCAGGATAGTACGGAGGGCCGGATTGTCGGGAGTTTACTGTATTTAAAAAGTCGTCAATAACTTCGAGTGTTTAAAAGTAACATTTGTATAGTATTTGAACTATAATTTATTAAAAGTTAATAATTGATTTATTTTTTAAATTTTTTATGCTTTCTTTTGATATATCAACATATTTTAATACTCTTGTGCTGTATAAAATTTCATTTATTAATGCTATTCAACAGCAGATGGTTTCGCATGTGCAATCTTAATTTATTACATTTTGGTTGTACATGTGTGAAATTTAAAAATATTATTAAACACATTTCATGTTTTTCTTCTCTGTGAAATTTAAAATGAAATTATTTTGATTAAATCAAATTAAATATTTGACATTTTCAATGCAAATAATAATAGACACTAGTGATTTTGAAAATGTATATTAATATTTGAAAAGAAAGATTTTGAAAAAAAAAATTAAAAGAAAATTTTAAAAAAAAGTGTTACTTAATTTAAATAAAAATTAAATTATGGAACGTCAAATAAAATATAATGGAAGATGCAAATGATTTTGAAAAATAATTGTCCTTCTGTGTAAGTGAAAAAAAAACCCTATGAAACATGTAATTGATTTTAAAATATTTCAGAATAAAGTGATTTTGCCCAGGAATAATATAAACTCTTAATTTATTTTTATATATTTCTTAAACAGAGAATAATCTTTACAAAATTAAATTATGCAAAAATTCTTAACTTAATATTTCGATGGGTTTAATAAAAATAAAACAACTGAGCATAGATTATGTCAGATTTATTATCATTTTAAGGGGCATAGAAAATTATAATAATAATTAAAAAGAAAAGAAAAGAAAAAGAAAAATCACAAACATTTCATGTGTTTAAGTGGGTTACAGCATAAATTTTTAACTAAGTAATTTAATATGTATATTTATTTTTTGCATAAATTAACAATTTAAACGTTTTTAATTTATTAATAATTAAACATTAAATAACGAACAAAATTTCATGTATATTCAATTTAAATGTTTAAATATGTATGTATGTATTATTTTATATTTTCCTGAAAAATATTTTATCTTTGAAAATTAGTTTTAAAGTGAGGAGAAATAAAATTAAAAAGTCAGAAATTGTAAAAAAAAAAAAAAAAAAAAAAAAAAAAAAAAAAAAAAAACCCTAAAATATGGTGCACGTAAATCTTACTTATTATATAATAAAATATGTTTTATTTAGCACATATTTGAATACATATCTGTTAAATTTAGATTTAGAAAGGTAGATTTTTGAAAGAGTCATATTTGAAAAAAACATGAAAAATCAGTAAATTGAAATACAGTTTTCAAACGAAATTCACTCTAATTAAACCTATTTGACAGTATAAAAGTGAAAATTTTGTAATGGTTAGATGTAATTAAATTTGAGGAAAAGGTTAAATTGTTGACATTGTGTATATGTGTCAGCGTTGCTCATGTGCATGTTTTTGCTTTATAATATAAATAAGAATGTAATGTACAAGAAAAATTATATATATAATACTCATACAAATTTCAAGAAAAATAAACTTCGAATGAGTGAAAAGTTACATCTTTATTAATGCGAATTAAAAATAAATGCATTTTTAAGATTAACTCTTCAGAATTGGAATTTAGAACAGGGCATGTTAATTTTACTGTTCAAAGGTCTCTAAAATTGTATTATTAAAATGTATAAAACCTAAAGTAGTGAAAATATGAAAAATTCCATACATCCAACCATTGTACATTTATTAACAATAGGAAGAAATACCATTTTTTCTTTTTCACTAACTATTAAAATATTAAATTTCGATTTTTTTTTTTTTTTTTTTTTTTTTTTTTAACTCGTGAAAGGAAGGTGAAAATTTGGCAATTGTACATGAAAGTGATGGAAATATAAAATATATAGATCTATCGAAATATAAGAAGAAATCAATATTAATGATAAAAATAATCAAAAAGAAAAAAGTATTTTAAATATATTTACAGATCAAATATGCATGTTGTTATAAGTTTAATATGGAGGGTTGAAATAAATTATCAATTCGTGCTTTTATTTCGAATTCTGTGCAAAAATTAACATTGTTTAAAAGAAACTCAATCTAAGTAAGGTTTAGTAAAAACATATTTTATTTCTTTGATTTTAAATTAAAAGATAATAAACAGGGTACATATTTAAATCTACGAATTATATTTTTATTATGAATGCTTATGAATAAACAAATTCTAAATCAACTAGCTAGAAAATATGGAGCACAGAAAAAAAAACAGAAAAAACAGATGAAGTAAATTATTTGGTAAATAGTTGTAGGAACGAATTTATTTGCATATTATAGTCAAAACCAAATTTTCGGTTGGACTAACCAAATTTTTTTAACAGCTTGATGTAGTTATCCTAACAAAATCCATTCGGTTAGGATAACTATTAACAAAAAATATATGGTTGCAATAAACAAATTGCTATGGTTCTTGCAAACAAATTTATTTGGTTACGATAGATTTAATCAAATAGATTTGGTTAAAAGAAATAAATTCATTTTGGTCCTTGTGGCCAAATCTATTTGGTTACGACAACTATTAACCAAACAGATTTGGTCGGAAGCACCAAATCAATTTTAGTTACTAACAAAATAAAACTAACAATATAATTTGGTAAATCCAATCAAACGTTTAGCTGGGGAAATAGTATAAAAAAATTTGGTTGGAACAACTATTTTTTTATTGTTTTAACAAAATCGTTCTTTCCGTGTAATGAAATTATCTTATTATGTGATAATAATGTGATAATAATTATTTTTAGTTTTATCAAAGCCTGATTTTCACTGTCTTTTTAATCTCAAAATATTATTGTACTAGAAACTCTATTATTACAATAAAATAACAGTAAAAATCCCCAAAATATATCATGAATATAATATTTCGTATTTTAAAATAAATGCCTTTCTAAAGGCGTCTTTAAAGCCAAACTCTGTCAAATTGTCCTTTTTTGACGAACCCCTCTGCGTAATGAAGTATATCTTAAAAAATATGGAGCCCTATAATGTTAGACCATAAGGTGATACAGTTTCTGACAATCTCCTTGAAAAAGGTACTTAAAAAGATTGCCATTGGAAAAAATGACTAAAAATGCTACTCTTGAAAAGAGGGGCTCTTATTTCATATTCCTTTAGAAAAAAATGTCTCTCTTTACGACAAAAGACTTTATCAAATGTCTTATTCATTTTTCATGGCAGGGTGAAATTGGTAATTATATTTTGGTTTTTTTTTTTTACATCCCCCCTCAAGTTTATTTAAAAGTTGCGCTCGACAAGAAGAAGTGTATAGTTGAAATCAAATTCTTTTGAGAGATTGTGATACTTCCTGGATTTAATGGTAGATAGTATAGGTCAGATATCTTTTGAAGAGAATTTGAAGTGTATGTTAGCTTTCGAAATTGTATTCAAAAATTATTTCGATCCTCGTCATGAAGTATACCACTTTACTTTATCGATTTAACATCATTATATAAAATAGGTTCGTACTAATGAATATTTTACTTAAGTTGAAAAATACTTGATTAAAAAATACACAGATAAGAAGATTTTTTTAAGCTAGCGAATTTAGCATATTGGAATTAATAACATCAAATTAATTTTTTTTTATTATTAAAAAAAAAACTGCGGATTTGGCACTTTTTTTTTTTTTGGGGGGGGGGGGGTAGGAGGGAAAGGGATAATCAATGAATGATTTTAGTTATCGGTAAGCACATATAATATATGTGTTCACCGATGCTGGGTTTATTTGTGTCTCATGTTTAGCCGCAGTATTGTGTGTTCATGACGAACGTTCCTTCTTATGCTGCAGTTGCAGCCTTACCAATATATATGATGGAGATATGCTAAGTTGGGTATCGGCCTCGTAGCTTAAATGGTAGCGCACATGGAGCGCTATTTCAAGGGTTGCCGGTTCAATTCCCGGCTTGGACATTTTCCACTTTGTTGGTTCTACGCTCAGTTAGCAATATGATAAATCATGTAATTTAAGCAATAATTTTGGTAAAATATTGTTCAGATTGGTTTTAGATAAAGTAAAGAGAGAAATCCTGTTAACTCTTCGAAAGAATTTCTTAACGAACTATATTTTTTGGCGAAAATAGCGGATCCGTGTGCGACATGTGTATTTTTTCATTTAAATTTTATGTATATAAGTGCTTTGTCATAAAGTTATTCATAAAAATAATAAGTTTATTCTCAAAAACCGGGTAGGTATGGCAATTTGCTTAAATCTTTCGTACTCTAATTGTATGATATTCTTAGTTAGACTGAATTTTTTTTTCTAAGATAAATTTATATTTATTGATTAATTAATATATATATATATATATATAATCATTAATTAAACATAACCTACCACCATCAAAAACCGTAATATTATGAATTAAAGCTGTAAGTATAAATAAATTGCCAAATAATTTATTATAATAAATATTATGTAAGAAAAAAGAAGAAAGTGGACACCGACAAATAATGGAAAAGCTTATATATTGAATTATGTTTTCAAGCGCACAGAATTCAATGATATAAGCAATATGGTTGTTTTCTGTGAGAAAAAAAGCTAAAGCTAAAAATTAATTTTTCTCTGTGCCCGAACAACCATTATAATCAAGTGAATAGATTAAAAAGGAAAACAGAATAGAAACATATAATATGAAATGGAAAAATCAATAAAACCAGTTTATATTTATAGGATATAAAATAGAAATAATACGCGACATACCGATTAATACGAGATTTTTACGAGACGTATTTCAGTATTTTTCAATATATCCACTCGCACATGGCTACCATAATATCGTAAAGAGTAAGGTGAATAAAACAGTTAAGAAATCACAGTAATTGATACCAAAGGATGCAGTTAATACATTTTGAAATACCATGATAAATACAATTAATATAATATAAAATAAAATAAATATAAAGTAATTACATTATTTAAAATAACTAAAATGCACTATTAAATTACTTAATTACTATTTAACAATATCGTCAAAATTTAGCTAAAAAAAATCCACCTGGCGTAGGAAATTATAACTGAAAAGGAGCTGCAAAAGACAAAATTTATAACTTATCGTCAAAAGACAAATTTTGGTGCTGCCATCTAGTAGTATTTTTATTATTCAAATGTCACAAGATGAACAATTGAAAGCCTTTGAATGTAAAAAACTTATCAACAGCAAAACCAAACAAATCCTTATATATAGATAATTATAAACCTAATATAAACCACACATATATATATACATATTTTTTTTTAACTATTGTTAATAAAATTTTTAAAAAAAAGCATTCAAAATATTCTATTATCTTACTCATTTAAACAACACTAAGAATTTAAATAATTCTATAACATTGATAATATATAGCATATAGCTATATGCTATAAAATAAAAATAAATTCAATAATATATATATATATTTTTTTAACTTTAAAAACTGACGAAATATGAAAAAGAAAGAACATTCTTATACTTTGAAAAACATTTAATAAATGACTATACGAAATTGTATACCGTTAAAAGGCTGTGAGTTTTAAAAATGAAACCTGCTTATAATATTATAAAACATGTTTTTAGAAAATAACTTGAGTTTGACAAAAGATCATTAATTAAAAATTTAATAAAGATTCCACAGAAATATTTTTGAAAGAAACTTTTCGCAAACTTATCGAGTTCTTTTAAAATTTTCCATTTAATTAATCTTACAAATATTGGTTTTGAATAATGCAAATTGTAATACTTAAGTAGTAATAAACTTTGAACACAAAGAATATTGTCTTTTGTGCAAGAACTTCTGTGGAGAAGATTTTCTTTATATAATTTTTGTGGTAGGGAATTTGTTTAGATTATTTGGAATTGCAATTTTTGGCATTTTTCTAGTGATTTTTTTTTTTTTTAATAACAAGAAATTTTTTGTGTGTTTTCAAATGTAGTCATAAAGATATTTACACCTTACATTTGCGGATATTTTTTTACGATACTCTGATGGATATGTAAATTAATAGAGTTTAAGCTTAAAAAACCTGAAAAACTATATACTGCTTAATGCATCTTTTCATACAGTATTTTTAAACATTATTATTTTTTTTCCTTTCATATTATTAACAAGATTCTTCTGATATTTTAGATAAGCGAAAACTTTTTACACTGATCGCGAGACTTTCACGGAACCTCTATATATGCTTCGTTAAATCCTTGTGCCCGTCGACCAGATTTTAAGAGCCACTGCTATGTAATCAAGGAAAGTTACTTTAATAAATAAACAATTTGCTCTATAAAATAAACGCAGCAATCTATATATTTAAAAGAAAGAACTGTTTTTTTTAGTCGTCTGCCCTGAGTTTTCTACGGAATTAATTTTACTATATATTTTTAAAAATGAAAGCTGTTCATTTGCAGATGTGCCTGTACTAGATACATATATATATATATATATATATATATATATATATATATATATATATATATATATATATATATACATATATATATATATATATATATATATATATATATATATATATATATATATATATATATATATATATATTATTCCTATTTTTATATTTTTAATTTAATTAAAAAAGTTTTTTTATTAAATTTCTTCAAAGTGGTGGCAACTGGATTCCGTAGCAATAAACTTTGAACACAAGGAATATTGTCTTACGTGGAGAAGATTTACTTAATCTAGTTTCTGTGAAAGTAAATTTGTTTAGAAAGTATATTTGTAGTTACAACTTTTAGCATTTTTAAAATTGACACTTTATTTTAATAAAAACAAGAAAAAAATTATACTCATAAATATATTTACGCAAATACATAAACTTTACAAATAACTGTAAATAAATTTAAAGCAATATTTCAAATAACTGGAAAACAGTATTTCATGGTTCTTACTACATTCCCTTTCAAAGCTCCAAATAAAAATTTAATTCTTATTCTTTATAAAAAAAATTCGCAAGCTTACATAATTCTTTTAACATTTCAATTTAATTAAACGTACATGATATTTGCTTTGAATAATTCAATGCATTATACAAAAATATAATTTTAACTTGAAAACTTTATATTATATGTAAGAATTTTTGAAATAATCCCTTTTATTATTATTATTTCACGCCACAAGAAACGTGTTTTTGGAATTCCAGGTTTAAGCATTTTGAACCTAATGTTTATTTTTAATAACAAAAATGGTTTTTATACATGTTTTGAATTGCAATAATAAGGATAGTTTCATTAATCCATCAGTACATTCTAGAAATATTGTAATATTTTGTTCTCAATTACATTCTCTTGCAAACTTGTTTGTAACATTAAAATTAAAAATTTAATGAATTAGACAAAAGAAATCAAAATTTAGAATTGTGCCTCTATTATGCCATTATTTCAAGAAATAGTCTTAGCTGTAGGAAAATTATATTCTACTCAAGTAAAATTATATTTATTGTAGAATTAAAAGAAGAAAAGAATGTACATTTTCAGAGCAAAAATAAATAAATAAAATAAAAGTAAAGAATAAATAAACTTAAAAAATGTTAATTGAAAAAAAATGAAGGAAAAAAATTGCACTGTGAAGCATACAAGAACGGCATATAGAAATAGTATATCGTTTAATTCCAGTTTATTCCAGTTTCAAAAATAAATTTTATTATATTATAGTAAATTTTTATTGAATTTCGCAGAAGGTTATTTATGTAGAATTTAATGAAGATTCCATAGAAATTTTTTTAAAAGAAATTTTTCAAAGGCTTACCGAATTCTTTTACCAATTTCTATTTAATTAATCTTATAAGGCAATTGCTTTGAATAATTCAGGAAGTTGTTCTTAAGAAGAAATAAAATTCAAACAGAAAGAATACTGTCTTCTCTGTGCGAACGTATTAAAAGAACATTTGCTCCTCTGAATTAATTTAAAACAGAACTTGTTTATAACATCGAGCTACTTAATGGTTCGAAAATAAAATAAACTTACGAGTAAAATTAAAATATATATATATATATTAAAATCAGTAAAAATATATAAATAAAAATAAATAAATAAATAATAAAAATAAATAATAATAATAATATGTAAGGTGCTTAATATGAAAAAGTACGTGAAAATTTAATGATGGCATTTCATAGACCGTACAATTTTTTAGTGTTTATGATTTCGGTTTGTCTGTCCGTCTGTCCGCGCTCTAACTCTCCTAAATATACTCGGATTGCTCTGAAAATTTTGAATGTAATTAAAGTTCACCACAGCACGATTCCTATTTCAAATTAAGTTTGTAGCATGTTTAGTTCATTTACAGGGACAGTCAAAAGTATTCCGTTATATTACGGCCTATGGAAAAAAAACGTTTCAAATGATTTTTAATGATGTTACACGCTTTCAAGCATAAAATAATTGATATGAATTTATGAAGTACACTAAAATAAACATTCTGAAGAATATGCGGTACAAATAATACTTATTATTCGTTTACAGGGCCACACAAAAGAATTCTGTTACATAATGATATGGGGGGGGCGGGGGGGGGTTGCGGCGTATTTTAACTATGTTAAACTGTTTCATATATAATGAAATTGATATACATCGCTGAGGTTTAAGTTGAGTTATAAGTTATTTCATGCATAATAAAAAGTGTATAGCATTTACAGGGACACACAAAATAGTTCAGATAATATATTGAGTCTGAAGTACTGTACATAAGCGATGATTGCTGGAAATGCATTTTTAATTATGATATGCTCGTTTATGTTTCACTATATTTATGCATACTATAGGGCATGTATAAATGCTATTGTTCATATACAGGGCTACACAAAAGAATTCGTAAGGATTACTGAGTATGAGCGTAAATTGCTTAAAGAGTGTTTTTGAAGGAGTTATGCATTTTTACGCTGAACTGCATTTAGTTAATTAAGAAATGTTTGTAGAACAGGGATAAAATGATATACAGGATCACGCAAAGAACTGGATACATAACCGTCTATGTATGATAATATCTTGAAATGTGATTTCAGTAGTTTTAAGAGTGTTTTAGTTTAAATTAAATTTTAGCTGAATAGTGACGTAACAAGGTAACGTATAAAGGTACTATTGGCTATGGACGGTAACTGCTGAAATCAATTTTTATAACTAGTTTATGCGTTTTCTAAAATGTTTACTTAGTTATCTTATTTAACTTATTTGCCTAAATAACAAAGTTTTGTTAAAGCATTCAGGAAGTGTTGGAAAATGTTTCATAATTTATGCATAAGGGATGATTTTTCTTTCTTGTCATTTATTTGTTTTGAAAATGACCCGAGTAGAATCGAATCATGTAAATACTCGAATAAACCTATTTTTACTGTTTTTAGGGTTCCGTATTTAAAAAGTGAAAACGGAACCATTATAAGATCACTCCTATGTCTGTCTGTCTGTCTGTCTGTCTGTCTGTCACAGCCACTTTACTCGTAAACTATGGAACGTGGAAAGTTCAAATTGGGGGGAAATAATAAAGACTATTCACCCAAATATTTACAAGTTAATAAATATTCACAAATATATTTAGGAAAAATGTAGAGGGGCTAATTAAGTTACTTGAAAAAATAAATCTTTCCTTTGTATATCGTGTGAAAGCTCTCGTAACGCTGAACTAAAAAATACATTTATTTTAATTTTCGGTATTATATTTTCAAAGTTATGGTCGAAAATGTAGTGCAAAAATATGTCCCCCCCCCTTATCTAATTCGAATCTACTGAAACTAAAATTCTGAAAAAATTAGAGGTAGTAGACGTTAGTTTAAACCTTGCAGGAAATTTATAGCGATTGCCCTAGGTCACATAGTTTTTTGAGAAAATCGCATTTTTCCATTAGACACAAATTTCGACTTACGGACATTCAGCAAAAGTGTTGAGCAGCGCTAGAGGTACCTATCGTAGAAGCAGTATAAAAGCATTGCTGATGATGAATTTCATAAAAAATCGTCGGTAATTAGCCGAGGCTTAGCAAAATGTCAAGTTTAAACTTTGAACAAGGGTTTTGTGTTAGATACACTGTAAAAAGAAAAGATTATCACGACGCTGAATTTAGTTTTATGAAGTGCCAAATGAAGTTTAAATATGCACTACTTTTATTATCAGTGCCGAATTAAATTCATCATGAACAGGTTAGGATAAGATTTAAATAAGAGTTATACAGAATAGCAATATTTGTTATTATTTTGGTTTCATATCTCTTTGAACTTTTACGGTATACCCATTCATACTTTTCTAGTATATATACAGCTATACCAAAACCTACGTTGTATAGTTTTTACGAAGTTTTATTTTTCTTTACTAACGACTGTTTTAATAATACAATTCATAATTACTATATTTATTGTACGGAACCCTATGAGCGCGAGTAATACTCGCACTTGACCGTTTATTAAAGTTTTAATTTACACCTTTTAACAATTAAAATTCGTACATTATTAAAAGATGTTCATTTGCTATATATTAACATTAGAATTCACAACTTTAAATATTTTTCATTAAATATTTATTTTCAGTTCGAAAAATTCTTTTTACGTACTTAGATCTGCAATCGGGAAATTATATTTATTATACATATATTTTTCAAATATTTTATTTCAGATTCCAAATACTTCATATATTTTAGGGGTTTCTTTAATTGTCTGAAATTAGAAAAAAAATAGATTGTTAAAAATCGTATAGATTGGAACATTAATTCATATTCTGATATTTTAGCATCTATATATATATATATATATATATATATATACATATTTATTTATTTATTTATTTAAATGTCGTTTGACATAATATTACCCATTACAAATTTAACGAAGTTTCCCTAAATATATTTTAAATAGAGACTTTTCTCAGTCTTACCGAAGTTTTTTTAGTATTATTTCCTCTTAAATACTTTGAAAATTTATACTTTGTTATTTATACTTTGAAAAAATCAGAAAGTAATAGCCAGAAAGCTGTAAAATTCGAAAAGAAAGAGTTTTGTTATAGTATACACATAAGAACTTAAAAAAATGATTTGTCATTTTAGTTCACATAAAAAAGTTTCTTTATAAAATTTGGAATTGCAACTTTAGGTAATTTTTACTTAATAATTTTTTAATTAAAAAATGGTATTATGTACTTTTGTCTGCAATCACGAAAATATGTTTATCTGGACATACATATATTTTTCAAATATTTTATTTGAGATCCCAAATACTTCATTTTAGTTTTTTTTCCTAATCGTCTTTAATTGTACGTCAAAAACGCCAGATTTCAGAATATAAATCTCCAGTCTTATGTTTTAGTAACTTTATAAATGTAATTTGCATTTCACAAACGATCGTCTGATAAGAACGTACAAAAGATTCCATAGGAATATTTTGAAAAGAAATTTTTCGCTGCCTTACAAACTATTTTTACAAGTTTCCATTGCATTAAACTTATATGACATTTGCTTTCAATAATTAAAAGAAGTAATACTCAAGACGAAATAATATTCGAACAAAAATAATTTTGTCTTACACTCAAGAACTGCTGGAGAAAATATTTCCTTCTTTCAGCTAAAATAAATAAATAAATGAATAAATCTTGCTTCATTTTGGAAGTGCAACTTTAAGGTATATTCCACGAAATATTATATTTTGAATTACAAACAAAAAAAATGGTTTTATGTACTTTTGACTGAAATCAAGAAAGTATTTTTATCTGAGATTGCAAATATTTCATATATTTTAGTTTTTTTCATATTCCTAATATTTAATATACACATATTTTAGTTTACTGTGATTCCAAACAAAATTTTTGGAAACACATCCAAAGACAATTGTTTTCAATAATTAAAGAAGACGACGAAAATTCTCAAGACGAAATAATATTCGAACAGAAATATTTTTGCTTTACATACAAGAATTTCTGCAGAAAATATTTTCTTCTTTTAGTTCGGGAAAAATAAGACGTTTCAATATAAAAAATGAAACGTAATTGCAACTTGAAGTAATATCTCACGTAATTTTTATTTTTAACTACAAAAAATGGTTTTTATATACTTTTTACTGAAATCATGAAAGGATGTTTATCTGCATATATTTTTTCAAATATTGTAATTGAGATTCCAGACACTCCATATATATGTATATATATATATTGTTTTTATTTTCTTTGTTTGTTTGTTTTTTTGGTGGGGGGGGGGGGGGGCGGGGGGTTCTTATTAAACCGTCCGTTATTTGATTTTAAAAGCAGCAGATTTTGAAATATCGATTCGTATTCTGATATTTTCATAACTTTATAAATTTAACTTGCATTTCACCAATGATAAAAATTTACAAAAGGTTCCATAGCAATATCTTCAAAAGAAAATTTTCACTCCCTGACTAATATCTTTTGCAGTCTTCCGTTACGTTAAACTTAAACTAAAGACATTTGTTCTCAATAATTAAAGAATTAATACTTAGGACGAAATAATATTCGAACAGAAATAATTTTGTTTTACATACAAGAAGTTCTGGAGAAAATATTTACTTCATTCAAGTCATAAAAAATAAAGCTTTCTTATGATTTTGGAATTACAACTTTTAATATATTCCACTTAATATTTATTTTTTCGATAACGAAATTTACCTTTATCTCTTCATACATATATTTTCCAAATATTTTATTTTAAGATTCAAAAACTATTTCATATATTGAGTTTTTTCCTTATTAAATCGTCCGTAATTAGATGTTAAAAACACCAGATTTTAGAATATAGATTCTCATTCTGATATTTTAGTAACTTTATAAATTTAACTTGTATTTCTCAAACGATCATCTGATAAGAATTTACAAAATATTCCATAGGAATATTTTCAAAAGAAATTTTTAGCTAGCTTACCAACGTCTTTTACAAATTTACATTGCGTTAAACTTGTAAGACATTTGCTTTCAATAATTAAAGAAGTAATACTCAAGACGAAATAATATTCGAACAGAAATCATTTTGTTTTACATACAAGAAGTTCTGGAAAAAATATTTTTTTTTCACTCAGTTCATAAAAAATAAAACTGTCTTATAATTTTGGAATTGCAGCTTTAAGTATATTTCACGTAATATTTATTTTTCATTACAAAAGGTAGTTTTTATGTACTTTTGACTTCAATAGCGAAAGTCATACTGTTCATACATATATTTTTCAAATTTTGACTTTCAAAATTTTCAACCAGTTCAACAAAAATTTCATCTAGTTTAGTTATTTTCATTATTAAATCGTCTTTAATTAGATGTTAAAACACAAGATTTTGGTATATAAATTCTTAGTCTCATATTTTAGTAACTTTATAAATTTAACTTGCATTTCACAAACGATCGTCTGATAAGAATTTACAAAAAATTCCATAGGAATATTTTCAAAAGAAATTTTTCGCTGGCTTACCACCGTCTTTTGCATATTTCCATTGCATTAAACCTATAAGACATTTGCTTTCAATAATTAAAGAAGTAATACTTAAGACGAAGTAATATTCGAAAAGAAATAATTCTGTCTTACATACAAGGGCTTCTGAAGAAAATATTTTCTTCTTTCAATTCATAAATTCAATTCAAGAAATAAAACTTGCTTATAATTTTGCATATTTTATGTACTGTTTATTTTTAATGAAAAAAATGGTTTTTATGTACTTTTGACTGAAATCCTGAAAGTGTGTTTATTTGTGCGCGCATATATTTTTTTTATTTTTTCAAATATTTTATTTGAGATACAAATACTTCATCTATTTTTTTGTTATTGATTCGTCCGTAATTAGATGTTAAAAACGCTAGTAACATATATTCTTTTTTTTATATATATTATAGCAACTTTATAAATTTAACTTGCATTTCACAAACGATCGTCTGATAAGATCTTACAAAATATTCCTTAGGAATACTTTCAAAAGAAATTTTTCGATGATTTACAAATTTCTTTTACAGATTTCCATTGCATTAAACTTATAAGACATTTGCTTTCAATAATTAAAGAAGTAATATTGAAGACGAAATAATATTCGAACAGAAATAATTTTGTCTTAGATACAAGAACGTCTGAGGAAAATATTTTCTTTTCTTCATAAAAAACAAAACTTGCTTATAAATTTTGGAAATGCAACGTTAAGTCTATTTCATGTAATATTTATTTTTAATTACAATAAAAAAAATTAATAAAAAAAGGCTTTTATGTACTTTAGACTGAAATCACGAAAGTATGTTTATATGATCATGCATATATTTTTCAAATATTGTACTTGAGATTCCAAATATTGCATATATTTTAGCTTTCTTTCTTATTAAATCGTCTATAATTAGATGTTAAAAACACCCGATTTCTGAACATAGATTTTTATTCTAATATGTTAGTAACATTGTAAATTTAACTTGCATTTAAAAAATGATCGTTTGATAAAAATTTACAAAATATTGAATACAGTGTGACGTAAAAGTCCGGCATTCAGAAATCCGGCAACTTCAAAAATCCAGCATCAAAGCCATATTCTCCACCTCCTTTTTATTTTACACTTTCAAGTTATGGTAGAAGAAAAATAGCAACTGTTTATGAATTAAACACGTCAACA
Organism: Maratus speciosus; assembly: GCA_963932465.1. Classification (NCBI taxonomy): domain Eukaryota; kingdom Metazoa; phylum Arthropoda; class Arachnida; order Araneae; family Salticidae; genus Maratus; species Maratus speciosus. Next base: position 602,776,284 of record OZ010790.1, read on the forward strand.
TCGAAAGTAAAAAGGCAAAAAATAATATTTGACATTTTTTTCATTTGTCAGGGGCGATTATTTTCTGAACAAATTTTCTGGTAGCTGCACTGTTACACAGCAACAGCGTGGAGACTAGTACACAAGATCTTTGGAGTCTCTCTTTTGACGCTGTGCTAAATAGAACCGTCGATAAAGCTAGTAACAGCTCCGAAGGATGAACAGCAGTCATAAGAAAAGGTGTCACTAGAAAAAAAAAAACATAAATTTGACTGGAGAAATAATATCTGCTTTTAGAGAACAAGACTGCATTTCCGAAATAGGGATTCTCCATTTGTATAAAATACAAGAAAAACTTGTTAAAGAACGGCCAAAAAAATTAAAGCAAACAAAATTGACATCGATGTTTCCGAAATTAAACGAGAAGAAATAATTTAACACTTTATTAGATTTTTTTTATGTAACATAGAAAATATCAATTAATGTAAGTTTATTTTTATATTTAATTTTCGTTTTTCATTGCATAATTATCACTTAATAATGAATTGAATTATGGCTAAAGGCTCCATTAAGAATACTTTTAACATTCTTTCAAAAATTGGGCATAGTTTCGATCCCGATGATGCCGGATTTTTGAAGTTATGCTGTGTTAGTATTTTCAAAAGAAAATTTTCGCTCACTTACCAACGTCTTTTACAATCTTCCGTTTCATTAAACTCGTAAGACACGCTTCCAATAATTAAACTCTTCAGTCCCTGGGTCCCCAAACGGGGACCTCTGTTCTTTTCCTTATAAAAAATAAAATGTCCGATTTTTTTGCATTTTCACATCACATCTTAACCCTTAAATGCCTGATTTTTCAAAAATCATTGTAATAATGTTTTTCGGCTTTCATTTTTTAAATAAATCAAGGGAAAAATACTTTAAAAAATCATAGTTTACGGCTAAAAAACAGTTTGTTATTCGGCAATATTGGTGTTTAATTGAAAAAATAATTTCTCTTCATAGAATTCTATAATATTAAACACGCAAGAATTTTAGGAACTATAATATAAAATAAATTTTACTTGCTCACTGCAGGTCAAAATAGGGTATTTCGCAAGCTTCCAAACAAAACAAAAAGAACAAGTAGCAACAATTGAAAAATAAATCTATCTTTATTCTTAAACAGCACAAGTGTTGCCATCTACATGTTGAAAATCGATTTAATAATATTTTCAGAATGCATTTTATTGGCAACATTAGGCATTACAGATTCAATATTATTCTAATAGTATTTTAGAGCCTAAATGGGTATGTTGCCGAAAAGCAACACCAGGAATTTAAGGGTTAATAGCTGAATGTTTGTTGCGTTCAAAGCAAACGAATAAATGACAGCCTCTAAGCTGATTCCCACATAAAATAAATGTTATTTTCATCTGAGTTTGCAAAATGCCTAAAAATGCCCAAAAGACAGTATGACCAAGAAAGGGAGAAATTTTCATAAGTATTTAACTTAAATATTTTTCAATAAAAAATTTTGAGAATTTGTAGATTATTTATTTGTTTAAAGCTCTTAAATTTCTGATTGCGTTCATTTAGGTTAATGGTTATTAAATTGATGTTTTTAAGGGGTTTGTAGTTTTAGATCCATATTTTTCAACTTATATTACTAAGTGCCTAAAGCATCCATTTCAGAAAAGATATTTTTTCTGTCATTTACGATGTCATTTTCTTTGGAAAAAACCAATGGATAAGCATTTGTATTATTATTTTAGCTTCGGAACTGAAGAGGTTAAAGAAGTAATACTTAAAGCGAAATAAATTCTTACAGAAAAAAATATTGTTTTATGTATAAGTTTTATGTACACTAAAAAAATTTTCTTCCTCTCAATTCAGAACAAAAACTTAAAAATTTAATTGTTTTTTCTTAATATTTATTTTTAATTACAAAAATAGTCTATATTTACTTTGCACTGCATTTTCACTGCAATTTCGAAGTTTTATTTATCCGTTCACAGATTATTTAAAAAAAGTTTTATTGCAGATGCCAAAAAATTCATCTACTTGTTTTATGTTAAATTGTCTGAAATTACATGTTAAAATTATTAGAGATTAAATAATCGAATCTTCGTCTGATATAAAATCAGATTTCTTTTTACTTAATTTGCGTTTGAGAAAAGCTAATTAATTAAGAATTTAAAGAAAGTTAAAAAAAAAAAAAAAATTCTTTTTTTTTAGAATCTTTTCCAAAGCTTACCAAATTCTTTTAGAAATTCTCATTTAATTAAATTTATAAAATACTTGCTTTGAATAATTAAAAAAATAATACTCAAGTAAAAATAAAAATCACTGAGAAAGAACTTTTCCTTATGTGCATGAACTTCCAAAGGAAATATTTTCTCCCATAGATTCATGAAAAAAAAAAATTGTTTATAATTTTGAAGTTGCAAATTTAAGTATTTTTTACTTATTATTATTTTTTTTATTACAGATATGATCTCTATGAAATTTTTTATTGCAATCACAAAATTATGTTTATCTGTTTAAAAATATTTTTTTTTTCAAATAATTTATTTCAGATGCCAAATAATTCATTAATTGCTTTTCTTATTAAATTGTCTAAAATTAGATGTTAAAATCACCACAGATTAAGTAATCGAACCTTCGACTGAGAGACTAGCGGATTTCTTTTTTATTTAACTTGCATTGGAGAAAAGTTAATTAAGAATTTAGAAAAGATTCCACAAAAATATTTTTAAAAAAATTTTCTCGCAGGCTTACCAAACTATTTTTAAATTTTCCATTTAATTAAATTTATAAGATATTATGATTTGAATATTTAAGAAAGTGATCTTCAACATATATAAAATTCCAACAGAAAGTCGCATTTGTAGGAAGTGCTGAAGAAAATATTTTCTTCTTTCAATTCATGTAAAAGAAAACTTGTTTATAACATTTCGAATTGCAACTTTACGTAATTGTTACTTTTTTTTTCTTTTTTATCACAAAAATAGTCTCTTAAAATCACCGCATTACGTTGGACGGCAGTAACAAAACTATGTTTATTTATCCGTTCACAGTTAATATTTTCAAATATTCTATTTCAGGTTCCAAATAACTCGTCTATTTCTTTTCTTAATAAATTATCCGTAATTAGATGGTAATGCAACATATTTTGGGAAATATATTCTTATTCTGATATTTTAGTAACTTTGTAAATGTAACTTTATTTCACAAACGATCATCTATCTGTTAAGAATTTACAAAAGATCCCATAGGAATATTTTCAAAAGAAATTTTTCGCTCGCATACCAACGTCTTTTACAACCTTTCGATACATTAAACTTATAAGAAATTTGCTCTTAAAAATTAAAGGAGTAGCACTCACGACGAAATAATATTCGACCAAAAAAAAAAGATGTGTTATGTGTAAGAACTTCTGAAAAAAAATATTTCCTCTTTTCAATTCCTAACAAAAACTTGAAATTTTATATAATTCTTTTTTCTTAATATTTATTTTTTATTACAAAAATGATATATACGCACTTTGTACTGCATTTGCAGTACAATCACGAAGTTGTATTTATCCTTTCACAGATAATTCTTTTAATATTTTATTGCAGATGCCGAATAACTTATCTATTTCTTTTCTCTTAAATTGTCTGAAATTTGATGTTAAAATCACTAGAGATTAAATAATCGAATCTTCGTCTCATATAACATCAGATTTCTTTTTACTTAACTTGCGTTCGAGAAAAGATAATTGATTAAGAACTTAAAGAAGTTTTTAAAAAAATATTTCCCAAGCTTACCAAATATTTTTAGAATTTCCCATTTAATTAAATTTATAAGGTACTTACGTTGAATAATTAAGAAAGTAAGAAAGTAATACTAAAAAAATAATAACAGAGAAAAAAAAAATCCTTATGTGTAAGAGCTTACAAAGAAAATATTTTCTCCTTTCAATTCATTAAAAAATTTTTATATAATTTTGAAGTTGTAAATGTAACTATTTTTAACTTATTATTAATTTTAGTTACAAAAATGGTTTCTATACACTTTTTTTACTGCAATCATGAAATTATGTTTATACGTTTAAAAATAATTTTTTTCAAATATTTTATTTCAGATGCCAAATAATTCATCTATTGTTTTTCTTATAAAATTGTCTGAAATTAAATGTTAAATTCACCAGAGATTAAATAATCGACCCTTCGACTGCGAGACTAGCGGATTCCTTTTTTATTTAACTTGCACTGGGAAAAGATAATTAATTAAGAATTTAGAAAAGATTCCACAATAAGAATTTTTAAAAGAATTTTTTTCCAGCCTTACAAAATTATTTTTTAATTTTCCATTTAATTAAACTTATGAGGTATTTGTTTGGAATAGTTAATAAAGCATACTTGAACAGAAATAAAATTCCAACAGAAAGTCTTATGTGTAAGAAGTTCTGAAGAAAATGTTTTCTCCTTTGAATTCACATATAAGAAAACTTGTTTATAACATTTGGAAATGCAACTTTAAATAATTTTGAGTTAATTAGTATTAGTTAATTAGTTATTAATTAGTATTAGTTAATTAGTTATTAATTAGTATTAGTTAATTAGTTAATAGTTTCTTAAATTGTCTGAAATTAGATCTTAAAACCACAAGAGATTAAATAATCGAATCATCGTCTAATATCACAACATCTTTTACTTTACTTAACTTGGCTTTTGATAAAATATAATTAATAAAGAATTTTAAGAAGATTAAATATATATGTAAATATTTTTAATAGAATTTTTTCACATGCTCATCAAATTCTTTTCAAAATTTTCATTCAATTAAAATTATAAGGTATTTGCTTCGAATAGTTGAAAACTAATGTTCAAATAGAAATAAAATTCCAACAGAAAATCGAATGAAAAAACTTCTGAAGAAAATGTTTCATTCTTTCAATTCAAATAAAACTTGTTACGGTATTTGGAATTACAACTTTAAGTATTTTTCACCTAATATTTATTTTTACTTATAAAAATAGCCCCAGCGACTGCATACACAAAACTATGTTTATACGTTCACAGTTTTTTTTTTTTTTTTCAAATATTTTATTGCAGATGTCAAATAATTCATATGTATTTTTTAATTATCTGAAATTAGATGTTAACATCACCAGAAATTAAATAATCTAATATTCTTCTGATATAACACCAGATTTCTTTTGTGAAAAAAAAATTAATTGATAATTTAGAGAAGACTCCAGAAAAATATTTTTTAAAAGAATTTTTTTTCCTGTCTTACCAAATTCTTTTTTAAATTTCCAATAAATTAAACTTATAAGGTTCTCCCTTTGAATAGTTTAGAAAGTAACATTAAAAAAAGAAATTAAATTCCAACGGGAAGTTTTATGCGTAAGAAATTTTGAAGAAAATGTTTTCTCCTTCAAATTCACATAAAAGAAAACTTGTTTATAACATTTGGAATTGTAAATTTAAGTCATTTTCACTTTACATTCATTTTTAATTAGAAAAATAGTCGCCATTACCTTGGACTGCAACTACAAAACTATGTTTATCCGTTCACAAATAATTTTTTCAAATATTTTAATTTCAGATGAGAAATAATTAGTTTATTTATTATTATTGTTAAATTGAGTGAAATTAGATGTTAAAATCACCAGAGATTAAATAATCGAATCTTCGTCTGATATAACAACATCTTTCTTTTTACTTAAATTGAGTTAGATAAAAGATAATTAATTAAAAATTTAAAGAATATTCCCCAAAAAATATTTTGGTCGAATTTTTTCCCAGGCTTACCAAATTCTTTTTAAAATTTCCATCCAATTAAAATTATAAGGCACTTGCTTCAGATAGTTAAGAATGTAATGTTCAAACATAAATAAAATTCCAACAGAAAATTTTATGTGTAAGAGCTTCTGGAGAAAACCTTTTCTTCTTTCAATTCAAATAAAAGAAAACTTGTTCATAACATTTAGAATTGCAACTTTAAGTATTCTTTACTTGATATTTGTTTTTAATTAAAAAAATGGTCCCTATGTTCTTACGATTGCAAACACGAAACAACGTTTATCCGATCGCAGGTTTTTTTTTTTTTTTTTCAAATATTTTATTGCAGATTCTAAATAATCTACCTATTACCTTTTTTTATTAAATTTTCTAAAATTAGACGTTAAAATCAGCAGAAATTAAATAATCGAATATCAGTCTGATGTAACACCAGATTTGCGGTTGAAAAATTAAATAATTAAGAATTTAAAGATAATTGCAAAAAAATATTTTAATAGAATTTTTACCCAGACTTACCGAATTCTTTTTTAAATTTCCATTCAATTATGACTATAAGGTACTTGCTTCGAATAGCTAAAAAATAATGTTCAAACAGAAATAAAATTCCATCAGGAAGTTTATGCGAAAGAACTTCTGAATGAAAAGTTTTCTTCTTTCAATTAATACAAAACAAAATTTGTTTGTAACATTTGAAATTGCATCTTTAAATAGTTTTGCCCTAATTTTTATTTTTAATTACAAAAACGGTCTCTATATATTTTGGACTGCAATAACAAAAACTTTATTTATCAGGTCACAATTAGTTTTTTTTTTTCAAATATTTAAGTTCAGATGCCAAATAACTCACTTATTTATTTTCTTATAAAATTACACAAGATTTATTTTTACTTAACTTGCCTTTGAGAAAAGATAATTAGAATTTAAAGAAGATTTCAGAAAAACATTTTTTAAAGAATATTTTCACGTGCTTACCAAACTCTTTTTAAATTTCCCGTTTAATTCAACATTTAAGGTATTTCCTTCGAATAGTTAAGAAAGTAATAATAAAAAAGAAATGAAATTCCAACAGAAAATCATGCGTAAGAACTTTTGAAGAAAATGTTTTCTCTTTTCAATTCAAATAAAAGAAAACTTGTTTATAAAATTTGGAATTGCAACTTTAAGTATTTTTCACTTAATATTTATTTTAAATCACAAAACTAGTCTTAGCAATAACAAAACTATGTTTATCTGTCCACACACAATTTTTTCAAATATTTCATTTCAGATGCCAAATAATTCATTTATTTCTTTTCTTATTAAATTATCTAAAATTAGATGTTATAATCACCAGAAATTAAATAACCGAATCTTCGTCTCATATAACACCAGATTTCTTTTTACTTAACTTGCGTTTGAGAAAAGATAATTAAGAGTTTAAGATTCCACAAAAATATTTTTAAAAGAATTTTTTTTTTAAATTTCTATTTAATTAAAGTTATAAGGTAATTCCTTTGAATAGCTAAGAAATTAATATTCAAAATGCAATGAAATTTCATCAGAAAGTCCTATGCGTAAGAACTTTTGAATAAAATGTTTTCTTTTTTTCAATTCATACAATATAAAATTTATTTACAACATTTGGAATTTCATCTTTAAGTATTTTTGCCTTAATATTTATTTTTAATTACAAAAATGGTTTGTATGTAATTTGGGGTGAAATAACAATACTGTGTTTATCCGTTCACAGACACTTTTTTCAACTATTTAATTTCAGATGCCAAATAATTTATTTATTTATTTTCTTATTAAATAATCAAATCTTCGTCTGATATAACAGCAGATTTTTTTTACATCACTTGCGTTTGAGAAAAAATAATTAATTAAGAATTTAAAGAAGATTCCAGAAAAATATTTTTAAAAGAATTTTGTGCCGGGCTTACTAAATTCTTTTACAAATTTTCAATTAATTAAACTTATAAGCTTATTTCTTTGAATTGTTAAGAAACTAATATTGAAAAAGATATGAAATTCCAACAGAAAGTCTTATGAGCAAGAATTTTTGAAGAGACATTTTCTCTTTTCAATTCACTTAAAAGGAAACTTGTTTACAACATTTGGAATTGCATCTTTAAGTAGTTTTATCTTCATATTTACTTTTAATTACAGAAATGCCTTCTACTTACCTTGGACTGCAATAACAAAAGTGTGTTTATCCGTTCACGGATAATTTTTTTCAAATATTTTATTCAGATGCAAAATAATTCTTTTTTTCTTTATTATTAAATAATCGAACCTTCATCTGATATAATAGAATTTTTTTTTTTTTTTTTATTTAACTTGCGTTTGAGAAAAGATAATTAATTAGGAATTTAATGATTTCAGAAAAATATTTTTAATGGAACTTTTTCCTAGGCTTACCAAATTCTTTTTAAAAAGTCCATTCAAGTAAACTTGTAAGCTAATTGCTTTGAATAGTTAAGAAAGTAATATTTGAAAATAAATAAAATTCCAACAGAAAGTCTTATATATATGGGAAATTCTGAATAAATAGCTTCTGAATAAGAAACTTCTGAATAACAGGAACATCTGAATAAAATGTTTTCTTCTTGCAGTTCATACAAAACTAACTTATTTCTAACATTTGAAATTGTATCTTTAAGTATTTTTGCCTTAATATTTATTTTTAATTACAAAAATGGTCTCTATGTATTTTGGACTGCAATAAATAAACTGTGTTTATCAGTTCACAGGTAATTTTTTTCTATATTTTATTTCAGATGCAAAATAATTAATTTATTTTCTTATTAAATAATCGAACCTTCGTCTGATATAACAGTAGTTTTTTTTTTCTTTTTTTACTTAACTTGCATTTAAAAAAAGATAATTAACTAAGAATTTAATTTTATATATCTTCAATAGAAGAAAATATTGTAATCGAAAATTATTTCGACTTCCGGTTTTCGACGGATTTACACGTTTTAGGAGTCAGAGATCCCAAAAACATGTTTATAGAAAATGTCTGTGTCGCCATTGTACCATCAAATGTGTATGAAGTTATGCATAGAATTGAACCAAATTTTTATTTTAAGTTTTTGCCTATGGCAAGCAAATCCTCCCTGAATTAAGAAAAAATTCGCCTCTAGGGGGCTCTGTAATAGCCATTGTTTTGTGCGATTTTGAAAATTGTACCATCAAAAAGTGTATGAAGTTACGCATAGAAATGAACCAAATTTTTATTTTAAGTTCTTGGCTATAGCAAGCAGATCCTCCTGAGTTTGGAATAAATTCGCCGGTAGGGGGCGCTGTAATAGCGATTTTTGTGTGATTTTGAATATTGTACCATCCAAAAGTGTATGAAGTTATGCATAGAATTGAACCAAATTTTTATTTTAAGTTTTTAGATATAGCAAATAGGTCCTCCCTGGATTTGGAAAAAATTCGCTGGTAGGGGGCGCTGTAACAGCGATTTTTGTGTGATTTTGAATATTGTACCATCCAAAAGTGTGTGAAGTTATGCATAGAGTTGAACCAAATTTTTATTTTAAGTTTTTGGCTATGGCAAGCAGGTCCTTCCTTAATTTGGAAAACATTCACCGGTAGGGGGCACTGTAATAGTGATTTTTGTGCCATTTTGAATATTGTACCATCGTGTGTATGAAGTTATGCATAGAATTGAGCCAAATTTTGTGTGTTTGTTTTTGGTCATGGCACGAAGGTCCTCCCTGAATTCGGCAAAATTCCTCCGGAAGGGGGCGCTATAATCGCGATGCCTGTACCATTTTCATTATTGAACCATCGAAAAGTGTATAAAGTTATGTATATAATTTAACCAAATTTTTTTTGTATGTTTCTGGCTATGGCAAGCAAGTCTTCCCTGAACTTGAAAAAATTCCGCCAGAAGGGGGCCCTATAATTGAATCTCTGTGCCATTTTCATTATTGTACCATCGAAAAGTGTATGAATTTATGCATAGAATTGAACCAAATTTTTTGTGTATGTTTCTGGCTATGCAAAGAAGTCCTTCCTGAATTTGAAAAAAAAATCTGCCAGTAGGAGGGCGCTGTAATAACGATGTTTGTAATATTTTCTTTATCGTACAGTCGAAAAGCGTAACAATTATGCATACAATTGAACCAAATTTTTTATGCATGTTTTTGGCTTTGGCCAACAGGTCCTCTTCAATTTGGAAATATTGCACGGTAAAGGGGCTCTCTGATAGCGATTTTTGTATACTTTTCTTGATTTTTCGTAGTTCTATTGTTCATCGGCGGCTCTTGCAAAGGCGGGAACTCACTTCCTGCTAAGCCGGCTATTCGCAAAAATCTGATAACAGCAGAATAAAGAAATCTATTAATTTTAACAAATATCATGATATAGATTAACTCGTTTTTAGTTCGTCTAATTGACTGAAGCAGAAATTTAAAATGAAAATCAAAGTTGGTATAGTAATGAACTAATAATGTTGAAGTATTAACATGTGTAACTAGTTTTTTAAATATTAAGATGTATAAGATAGAAGAAAGTTTTGGGATTGGCACATCCAACTAGTTTATACATATATTCACATATATTACATGTTTTATATATTTTTTATTTTACATATTTAACAATTTTTTTTTTTTTTTTTTTTTTTTTTTTTTTTTTTTTACATCACTTGCGTTTGAGAAAAGATACTTAATTAAGAATTTAAAGAAGATTCTAGAAAAATATTTTTAAAAGAATTTTTTCCCAGGCTTACCAAATTCATTTTAAATTTTCATTTAATTAATGTTATAAGGTACTCCTTTTCAATAGTTAAGAAAGTAACACTAAAAAAGAAATGAAATTCAAACAGGAAGTTCTATAAGAAAGAACTTTTGAATAAAATGTATTTTCCCCTTAATATTTACTTTTAATTACAAAAATGGTGTCTATGTACAGTCGTGAAAAAAAAAAAAAGTAAACACCACCTACTAACTCCTCAACAAATTATCGTAGAAGAAAATTACTGATACCGAACGATTGGAAATAAAGTCTACTTTTAAATGATGCATATAAATTTTACTTAGAGGTCCATCTTCCATCTATATATTAAAACAAAAAATAACTTTGTTTTTTTTCAATAGAAGTACACAATTCTGACAGAATAAATGAACTCTGCAACTTTCAATTAGCCAAAAAACAATTTTTTATGCCATTCGTGCCATAAGTTTCCGAGAAATTATTTATTTTAAAACGAGAGTATTTTAAGGGCTGTATCCAAATTGATGTTCCGTACTTGACTGTTAACCGAGAGAGCCCCCTTCTTGATCAAGGCATCTGAAGCGCCACTCAAGGAGTCAATGAAGCCTGTTAGATTACAGGACAGCAGAAATACATTTCAAAATATCTACTTACTTCTATCATAGATGGACCCTTAAACCATCATTTTGCCGTTTTTAAGCATAATTTGAAAGCTACTTGGAAGAGAAATGTGAAATTTTGGATTTCCATAAAGCAGAACTTAATAAATCTAAATCCATCAAAAAAATTGTAGGTTGCAATTCATAATTTTTTCGGATATTAATTTCATAATTCATAATTCATATCATAAAATTATAAAAATTGCGAATTCAGCGTATTTATGTTTGGGTATATTAGTATTATTGCTACAAAAAAAAATTAGCACATTAGGAGCATAATTTCCGGGGATATAAATAAAAATATGAAAATGTAATTTAACATTATAAGCACTAAATTTGAATGTTTATAATTCAAAAACTTATCATTCAAATGACTTGAAATTTGGTGTCTAAGCATAGTTTGAACCGAAGATTTGAAATATTTTGTTAAAATTGGGTATTATCATTGAAAAAAATGAAGTTTGGATTCGTTTTAATATGTAGAGGGTCCTCTAAGAAAATTTTATATGCATCATTTAAAAGTAGACTTTATTTCTAATCGTTCGGTACCGGTAACTTTCGTCTACGATAATTTGTTGAGGAGTTAGTAGGGGGTATTTACTTTTTTTTTTTTCCCACGACTGTACTTTGGACTGCAATCACAAAGCTATAATTATATGTTCACAGATTGCTTTTTTAAATATTTCATTTCAGATGCCAAATAATTCATCTATTTTATTTCCTTATGAAATAACAGAATCCTTGTCTGACATAACACTAGATTTTTTTTTCTTTTAACACTTACATTTGAGAAAAGATAATTAATTAAGAATTTAAAGAATATTCCAGAAATATATTTTAAAAGAATATTTTCCCGGGCTTACCAAATTTTTCTACAAATTTTCATTTAATTAAACTTATAAGGTACTTCCATTGAATAGTTAATAAAGTAATATTCAAAGAGAAAAGAAATTCCAACAGAAAGTCTTATGCGAAAGAACTTTTGAATAAAATGTTTTATTCTTTCAATTTATTCAAAATAAAGTTTGTTGATAACATTTAGAATTGTATCTATAATTAAATTTGCCTTAATATTTATTTTTAATTACAAAAATGGTCTCTGTGTACTTTGGACTGCAGACAGGGCAAAATTATGTTTATCTTTTCAGAGTTTTTTTTTTTTTTTCAAATATTTTATTACAGAAAAATAATTAATTGAAAATCTACTAATATTCCAGAAAAATATTTTAAAAAGACATTTTTCCCGGGCTTACCAATTTCTTTTTTTTAATTTCCATTTAATTAAGCTTATAAGGTACTTCCTTTCAATTGTTAAGAAAGTAATTTTAAAAAAGAAATGAAATTCCAACAGTATGTCCTATGCGAAAGAGCTTTTAAATAAAGTATTTTCTTCTTTCAATTCTAAGAAAATAAAACTGTTTTATAATATTTGGAATTGCATTTTTAAGTATTTTGCCTTAATAATTATTTTTAATTACATAAATTTTCTCTATGTATACTCTAGACTACAGTACCAAAACTATGTTTATGCGTTCACTGATAATTTTTTCAAATATTTTATTTCAGATGCCAAATAAATCATTTATTTCTTTTCTAATTAAATTATCTAAAATTAGATGTTAAAAGTACCGGAAATTAAATAATCGAATCTTTGTCTAATATAACACCAGATTTCTTTTTGCGTAACTTGCGTTTGAGAAAAGATAATTAATTAAAATTTTAAAGATGATTAAAAAAATATTAGTTGAATTTTTTCCCTGGCTTACCAAATTCTTTTTAAAACTTCATTTCTATTAAACCTATAAGGTACTTTGCTTCGATTAGGTAAGAAAGTAATGTTCAAATAGAAATTAAATTACAACAGAAAGTATCCAATAGTCTTATGTGTAAAGAAGTTCAGACGAAAACGTTTTCTTCTTTCAATTCACATAAACAAAAACGTGTTTATATCATTTAGAATTGCAACTTTAAGTATTTTTTACTTGATATTTATTTTTAATTAAAAAAATGGTCCCTGGGTACACTTACAACTGCAGACACGACGATATGTATATCCGTTCAAAGACTTTTCTTTTTTTCAACTATTTTATTGCAGATGTCGAAAATTCATCAATTTCTTTTCTAATAAGAAATTACCTTAAATTAGGGGTTGAAATAAGCAACAGTTAAATAATCAAATCTTCGCCTGATATAACACCAGATTTCTTTTTAATAACTTGCGTTTGAGAAGAGATAATTAATTAAAAATTTAAAAATGATTAAAACAATTTATTTTAAAAGAATTTTTTCACAGGGTTACCAAATTCTCTTGAAATTTTCCTTTTAATTAAACTTATAAGGTGCTTCCTTTTAATAGCTAAGAATGTAGCATAAAAAAATGCAATTCAAACAGAAAATCTTATGCTTAAGAAGTTTAGAAGAAAATCTTTTCTATTTCCAATTCAGATAAAAGAAAACTCGTTTATAAAATTTGGAATTGCAAATTTAAGTAATTTTACCTTAATATTTATTTTTAATTACATAAATGTACTTTGGACTGCAATAAGAGAACTATATGTTTATCGGTCCAAAGATGTTTTCTTCAATTTCATTTCAGATACCAATAATTCATTTCATTCTTTTGTTATTAAATGATTGAATATTCGTCTGATATAACACCTGGTTTATTTTTGATTAACTTGCGTTTGAGAAAAGATAATTAATTAAGAATTTAAAGAATATTTCAAATTTATTGCTTAAAAGGCGCAAAGACCAACCTAGTGAAAAAGATTCCATGCCGAGGCTCGAACCCGGGCCATCAGCGCACTGACATTCTACCGACTAAACCACATGGAACGATACCCAGACTGGAACTTCTCACTATTACATAGGTTGGCAAGGCTACAAACGCAGCACAAGATGGAATATTTTCCCGTGAACCACCGACATGAGGCAAACACGAAACTTAAATAAATCCAGTACCGATTGAAACTATATTAATACTTGGACATTTTTCCAGAGAGAAACATTCGCCTTGCATACAATATTTCAAATGAAAATCAAATTTCAAATTGATTGCTTAAAAGACGCAAAGGCCAACATAGTGAAAAAGATTCCATTCCGAGATTCAAACCCGGACCATCAGTATAACGCACTGACAATCTTCCGACTGGAATTAATTAAGTTTCGTGTTTGCCCCATGTCGGTGGCTCACGGAAAAATATTCCGTCTTGTGCTGCATTTGTAGCCTTGCCAACCTGTGTAATAGTGAGAAGTTTCAGGCTGGGTATCGTTCCATGTGGTTTAGTCGGTAGAATGTCAGTGCGCTATACTGATGGCCCGGCTTCGGGTCTCGGCATGGAATCTTTTTCACTAGATTGGACTTTGCGCCTATTAAGCAATCAATTTGAAATTTGATTTTCATTTGAACGATTGTAGGCGAGGCGAATGTTTCTCTCTGGAAAAATTTCGAAGTATTACTGTAATTTAAAGAAGATTCTAGAAAAATATTTTTAAAAGAATTTTTTCCCAGGCTTACCAAATTCTTTTTAAATTTTCCATTTAATTAAACTTATAAGGTACTCCCTTTGAGTAGCTAAGAAAGTAATATTAAAAAATAAATGAAATTACAACAGAAAGTCTTATGTGAAAGAATTTCTGAATAAAACGTTTTCTTCTATTAATTCATACAGAATAAAACTTGTTTATAGCATTTGGAAATGAATCTTTAAGTAATTTTCACTTAGTATTTATTTTTAATTACAAAAATAGTCTCTATTACTTTGGACTGCAATAACAAAACTATGTTTATCCATTCACTGGTAATTTCTCCAAATATTTTATTTCAGATGCCAAATAATTCATTTATTTCATTTCTTATTAAATAATCGAATATTCGTCTGATATAACACCGGATTTTTTTTTTCACTTAACTTACGTTTGACATAATTAATTAAGAATTTAAAGAAGATTTTAGAAAAATATTTTTAAAAGAATTTTTTCTCGGTCTAACCAAATTGTTTTTAAAATTTCCATTTAATTAAATTTATAAGGTCCTTTGAATAGCTAAGAAATTAATATTCAAAAAGAAATGAAATTCCAACAGAAAGTCTTAAGCGTAAGAGCTTTTGAAGAAATTGTTTTCTCTTTTGAATTCTCATAAAATAATATTAATAAAATAATAATAAAATAATATTATATAATAATAATAAAATAATATAAACTTCTTTATAAGATTTGGAATGAATCTTTAAGTAATTTTCACTTAGTATGTATTTTTAATTACAGAAACAGTCTCTATTACTTTGGACTGCAATAACAAATCTATGTTTATCCGTTGACTGGTAATTTCTCCAATTATTTTATTTCAGATGCCAAATAATTCATTTTTTTTTATTTCTTATTAAATAATTCAATATTCGTCCTATAGAACAGCAGATCTTCTTTTTACTTAACTTGCGTTTGAGATAATTAATTAAGAATTTAAAAAATATTTCAGAAAAATATTTTTAACAGAATTTTTTTCAAGGTTTACCAAATTATATTTAAATTTTCAATTTAATTAAACTTATAAGGTATTCCCTTTAAATAGTTAAGAATGTAATATTCAAAAAGAAATGAAACTCCAACAGAAAGTCTTATGCGAAAGAACTTTTGAAGAAAATGTTTTATCTTTTCTATTCACATAAAATAAAACTTCTTTATAAAATTTGGAGCTGTAACGTTAAGTAATTTTCACTTAGTATGTATTTTTAATTACAAAAATGGTTTCCATGTACTTTGGACAGGAAACTATGTTTATCCGTTCACAAATAATTTTTTCAAATATTTTATTTCTTATTAAATAACCGAATATTCGTCTGATATGACAGCAGATTTTTTTTCTTAACTGGTGTTAGAGAAAAGATAAGTAAGACTTTAAAAAGGTTCTAGAAAAATAGTTTTAAAAGAATTTTTTTTCCCAGGCTTACCAAATTATTTTCAAAATTTCCTTTTAATTAAGCTTATAAGGTATTTCCTTTGAGTAGTTAAAAAAGTAATATTCCAAAAGAAATGAAATTCCAACAGGATGTTCTTTGCGAAAGAACTTTTGGAAAAATGCATTTTTGCCTTAATATTTATTTTTAATTACAAAAATGGTCTCTATGCACTTTGGACTGCAATCACAAAACTATATTTAAGAGTTCACGGATTGTTTTTTAAATATTTCATTTCAGATGCCAAATAATTCATCTATTTTCATATAAAATAATCGAATCCTCGTCTGATATAGCAGCAGATTTTTATATATTTATTTTTTACTTTACTTGCGTTTGAGAAAAGATAATTAATTAGGAATTTCAAGAAGATTCCAGAAAAAATATTTTGAAGAGAATTTTTCCAAAGCTTACCAAATTCTTTTTAAAATTTCCATTTAATTAAACTTATAAGGTACTTCCTGTGAATAGTTAAGAAAGTAATATTTAAAAAAAAAATGAAATTCCTACCGAAAGACTTGTGCGTAAGAACTTTTTAAGAGAGTGCTTTCTCTTTTCAATTCACATAAAAGTAAACTTGTTTATAAAATTTGGAATTGCAACTTCGAGTATTTTTCACGTAATATTTATTTTTAATTACAAAAATTCCTTCTATTCAATTTTTTTGTATTAATAAAACGACTTGTATTACTTGGATGAATTTCTGTTCGTGCATAAATTTGTATTATGTTTCACTACATATACCCGTGATGCATGCTTCACATCGGTAACGCATGGAAACACAAACACGTTCCAATTGTCCAGAAGTCTCCCTGACTGCCGTACAGTGGAGTATTTGACCCGAAATCCTGACCAAAAATATTTTTCTATGTAAATATAGTCCGATTGCCTTGATATTATTAGATGTTATTGGGTATCACTATGGCATGTTTGGTATTGCAAATGAAGTCTATAGTAATTACGGTCCATTTCCAGAGACACCTAAAAGAATTTCTTTACATTATGGTCTACTATGGGAAAAAATAGTTTGCTCTGTATTTTAATGATATCACACAATTTTAAACGTACTGAAATTTATATACATCACTGAGATGTACTCAGGCGATTATTGTAGAATGGGGTGCGCGGAGAATATATCGTTCATTTACAGGGAGATGCAAAAGAATTTGGCTGAAGAATAAATTTAACTATTTAAGCCTACGACCAATAATTGCTGGAAGTGCGTTTGTAGTTGTGATATGTGTTTTTAAATTGGACTATTTTTTTTTAAATATTACTTGGTGTGGATACATTCTATAGATCATATACAGGGCTGCACATTAGTTCTCAAGTACATTTCCGTTTATTCACGGAAATGGCTGAATGAAAATGTTTAACTGTGCTATGCGTTTCACTGAACTATCTTTTAGCATTCTATGAAGTATACATACAAATACTTAGTTATAGCTTAGTTTAATATTTTATATATTAAAAGCTGACGAAGTGTAACTAAGATTTTAACACTTCACATAATAAGAAGTATTTTATAAATATTTTGACAACTAAAAAAAAAAAGAAAAAGAGACATCATTTAAGAAAAGCAGAAAGAAAAAAGATGTTAAAATATTAATTTACTAAGTACATATTTTAAAAATACGAATACATCACATGGCCATAGGTTTAACATTATCGAAGGGAGATTGGAAATTGAGTGACTAGCAGTCTTAAATGCTTACTGTTTATAAGATAAAAGTAATTGTTGATAGATTTTTTTATATACTAGTAATGTTTAATTAAATGTATTTAATTGTACTATGTATAAAATTTATTATTTACATTTAATTTACCTTAATAATAATTATTACATTTAATTTACATTTAATAAAGATTATTTACATTTGATAAAGTTACATTTAATAATACATTTAATAAAGTGGAGTCTCTGCAGTATAGAGATGCTGGTTTTTCAGTGTATTTAATAGATCACCAGTTTCAGTCTGATTCTTCAGAACTCTGTTTTTCATCTTCTTCATCACACTCTTCTTGGCTTTTATCAGAACTACCATCAGACCTAGCTGGAAGAATAAGTTGTAGGGTCTCTCTACTGTATGGTTTGCTCTTTTTCCCTGGTCTTTGTGTAGAGCAGTTTATAAAAGGATCACTGCTTAAAAGAAGCCAATTTGGAATATCTCTATTGCGAACTTCTCTATTGCACTTTCTTAAGTACTTTGTACGGTACTGTCTAAAGTGTTTGTTTCTGGCCTCGGCAGCTTTTTCTGACCGTTGGCCAATGGGTACGACTGTTTTCTTAATTACAGTGTTACCATGAATCAAAACCTTGTAGGTTGTTGGAATCATGGGGTACCAATTGTAAAGGTTCACATATAGTCTTGCTGTTTCATCAGCAGATGTTTGGAACATTTTTTCGTTAATGCGATGTCCACTTGTTATGGCTTCCAATATTACTTACAACATTTTAATCATTTCTGCGTTTGCTCCAGACTTCTTTAATTCCCTCCTTTCTTCCCTTATTTTCTATCTCTGAGCCCCCTAAATAAATTGGAGAAACTTTTTTCAGTAAAAAAGTATTTACAATTTGAAGCCGATCTGATATTTCTATCAAGAGGCATCGAGTTGCGTCCGTATGTACGTACTTACATACGTACGTACATGCATACATACAGAATCTATAGGGGCAAAAGCTCTCAGGCAATATCCTGTAAGCTAAAAACCTGCAGTACGAGAGTAAAAATATAGTTTTTATCTCTTCAATTGTGTTGCCGCAAAAAATGGGATTTAAGTAGTCCCGCGAAAAAAAATTATATAAAAAATGGCAACAATATGCGGAAGATTTTTTTTACAGAAATTGGCACTCAAGACTATAAGTAATACGATTATAATTCAAATATGATCTGGCAAAGCCCAGCATATATTTAAAAAGCTTTCGATATGTTTAAATTAAAGCCAAAAACGCTTTAAAAATAACCCTTTTACACATTTAATATATTTTTATTACATTAAAAACTAAACTATTTAAATGAACACATATTTTAACCCTAAGCTCCGACCTTTGTCAAACACGTAAGCCCTGTTTAGTTTCAATTCAACAATTCATTGATCCACAGAAAAAATGTATTTAAACATAACAACAATGCCTAAAATCAACAAAAAAATACGTCTTCTCACAAAGAAACTTTCTCTTCAACTGTGGTCAGGATACACAGGGTATAACTCAGGTTCCTAAAATAGACATAGTTCGACGCACCAATTAGTTAGCTATTAAAAAATATAATTTTTATAGTTGTTGACAAAATTTTAATTTTTGCCTTCTTGGCCAGGTTTTTGGGTCGAATACTCCACTGTGTGCCGGTTCAGCGATCCGTACCATGAGGTCTATGGCCGATGGAACGGGTGTCTCGTACACCAGGGACTCAAGATATGACCATAGGTAGAAATCCAGGAGGTTTAGGTCCGGAGAACGTGGTGGCCACGGTGCAGGTCCGCTTCTGCCAATCGCGATTCCATGCAGCACCAATGTGTAACATGCATCACGGCTAATGGGGCACATTTTGAACTCTTTTTATGGGTTGTAAGATTTTTCATTTGTATTCTGTAATTCGATTAAGTTTTTTGCAAAATAAAGGTCTTTTAGCACCGTTTGTTATCTTTTCTTTGTGTCACGGTCACGATGGAATTGCACTGTCACAATCGCGTTTCCTGCCCCCAGTTCCTATGTAATTCTTCCTCCTCATGACCTTACACACCCACACGTGCCGTTTGGGCATGACCTTTTGAACCAAAATGTATAGATACATTTGGCTATGTCCTGGAGGTTCCACCTTAATTTGAGAACAATCCAGAGGAAGGGGGCACTGTTATAGCAATTTTTCGTGCCATTTTCAATATTGTATCATCGAAAAGTGTATGAAGTTACATATTAAACTGAATCAAACATCATATATATGTTTTTGGCTATTGACTTCAGGTCCAAATTGAAATGTCGACTTTTAATTCATTTCTGAAATATATGATAATAAAAGAACTACGCGCCTCCGCAAACCATCAGAAGTAAACAAATACAAATATTTATATTACACAAAGAGTGTAAAAATGAACAAAGTGCCTCCACTAACTATCATAAATAAACAAATACAAATATTTGTACTGTACAAAGGCAGCAAGTAGTGTATTTCGTTCAAGGCAGTCTTTTACAAATATTTTTCCAGACAGTCTAATACTTTACTTGAAAAAATAAAATAAAAAAACATTTAAAAAATAAAACTGTATAATATATTGCATTTTTCCTAAAGTAATTTCTAATACAATAAGTTTTATAGATAAATTTTCCAAAGTATTATAAACAAAAACTTTAATCGCTTATTTTAAAATACCATCTAAATAAATAAAGGATTTGGCAACATACAACAGAGTTTTAACAACTAAAGTTCAGTCAGAAGATCAATTCAAACAATTTACAACAGGATAATCTATTTTTATGTTGTTAATTTAATTATTTATTTATTTCAAACAATCTTCTTAGATTCGAAAATTCAAGGATTCGGTTCAAATTTTAATAACTTTTCGAACTGTTTTATAAAGCATCCATATCGGTAATTCCTCATAACAACTAAGATAATCCTACTTTGGAAAAAGTGGAAAACTGCTTTAGAAAGATCAAGGATTTAAAGTTATAGCAATTTTCAATAAGTTTTCTATCGTACTTATATCATATTTACTCATATCTGAAAAAGGGATTTCTTTACTAAAAATATTTCATCTAGTAGTACAAGTTGAGATAAATACGTTGTAATATGGATTATTCTTTTAGTTCTAGTATATTATCTAAAGATAAGGCTGTTTTTTAGTCATCTGGCCTGAGCTTTCTACGAAACCGATTTAATAATTAGTTTTTTTTTTCTTTTTTTTCTTTTTTTTTTTAATGAAAGCAATTTATTTTTAGATGCGCACGCCCAACAAAGTTGAAAAGTGTTATGCATTCGGTTCGGTTTGTCTGTCCGTCTGGCCACGCTGAAACTCACGGAAATATACTCGGATTTTTATGCAATTGATAAAAGTTATTTAGGGTCACCAAAGCATGTTTCGTATTGTATATGAAGTATGTAGGATTAATAGTTCATTTACAGGGGCATTCAAAATTATTCCATTACTTTATGGTATATGGGGAAAAAATCGTTAACAGAGTATTTTAATGACGTTACGCTATTTGAAATGTATTGAAACTGATAGAAATCACAAAATTTCACTACGATCATGTTATAACAGGGCATTCATAGCATTTTTTATTCATTTACAGGGACACACAAAAGAAATTCGTTACAATACTGTCTTTGAGCAATAATTGCTGGGGTGTACGATTCAAAATTCGGTATGCGCTTTTAAATTTAATTAATTTTTTGCATGTTACTCACTATATATAAATTACATACCTTAGATACAGGACTGCACAAGAGTACTCAAGCACTATTAGCAATGAAGTACCTTCGGTCCCTGGGTCCCCATACGGGGACTTCTGCCCTTTTCTGAAGTTGAATTTTCAACTGCAGTATATGTATTTCTTAAGTGAACTAAATTTTGGTTTGCATGCAGTGAGTAGATACAGATCTATATATATATAGTGCTGAAAAAATTCGGATAATTTTACGATTGTGGATGGGAACAGCTGAAATTGGGTTTTGAAATGTGTTATGCGTTTCCATGGGGTTGAATTAGACGTAATATTTTAATTTTTTTAACTTTACAATTTTTTTTTTTTACATTATTCTGAATGTGTTGGAAAATATTACATAATCTATGCTTGACGCATGATTTTTTCTTTCTTGTTTAAAATAACCCCGCTTTTATATTTTAATTTTAATTTTAAATGTTCTTTATAAAATTTCTTCACATTAGTGGCAATCGGGTTACTTCCAATATTGAAGAGAGTAGGGGAACAATGGGAATGACCATATATTACACCATTTTTAATACGCCATGCCATTTTCGTATTACAATTAAAAATAACTTTTTAACAACTTTCGAACAGAAAATGACGTAACGATTTAAAATAATGCAATTATAATCATAAAGCTGTAAATATGTTTTGCAATATTGTTTAATTATTTATAATATTATTCAATATTATTACAGAAGTTGAGATAAATATTTTGTAATACAGATTATTCTTCTAGTACATCCTCTTCGGGTCCTGGGTCCCCACACGGGGACTTCTGTTCTTTTCCTTATAAAAAATAAAATGTCCGATTTTTTTACATTTTCACATCCCTTCTTAGTAGCTGGATGTTTTTTTTAGTTCAAAGCAAACGAATAAATGGCAGCATCTAAGCTGATTGCCACATAAAATAAAAGTTATTTTCATCTGAGTTTGCAAAATGCCTCAAAATGCCAAAAAATAGTATGACCAAGAAAGTGAGAAATTTTCATATTTAATTTAAATCTTTAAAAAAAAAATAAATATATATATATATATATGAGGATTTGTATATTATTTACTTATTTAAAGCTCTTAACTTTGTGATTGCGGTAATTTTGTTAATGTTTATTAAATTGATGGTTTTAAGGAGTTTTGTAGCTTTAGATCCATTCCTTTGACCTAAATTACTAAGTGCCTAAAGGATCAATTTCAGAAAAGATATTTTTTCTGTTATTTACGATGTTATTTTGTTTGGAAAAAACAAATTAATAAGCATTTGTATTATTATTTTAGCTTCGGAACTGAAGAGGATATGATAGGGTATTATGTACTTACTGCATATAATAGTGATACCCATAATTAATATCTATTTCAAATATATTATTTTTAAGTAAATATTGTTTATAATTTATTTAAGGTTATTTAAACTGAAATAGAAAACTTATTAAATAAATTGGTTGGGAATCAGTCATATAAACATACCGTTACTGAACTGAGTAAATACATTCTTTTAAAAGATACAATAAACAATATTTTACAAAAACACACTAATAACGGGCATATTTTATACAGCAATATAATTATACACTATTATGATAATCTTTTTTTGTTTGTTATATGTAATATTTGTTAAATAGTTTATGTTAAATAAGAAATACAGTTTCATTTTAGTTCAAGTTTGATTTAAAGGAACTTCAAATTTCTTTAACATTAAACGAGAATATTTTAAATAATAGCAAAATTTAGTGATAATTGTTGATAACATTGATCTGTTTTTAACGAATACATAAAATCACTTTACCCAAACAATCTTCATTGTGTTAAGTTTCATCGGGATTCTACAAGCCATACTTCTAAATCTACTGCTATATTTTTTGGCAAAATAAGAAATGAAATCAAAATTGAGGCTATGCAAATGCATCCATCTCAAGTTCCACGAAGTGTCTCCTATGTATAACTGTGCATTTGGGCTTTTAAAACAAGTGCTTTATAAGCGGCATCCTAAAATACTGTAGAGACTCGGGAAGATTGGGGTTGAGGAGGGAAACAAAATCATCCTTCATATTTTAAGGGGTCTCAGGACTCTTATAGCTTCAAAATTTTCGAAATTTTATTTTATTTTTTAGATGGTAAATTCCCTTTTTCTGAACATTTGATATAATTGAACAGTTGTTATGACATTTAGAATTATACCTGCTCAATAGCTGAAGCGGCGTTTCCGAAATTTTGAAGTCATTTTTCTACAAATGACATTTTTGTGCATAACGCGCACGATATCTCAAAAACTTCTGAATATTTTTAATGAAATTTTCAAAACATATGTGTTATATTTGTCTGTATAAACTGAACCAAAAATTTACTTTTTATTGTTCAAAAAAATATTTTTTTAGGTGATTATACTGCTGAAATTTTCTAAATTTTTCATTAGCTAAATACAACTTTGAATTTAAAATTTAAAATGCTTTAAATACAAATTTATTTAGGTTCAGGCTAATTATTACATTCTGAAGTCTAAGTAGGCACCAAAATTTTCATTCTAGTTACAAAATTTATTTTGTAATCCTGCGCGTAAGATGTTATACCAATTTTCTGCTCATCAAATATCTGACAAATTTGGAGTCCCCTGTAAATGCTAATTCTGCATCTAGCAAATATTTATATACATGGAATGAAAGAAAATATCTTTCATCTCAATTAAAATTGCGTCTTAAAATCAAATACATCTTAAGATATTAAATGTTGAAAATGGTCCCTTTTTTTTCATTTTTTCTAATTTTAACAGTACTGAGACGCCTGTAAACAAGCTCTTTATAAGCGGCATCCTAAAATACAGTATAGACTCTGAAAGATTGTGTTTAAGGAGTGGAACAAAATCATCCTTGATATTTTAAGAAAAACTCTTTTATATTTGAAATCAAAATGAAATATGATCTTTCAATGAAAAGGCTATCAGAGTGGACATATTAGAAAATAAAATTTGTATCTTCGCTATCAGAAATAGCTTCTTCAATTCACGGAGATTTTCCTGGCAGCATTGTTGCCGGGATTTTTCCGTTAATTGACGAATATCCGTTTATTTTTTCTCTATTACAGGAAGTAAAATATACGGGAATTGAAGAAAATGGAAGGAAAAGTAAAAGTTGCTGACCTGGAATCGAATCAGCTATCTTAGTGTTACGAGACGAGTAGCTAACCATTGGGCTACAGTTGCACAGTAGTGAAACACTTTGATGTAAATGCTTCAGATGGATATGGCTTGATTAATTTCTTTAAAAAGCTTTTATTTTTTAAGTTAATTTCTGGAAGATTTCTTTTTTAATGAGATTGTGTCTTTGCTTTTAATATTTTAGTATTAATGTACCATAAAAATATGAATTATAAATATTTTTAAGTAGATTGCTAGATGTAAAATATGAATACAATAAACTCCCTCAAATCCGCAACCCTAAAATCAGCAAACGCCTAAAATCCGCATTTCATCGCAGATGTAAACAATGAAACTTTCGGTTCAGGTTTAGGGGTAAAATTACAGAATTTTTTAGTTTTATATCATTCCGTATGTATTTTAATATGCAATTCTGGACAGTATGACTGAGCTCGTGATGTTGCAGGAAGGAAGTATAAATTTATTTCTGAAAAAAAATCAAGATATTGCTGATATCATTGGTAATCGCAATCTTTTTACCAAATATATTTATATATTAATCGAGCTTTTTTTGGTTATTAAGACTGAAAAAAACCCTCCTTAATTTATGATTTCGATGTGAAATAATACGGTACCTTTATGAGAAAAGTTTCATTGAATAATTTAAAAAAATGTATCCGATCTTAATTTATGCATATTTAATTATACATTATTGGTTATTTACTTGACCTTTACTTTCAATAATTTAATAATTTTTAAAATTATCTTACTTTTAATCATTTTAGTTTATTACTTTACTTAATTATTTTAATATATTGCAAGCATTCATTATAATTTTGACTGCATTATTGCATTCAAATGACTGTTTAGTAAATGTAAACAAAGCAATTACCCTAAATCTGCAAAATTCTAAAATCGGCATAACCACTGGTCCCAAGCTGTGCGGATTTTAAGGAGTCTACTATATTATATTTTTATTCAATAAGAATTTTTTTTCTTTTTTTGAGTAGAATCGATTTTTTACTATTTAATATTTAAATTAAAATATCTTTTTTTAAATGTGTTCATTAAAAATATATTTTAAATGCGAATATTTTTTTTTTAAACAACATTATGAATTCAGCTTTATTCAACTTATTACAAAAGAAATTGTGAGTATTTTTGAATGAATAAGAAAGAGTAATTTTTATTCATTTTTAAATTCGAAAACTTTTTCTTTTTTAATTAAATTAGAAATCTTAATGTATAGAATTTTTGGTTTTTTTATTTTTTAAATAAATTGGATTTAGTATTAATTGAGCGCATGCGTGCTAAGAACAAACGAAATTTCTTCCTCTTTTTCACACTTTTGAAAAGAATTCACGAATAAAATATGTTTTCTAGGACTAAGGAAATTATTTGCTAAAAAATGAGGAACAGTTTAGTGTAAATTGGCGAGTTTTTCAGACAGTGTTTGTTTATATATTTCTTTTTCCAAAACCGCTACAAAAATGTGCGAGCACTCTTTATATTATACTTTTGTTCGAAAACTGTAATTCTATTTGCTGAGTTTTACGATTTTTTCTAAATAAATTTCAAGCGTACTTTTCTGAAATTGGCGAGTTTTTCAGACAGTGTTTATTTATATATTTCATTTTCCAAAATCGTTACAAAAATGTGCGAGCACTCTCTATATTATACTTTTGTTCGAAAACTGTAATTCTATTTGCTGGTTTTTACGATTTTTTCTAAATAAATTTCAAGCGTAGTTTTCTAAAATTGGCGAGTTTTTCAGACAATGTTTATTTATATATTTATTTTTCCAAAATCGTTACAAAAATGTGCGAGCACTCTCTATATTATACTTTTGTTCAAAAACTGTTATTCTATTTGCTGATTTTTACGATTTTTTCTAAATAAATTTGAAAAATAGTTTTCTAAAATCAATTTCGAGACTGAGTGTTGCCTGTCACAATAGCGCAAAATAACATTTACAGTAATTTAACCCTTTTTGTACTGAATTATGAATTCATGAAAATTTTATCTTCTAAAGAATTTTTCGTGAATTTTTGAAACTACATTAGAAGATTTACATAATAATTTAATAAATTTTAGAAGGATTTAGAGGGATTCATTAAATTTCAATTTATAGGGATTTTGTGCAATATTTATAACCCAATCAAATCTTTTATTACCCGACTGCCAAGAAGGGTTATGTATTTCATACATTTTAAATTTAAAGTGTAGTATAAACACAATAAATTCAAGGACTTTTTCTAACATTCTTAAAATATTTTTCAAAAGAAATAAAAATAGCGTACTTTATACCAAGCCTCGAGCGATAAATTCTTCTTTTTCTAGTTTATTTTTATTATAAAAATTCTTAATGTAAAGATGATTTTTTTATAAAATCCTAGTCAATGAAGCTTTAAAGAGATTCGATACTTCAGAAAGATTTTAAAATTACAAGAAAATACGTGTCCTTTATAAACAATTTTTATAGTAGCGAGAGTTTTTACAGTGGCTAGTCTAAGCTTTGAGTTATTTGCCTGAGAATTATTAAATTTATATATATTTTTTAATTTCATTTGTTGTTTTTTAACAGCTTTTAAGAAGAATGCCTGCTTTTCGAACACTTTAAAAGAAAAGGAAATGTATCAACAACATGAATTGACTTGTAGTTGAATTATTATTTGAACATAACCCGTGTCGATCCCCTCATATAGATAAATAAATAAAACATCTCTTCTTAAATCAGCCTCTCATATGCTTTACATATATAAGAATACAAATATTACATTTCTGCTTCAGTAAAGCAGTTGCATTTAAAATTTAAAGTGTAGTATAAGTGCAATAAATTCAAGGATTTATACTGAGTCTAACATTCTTTAAAAGATTTCTCAAAAGAGATAAAACTAGCGTACTTTATACCAAGCCTCCAGCAATAAATTCTTTTCCTTTTCTAGTTTACTTTTATTGTAAAAATTCTAAAAGTAAAGATGATTTTTTAGAATAATTCTAGTCACAGAAGCTTTAAAATGATTCAACACTTCAGAAATGTTTTAGAATTATATCAAAATACCGGTTATTTATAAACACTTTATAATGTAGCGTGAATTTTTTGTACAGTAACTAATGTACGTTTTGAGTTATTTACTGATCATTATTAAATTAACATTCGTTTATGTTTCTTTTGTTATTTTTTTAACAGCTTTTGAGAAAAATGCCTGGTTCGAACACTATAAAAGAAAATTAAATGTATCGATAACATGAATTGACTTATAGTTGAATTATTATTTAAACGTTGTCTGTGATAGCTTAATTTAGATAAATTAAAAAAAAACATCTTTTCTTAATTCAGCCTTTCATATGCTTTACATATATATGAATATTACACTTCTGCTGCAGCAAAGAAGTTACTTTTAAAATTAAAGTGTAGTGTAAATACAATAAATTTAAGGATTTTTACTCCTTAACATTTTACTATAACGATTTTCCAAAAGGAATAGAAATAACGTTCTTTATACCAAGCCTCGAGCGATAAATTCTTCTTTTTCTAGCTTATTTTTATTATAAAAATTCTAAAAGTAAAGATGATTTTTTCTAAAATCCTTGTCACAAAAGCTTTAAAGAGGTTCGATACTTCAAAAAGCTTTTAGAATAACATCAAAATACGTGTCCTTTATAAACAATTTTTATGGTAGAGAGAGTTTTTACAGTATTTAGTGTAAATTTTGAGTTATTTACCTGATAATTATTAAATTTACGTTTTTAAAATTTCATTTGTTGTGTTTTAACCCCTTCAAGGGCGGTGGTTCATTTTTGGACCACCTATTTTTAATTCCTAAATGCTGCATTGGCATCAGAATATAGGAATTGAGAATTTTCTTTTACTAGGTACGTGAACAAAGGCTTTTGATTATTTTGAATTAAATTTGTTCGTGAATTCCAGTGTCAATCACTCATTTCAGTATTTCGTGTACAGAAGTACCTTACCCCTGAAAGGGTTAACAGCTTTTAAGAATACTGCCTGCTTTTCAAACACTTTAAATGAAAATTAAATGTATCAACAACATAAATTCATTTGTAGTTGAATTATTATTTGAACATACCCCGTGTCGATCCCCTGATATAGATAAATAAATAAAACATCTCTTCTTAAATCAGCCTTTCACGTGCTTTACATATATAATAATATAAATATTACATTTCAGCAAAGAAGTTACTTTTTAAAATTAAAGTGTAGTAGAAGCACAATAAATTCAAGGATTTTTACCCAGTCTAACATCCTTAAAGGATTTTTCAAAAGAAATGAAAATAGAGTATTTTATACCGAGTCTTGATCGATAAATTCTTTTTTTTTCTAGTTTATTTTTATTATAAAAATTCTAAAAGTAAAGATGATTTTTTAGAACAATTCTGGTCACAGAAGCTTTAAAATGATTCAACACTTCAGAAATGTTTTACAATTATATTAAAATACGCATCTGTTATTAACAATTTTTATAGTATCGAGAGTTTTTACAGTGGTTACACTGTATTAAAAAAAAAATCTATTAAAATACGGAAATTGTACTGGCAATTAAGATGCCAGTACTATTTCCGTATTTAACAGAACTTTTCCTCCATAAATTACAGAAAAAGTGTATTTTTTCTGAAGTTTACGGTGAAAAACTTGAGTTAAAATACGGAAATAGTAATGGCGTCTCGATTACCAGTACAATTTCCGTATTTTACTCCTTTTTTACAGTGTAGTGTAAATTTTGAGTTATTTACCTAAGAATGATTAAATTTTCATTTTCTTAAATTTCATTTCTTGCTTTAATAGCTTTTAAGAAGACTGCCTGCCTTTCGAACACTTTATAAGAAAATTAAATGTATCAACAACATGAATTAACTTGTAGTTGAATTATTATTTGAACATAGCCCGTGTCGATCCCTTGATTTAGATAAATAAATAAAACATTTTTGCATAATTCACCCATTCGTATGCTTTACATATATATGAATATATATATTACATTTCTGCTGCAACAAATCAGTTACATTTTTAAATTAAAGTGTAGTGTAAGTACGATAAATTTAAGGATTTTCACTCTCTCTAATATTCTTAAAAGATTTTTCAAAATAAATAAAAATAGCGTACATTATACCAAGCCTCGAGCGATAAGTTCTTCTTTTTCTAGTTCATTTTTATTATAAAAATTTTAAAAGTAAAGATGATTATTTATAAACTCCTAGTCATTGAAGCTTTAAAGAGATTCGATACTTCAGAAAGCTTTTAGAATTATATCAAAATATGCGTCTTTTATAAACAATTTTTATAGTAGCAAGAGTTTTTACAGTAGCTAGTGTAAATTTTAGAGTTATTTACCGCAGAATTATTAAATTTACATTTGTTTAAGTTTCTTTTGTTCTTATTTTAACAGCTTTTAAGAACACTGCGTGCTTTCTGGACACTTTAAAAGAAAATGGAATGTACGACAACATGAATTCACTTATAGTTGAATTATTATTTGAACATAGACTGTGATCCCTTGATTTAGATAAATAAATAAAACACCTTTTCTTAATACATCCTTTCATATGCTTTACAAATAAATAAGAATATAAATATTACATTTCAGCAAAGCAGTTACTTTTTTAAATTAAAGTGTAGTATAAGCACAATAAATTCAAGGATTTTAATATCTTTAAAAGATATTTTAAAAGAAATAAAAAGTAGCGTGCTTTATACCAAGCCTCGAACGATAAATTCTTCTTTTCCAGTTTATTTTTATTACAAAGATTTTCAAAGTAAGGATGAATTTTTTTTTTAGAATAATTCTAGTCGCAGAAGCTTTAAAATGATTTTATACCTTAGCAAGATTTTAGAATTATATCAAAATAGGCGTCTTTTATAAACAGTTTTTATAGTAGGGAATTTCTTTTCCAATAGCTAGTGTAAATTTTGAGTTATTTAAGTGAGAATTATTAAATTTACATTTGCTTAAATTTCTTTTGTTGTTTTTTTTAGCAGCTTTTAAGAAGGTTGCTTGTTTTCGGAACACTTTAAAAGAAATTGAAATGTATCAAAAAATGAATTGACTTGTTGTTGAATTACTTTTTAATATAGACTTGACCGATCATTTGGTTTAGATAAATAAGTAAAGCATCTTTTCTTAATTCAGCCTTTCCCATGCTTTACATATATATGAATATAAATATTGCATTTCTACTGCAGCAAAAAAGTTACATTTTAAAATTAAAGTGTAGTGTTAAGCACAATAAATTTAAGCATTTTTACTCAGTCTAACATTCTTAAAAGGTTTTTCAAAATAAATAAAAATAGCGTACTTTATACCAAGCCCCGAGCGATAAGTTCTTCTTTTTCTAGTTTATTTTTATTACACAAATTCTACAAGTAAAGACGATTTTTTATAAAATGCTAGTCACAGAAGCTTTAAAGAGATTCGATACTTCAGAAAGCTTTTAGACTGACATCAAAATACGTGTCCTTTATAAACAATTTTTATAGTAACGAGAGTTTTTACAGTAGCTAGTGAATATTTTTGAGTTATTTACCTGAGATTTATTAAATTTACATTTGTTTAAGTTTCTTTTTCTTTTTCTTTTTTTTTTTTTTTTTTTTTTGGTATTTTAACAGTTTTTAGGAAAACTGCCTGCTTTCTGGACATTATAACAGAAAATGAAATATATCGATAACATGATTTGATTTACAGTTGAATTATTATTTGAACATAGCCTGTGATCCCTTGATTTAGATAAATAAATAAAAAAACCTTTTCTTAATTCAGCATTTCATATTCTTAACATATATAAGAATATAAATATTACATTTCAGCAAAGCAATTACTTTTTTTAATTAAAGTGTAGTATAAGCACAATAAATTTAAGGATTTTCACTCCCTCTAACATTCTTAAAAGATTTTTCAAAAGGAATACAAATAACGAACTTTATACCCAGACTCGAGCTATAAATTCTTCTTTTTCTAGTTTATTTTTATTATAAAAATTCTAAAAGTAAAGATGATTTTTTATAAAATCCTAGTCACAGAAGCTTTAAAGAGATTCGATACCTCAGAAAGCTTTTAGAATTACATCAAATTACGCGTCCTTTATAAATAATTTTTATAATAACAAGAGTTTTTACAGTAGCTAGTGTAAATTTTGAAGTTATTTACCTGAGAATTACTAAATTTACATTTAGTCCAGACAATAGAGAATTTTACCTAGCAAAATTAATGGTAGTACTGGAAATCGGCTTTCTAGATTTTTTTGGGTCGCTGAATCCGAATTTGTAACTTTACACCAAAATTTCCCCCGGCAACCTCCCCAAATTTTGGTAAAAAGCCCCACAAAAAAGGTTTTTATTAAAAAAAATCAATTTTTTTACTGTTTTAGAGAAAAAATATCTAAAAATTCAGAAAGTAGACAAAATTTCCAACAAAATAGATATATGACATTGTGACTTAGGATGAAGAGGAAGGGGGGGATCTGCCTCGGAACATACGCGCGATGCTGCGTAAACTAAGTTGCGCAATTCCACTTAGCCACTCACACGTTTACATTCGCCCTCCTATCTCCCCTCCGAACTTTCTCTATAACGCTTACTTTAAGATTTTTGGGTCGCTGAATTCGAATTTTTAAATTTCCCCAAAAAATTTCGCCCCCGAACACCCCCCCCCCCCACCCCCCAAATAATTGTTTTGAACCTAAATTTCTTATTGTTTTAGGGGAAAAGCATTACAAAATTTAGAAACTAGACAAAATTTGCAACAAATAGGATATATGACATTATGAATTAGGATGAACGGGGAGCAAATTCACAAACACTCAACGTTTCAGCGCTTTTGACGCCAAGCTCTGTAGCCAAGTGTTTTGGCGTGAAAACGAACTGCGCACATGCGCGTATGCAGCATTCTGTTCTCGTCAGTTTCGCGGTAGTTGTTTATTATGTTTCGTCGAATGTTTTTATGTTATAGATACCCTTACAGAATTTAAGGAGGCTTTTTTCCCCATATTAAGTCAACGTATCCAAATAGTATTATTGATTTTTCCATTTTCATTCTACACTTTTAGTAATAAATATATATGTATATCGGTTATCCTTAAAAAACCACTGGTGAATTTTGATTTAGTTATTAGCATAGCCTGAGAATACAAATGTTGTTTACAAAATAGTTTCTAAATTTACAGAAAATCTTAGAAAATTAAATAAAATAAGTTTTTTTCTTTTTATTTACTCATATTATTGCTGAGGTATTCAGAATTAAAACAGCTGCCAACCTTTCATTTTTTTTTTTTTTTTTTTTTTTTAGAATCAAAAAACATATACCATACATGGCACCAAAAATTTAATAAAATTGTTTAATGATTTGGGTTTTTTTTTTATTTAATAATATATCACTGCCTCCCCCCTCTCTTCATGTGGTACTTATTTCATTTAATTTCTTCAGAAAAAATTGTGGTATAAAGTGTGTTTGACATTTAAAAACTGGAAGGTTGGCAGATATAGATTAATAACTTTTAAATCCATTCTCAAATCCACTGGAACTAATTTCTGACACATTTTGAAATTCTCTTTTGTTCAGAAACACATGAAATTGACAGAAAATACTGTTAAAGTCTACATTTTAAATGAATTTCTGGATGCGACAGCGCAGGAAATGAGAAAAACCTGCAATGGCATGACAAAAATTACTTGTAAATCAAGTAATTTAGTTAATAAATGAAAAATGATATTCGATTATAAATTTCTATTTTTAAGATTTATTTATGAATCTGTTTTTTATCGACTTTTTCTGTTTTAAAGAATTTAATTACTATATTTCTGATACCTTGCTTTAATAGGTAGCAAGTAAATAGTAATTAGGCCTACCAGTTATATTTTTTATGTTAAAAGCATGTCAAGAAGTTTAGTTTTTGTTGAGCAGGGAATTTAAGAAGAGCTTTAAGGTTGTTCTCAAATCCAAAAGGGCAACTTTATGACATAAGTTTTTATTTATTTTTGTTCGGAAATGCATGAAACTAGCGGGTGTCAAAAAATATAACTGTTCAGAAACTATGTAATCGAACTGTTTTTTCGCAAACATGATAGATCTTTCAGAAAATATTGTCAAAATTGCCGTTTTGAACCGAAGTTCGAGAAGAAAGCAGAAAAACCAGTCAGCGAAGGGAGAAAAACGTCTTTGTGACGTGATCAAAATCGCTTATGATTCAATAGGTAATTCGATTCCAAATCGCTGCCATAATCAGGCCTTCCAATTTTATATCTTTCCGTTTAAAAATGAATTTGTAAATGTGTCAAAACGTTTTGCACTTGTTGAGCAGAGCAGTTGAGCAGCCTTAAGCTAAGTATAGACATTTTTCTTAATAAGATAATATAGAGATTTTCTAAATCTCAATGAATAACTGGTAGACAAAATTACTTTCGTCAGTCAGTGGGTTAAACAAATATCTTATAAATTCATTAAAGTATGAAAGTCATATTCTAAAAGTAGGGTGTACCCCCAAACTGTTCCTAAATTGAAAAATCATTAATCTGATAGAAAAATGAAAGAGGGGGGGGGGGGGGGGGGTGTTAGGAAAATTGAAAAATAGTGGGCCCACCAAAAGTTACAAACTATAGCCGCTTGTGACTTTTTCTGTTTTAAAGAATTTAATAACTATTTCTGATACCTGTATTAGCAGGGCTCAATAAATCAAGGTCGTAGGAAAGAGGGTAGGTCCTATTTTTTTATGAACCAAAAGCTTTGAGGGTGTATGAGTATTTTTGGATATTTTTAACCTGTTATCAATCATCAAGAAATCGCTTATCTTAACATTCTCTCAACTAGTAACAAAGATAATTATAGTGAAATTTTATTTATTTATAGTTATCATAAGTGTTTCACTTTTTCATAATATACTATACGTGCATATATTCCGAAAATGCATTATTTAGAAGCTGATTGTTTTGTATTTAGTATTCTGACACTAGATGGCAGCACATCACATGGCACTTATAAAACTCCATAAATAAATAGTTTAGGGTTGGGTTGGGCTGGGTTGATTTTTTGACGGCCAATTATCTACACGAGGGATATAGGCCCGGGGGAAGTGCCCTCCGTGGGGGTCTTTCTAAGGGAACCTAATCCGTATTAACGCATGGAAGATCGACGGCTCAAAGAAAACCACGAAAACTCCGAACGATTAGGCCGACGGGCGCGATTGGGATCGAACCCAGCACCTCCCGTCTACCAGCTTCGAGAGCAGAACCTCTCGGCCACTGGTGGGGCCCATAAATAGTTTAGGAAGAAGAAAGATCATACTTAAGATCATACTTATAGAACATATATCTATAAGATTAAATACGTCCCTTGTTTATAATGCATATATAATTATTCAGACGATGAAATAAGCATTTATTATTTCGCCTGGTATTCTTGCAAGTATTCCATAAACAAAAAATACGCGGTCATGGTCAAATGTACGGAATATTAAAGATCGAAATTAGCTTCAGACTTGCATGCGCGTCGAAGATGCGCGTCAAAGTTCATTTATTCGCCAAAGCCCTTGGCTATACAGAGCTTGGCATCAAAAACGCTGGGACATTGAGTGATTGTGAATTTGTGAACGGGGAGGGTGAGGGCTGCCTCTGAACATGCACTGCGGCGCTACGTGCGCTAAATTATGAAGTCCAGGCAATAGGAGATTTTATCTGGCAAAATTAATACTAGTTCTGGATTTCGACTCGCTTTATGTTTTTTGGGTCGCTGAATCCGAATTTCCAACTTCCCACCAAAATTTCACCCGGCAAATCCCCCCCCCAAAAAAAAAAAAATTGATTTTTTGAAAAAAATTGGTTTTTGAGAAAAGCGCGCGGGGAATGTTCCGAGGCAGCCCCCTCTCTCCCCGTTTATCCTACGTCATAATATCATATATCCTATTTGTTGCAAACTTTGTCTAGTTTCTGAATTTCGTAATGCTTTTCCCCTAAAACAATAAGAAATTTAAGTTAAAAACAGCTATTTGGGGGGGGGGGGGATTTTGGGGGCAAGTTAAAAATTCGGATTCAGCGACCCAAAAAACTTAAAGTAAACCTTATAGAGAAAGTTCGAAGGGAAGATGGGAGGGCTAATGTAAACGTGTGAGTGGTTAAGTGGAATTGCGCAACTTAGTCCACGCAGCACTGCGGCGCATGTTTCGAGGCAGATCCCCCCTTCCGCTTCATCCTAAGTCATAATGTCATATATCTAATTTGTTGGAAATTTTGTCTACTTTCTGAATTTCTAGATACTTTTTCTCTAAAACAATAAAAAAATTGATTTTTTTTAATAAAAACCTTTTTTGGGGGGCTTTTTACCAAAATTTGGGGGGTTGCCGGGGGAAATTTTGGTGGGAAGTTACAAATTCGGATTCAGCGACCCAAAAAAATCTAGAAAGCCGATTTCCAGTACTACCATTAATTTTGCTAGGTAGAGTCCCTATACGATCTCTATTGCCTGGACTAATTTGTTTAAGTTTCTTTTGTTGTTATTTTAACAGCTTTTAAGAAGACTGCCCGCTTTCGGAAGACTATAAAAGAATATTAAATGTACCAACAACACGAATTGATTCGTAGTTGAATTTTGAACATACTCCGTGTCGATTTCTTGGTACAGGTAAATAAATAAAACACCGTTTCTTAATTCAGCCTTTCATACGCTTTACATATATAAGAATCTAAATATTACATTTCATCAAAGCAGTTACTTTTTTAATTAAAGTGTAGTATAAGCACAGTAAATTCAAGGATTTTTTTCCCAGTCTATCATACTAAAAATATTTTTTAAAAGAAGTAAAAATAGCGTACTTTACACCAAATCTCGAACGATAAATTCTTCTTTTCCAGTTTATTTTTATTACAAAATTTTAAAAGTAACGATGAATTTTTTTTTTCAGAATAATTCTAGTCGCAGAAGCTTTAAAATGATTTTATAACATAGAAAGATTTTAGAATTATATCAAAATAGGCACCTTTTATAAATAATTTTTATAGTAGGGAGATTTTTTCCCAGTAGCTAGTGTAAATTTTGAGTTATTTACCTGAGAATTATTAAATTTACATTTATTTAAATTTCGTTTGTTATTTTTTAACAGCTTTAAAGAAGACTGCCTATTTTCGGAAAAAAAAATGTAATGCATCAACAACATGAATTCATAGCGTCGGGCGATGAATTCTTCTTTTTCTAGTTTATTTTTATTAAAAAAATTGTAAAAGTAAATATGCTTTTTTAGAATAATTCTAATCTCAAAATCTTTAAAGTGATTCAAAACCTTAGAGATATTTTAAAATTATATCAAAATACATGTCTTTTATAGAGAATTTTTTTAGTAGCGAGACTTTTTACTGCAACTAGTGTAAATTTTGAGTTATTTACCTGAGAATTATTAAATTTATATCTGCTTGAATTTCTTTTGTTGTTTTTTTAACGGCTTTTAACAAGACTGCCTACTTTCGCAGAACGTTTTAAAAAAATGAAAAGTATCAAAAACATGAATTCACGGCCTCGGGTGATGAATTCATGTTTTTCTAGTTTATTTTTATTACAAAAATTCATGTCAAGATGATTTTTTTTAATAATTCTAGTCACAAAAGCTTTAAAGTTATTCAATACTTCAAAAAGACTTTAGAATTGTATCAAAATACCTGTTTCTTAATAAAAAGAAATCTATAGTAGTGAGACCAGTATAGATTTTGAGTTATTTTTTTCACCATTATTAGACTTACAATTATATAAATTTTCACACGGTTTCATTTAACTCAACCTGGTTTTTAACACTTTCAAACAAAGTTGGAGAGTTAAAGGTATATATAAATATTATACAGACATACATACAATAAATACAATAAACCCAACTGGAGCGAAAAATTAACCAGAGCCAGGAATAGAACCCGGGTCCACAATATACAAGACTGCTGCTCTAACCACTGAGCTACTCCGGCTGATGCCTGAGTCTGCAATTTCTCACTAAGAAACCACGTTGGGGAAGCACCAGCCATCTATACGACAGCCTTGAATGACCGGACAACGATGAATAAATTTTTACTATTACATCGATCTACGATAAATATAAGTTGTAATAGTTGTAGCGTATAAGTTGTAAATGTAATAGTAAAAATCTATTCATGGTGGTCTATTATGGCTGGTGACTTCCCCAACGTGGTTTATTAGTGAGAAATTGCAGACTCAGGCATCGGCCGGAGTAGCTCAGTGGTTAGAGCAGCAGTCTTGTATACTGTGGTCCGGGTTCGATTCCTGGCTCTGGCTAATTTTTCACCCCAGTGGGGTTTATTGTATTTATTGTATGTATGTCAGTATAATATTTATATATACCTTTAACTGTTGAATGCAGGCGTTATTCATGTGTGTATGTGTGTTTTAATATATATTGTAGAATATGTTTTTTTTTTTTTTTTTAATTTGAAAAGTGTTTATGAATTGGGTTTGTCTGTCCGTTTGTCCCTCCGTGCTCTAACTCGTGTAAATATAGTGCGATTACCATGAAATTGTTTATTGGGGTTTATTAAGATGTGCTCGGTATTGAAAATGAGCTGTGTAGCACTTACGGTTTATTTACAGGGACACTCAAAAGAATTACATTACATTACAGCATATCGATAAAATTCGTTTGAGGTGTATTTTAAAGATATTACATTATTTAAAACACATTGAAAATTACATATAACATTGGTGTTATCACAAATGCTTACTGTGAACCTAGTGTGCATATATCTTATTGCTCATTTACAGGGACTCACAAAAGTATTTTTCCACAGTACTGCCTATAAGGAGTAATTGCTGGCAATGCTTTTCAGCTGTGTTACGCGTATTAAAAGTTAACCCTTTTTGTGCATATTACTGGATGTGTGCACATTTTATAGATCATATACAGGGATACACAAAAGATATAGTGTATATTTCCGTATAGACGAAAACTGTTGAATGGCAATTTTAAACTGTGCTGTGCGTTTCAACGAACTAACTTTTAGCATGCTATTTGGCATAAATACCACTGTATGTATACTATACAACGATGAACAAAACAATTCTGGTGTTTTTCCAACGATTGATATACTGTATTCTGAATGTGTTGGAAAGTGTTTCATAATCTATGCTAAACGCATGATTTTTCGTTCTTGTTGTATACAAAGATGGAGTTTTTGTAATCGATTTAACTTACTTTCCCATATTAAGGGGGTCCGAGACAAAAAAAATCTTCAAATTTTCAATTTTTTTTTTTTTTTATTGGATTAAAAATTTCTCTGCCGTTTTCTGCTTAAATGATGTTTAAATCATGTTTCTATCTTAATTAGAACAGGAAATATTAATTTTTTCGTTTTGGTTTGTTTTCAAAATCTGCCTTTCAAGCTATGGTTGTCAAGGAAACGAGTTCTTGTGAAATTGCGTTTTTCTTTATGATAGGTTTTTTCACCATTTCTCATATTTAAATTCTTATAACCCGAGAACCGTTAAAGATACAGGGTTGACACTCGGAACATATATTTTTCAATTATTTTTTTTACTTTTGAGCCAACATATTTGAAAAAAAATATTTACTTTTGAAAATATGATTTTTTTTTTAAAAAAGTTGCACCACTTTTTTTGTAATTTTTTCGTTAAATATTTTTTATTTTTTAAAAAAATTAATATTTTTTAAAATGCTGACTTTAAATTAAAATTTATATACTTCTGTTTATTTAAATGAAAAAAAATTGAAATTCTATAAATAATATTTCGAGTTATAACGATTTTAAACTACCCCACTTTTTTTTAACAAAATTTTAAATTTATTTTTTTTTAATTATGAGAAGTTTTATCATGCGATTTTGTTTACAAATAATATGGTTAACCATCCCAAAAAATTTCAAAATTTTAACTCAATAAATAAAAAATTTTTGACAATGTGTCCCGGACCCCCTTAAATAAATAAGCTGGTATCCAATGATAAGAAAGAGAGAACTTCTTAAAAGCCATAAAAAAGTTAATAAATACGCAAAGCTTTTCGAAAGAACTAGTCTTTCTTCATCAGTCGCAGAGAATGCGTCCTAATACTTTGAAAACAGCATGAAGACTGACAGAGAACAGGTAAGAGAAGGGGAAAAGCTGAAGAAACAGCCAGTAATTTAGCATGAGTAGGAAATACAGGCCCGTAGCTAGACCATACTTCCCGGTAGGTCAAAAGTTTTTCGAGGGGTGGCAGATTATTTCTTACTTCTTTTTAGGGAAAAAATTTCCTTAAAATCGCAGTACATATTTTTGTAAAACTAAAAAATAAAGAAATAACCTGTCACCCCTGGAAAAACTTTTGCCCTACCTGGAAGTATGGTCTAGCTAGGGCCCTGTGTTTCCTACTCATGCTTCCTTATTGGCTGTTTCCTCAGATTTTCCTCTTCTCTTACCTGTTCTCTCTCAGTCTTGCTAATGCTTTCAGGTAGTAAGACGAGTTTTCTGCGCCTGATGAAGAAAGACTAGTTCTTTCGAAAAGATTTGCGCATTTATTAAAAATTTTATAGTGTTTTAAGAAGTGCTCTTTTTCTTACCACTTTCTCATAGACTAAAATTATAAAAAATTATGTTCGCATGTGTGTTTAGATGACAATACGACATTTTAAAATTTATGAAACTTAATTTTAAATTAATACATTAAACTTAATGATTTTTTCATCGAGGGGTCCCAGGACTCTTAAAATTGGAAAACATGAAAAAAAAAAGACCAATTTCAACATTTAATATTTTAAAATGTATATGATCTAGAAACACAATTTTTATTGGGATTAAAAAATGTAAGTATATTCTATAATTTCATGTATTTAAAAAATTAAAAGATATGGAATTAATATTTATAGGAGGCTTGAAACTGTGAGACATTTGTCGAACGGCAAATTGATACTATAACCGCTTACGCGCAGGATTACAAAATAAATCTTGGAACTAGAATTAAATTTTTTGTGCCTAATTATACTTCAGATTATAACAATTATCCTGAACCTAAATAAATTTGTATTTAAAGCATTTTTATGTTTTTTTATGCGAATTTGTGTTTAGCTTATTCAAAAATTTGAAAATTTCAACAATATAATAACCTAAAAAATTTTTTTTAACAATAAAAGGGCGATTCTCAAAAGGACCCACGTCATAATTTTAAGCCTTTCAAACATAACTTTAATTATCATTGACTTTATTATTATTTTTTTTTACACTGAGTTTTTAATTCTATTCAGAGACAGAAAATGACATAATTTATTGTAAAAGCTTTGTATAAATATCTTAAAATTTTATTATTTTATGCTAAACAGGCCAATTTCGGACATTCATAACGTTAACTGCTCCAATGTACCACCAAGAAAAAGAGTTTTAACTTTTTTCCAGGTGGTTCTAATGGTAAACAACGAATGCATAAAGGAAACGGATGATTTTTTGATAATTTCGTTAAGAGATGGCAGGCTGATTTATTGCTTTTTTGAAGATAGAAGGACTTTTCAATAAAGATTTTTTTTGTATTTTGTTATGTCCGAAAGTAACGTACGCGACAAAGCCTTTGATTTTATTATTATTATTACTGGATAACAAAAAGTTAATTATACATATATATATGTATACAGACACATTTACTACATTCTTAGTCCTAAGAATTTTTTAAATACTAAGCGCAACGTCCAAAATCTGTAACGTACGTGCGAAAAAATGTCCAAAATTTGTAACGTACACAACTGCTAATTAAAAGCTTTAATAATTAATTTTCCAGAATAGTTGCTGTCTTTTAATATTTGTGTATAATTTTGTACACATACTATAAAAAATATTAATATATTATATTTATAGACAAAATACTATACTATTAAAGAAAAATTGGCCTTAAATTTGAAAATTTTAAAAATTACATATTGTTAACGTTTAATGATCCCACCTTTTGAGAATCTCCCAAAAATGAAATTTTAGGTCCAGTTTATACAGAGGAATATGAAACATATGTTTTGAAAATTTCATGAAAAAATATTGAGAAGTTTTTGAAATATCCAGCGCGATATCCCCCAAAAACGTCATTTGGAGAAAAATAGCTTTAAAGTTTCGGAAATGCCGGTTCAGTCAATTAGCGTGTATAATTCTAAAAACCATAACTTCTGTTCTAATGGGAATTTCAAGGAAACAACTGTATGAAAATGTTCAGAAAAGATAAGGGTTTATCATCTAAAAAAATAAAAATTTCCAAAATTTTGTAGTTTTAAGAATCCTGAGACCCCTTAATCCGCCACAGGTTATAAATCGCCAAATATTATCTGATATTCGTACAATTGTATACGAGTTGAAACAACATTTGGTTCAGTGATGCGCCAATTATGGATCGTCAAAATAGGACAAATGGCTGTGAAACTGTAATAATTTAAAGTATTTATAAGGCTGTAAGGTACTGTAAGTATTTTAAAGGCTAAAAAGTAGAAAATAAATTATATATATAAACTCGGTTTATGGCGTCAGATACCGTCATCCGAAGAATCTGCAAGAGTATTTTTACATTTTTTCTGGTCAAGGATCCATTCCTCTTCCAGACCTCTATCCCTCATTGCCTTTGCAATATCATCCATCCAGTTGTTTCGTGATCTTCCCCGTTTCCTTTTTTCGTTTGTTTCATAATTGAATGTGATTGTGGGTAGTCTTTCATCATTCATTCTTTTAACATGTTCATACCAGATTAATTGCTTTTATTAAATATCATCTAATATGGTTCCCTTTATTTTCATCATTTCCTTGATTCTGTCATTTCTCATTCTTTCTATTCTTGGTATACTGCATGATCTACTTAGGGCGTCCATTTCTACTGCCGCTAATTTCTTTCTTTCTGTCTCCATAATTCTCCATCCTTCTGCTCCCTATAACAATATGCTCTTTACAATAGAGTTGTATATATTATACTTTCTTTTCCTAGAGATCTCCTTACTCCACCAAATAGAATTTAATAGTTTTACAGCCTTTCTCCCCTGACAAGTTCTGTATTTTATGAGTCTCTTCCTTCTCTATTAATGTCTACACCTAAATATCTATAATGCTTACAGCTTTCTATTTTTATGTTATAATTTAGATTTAGGTCTGTCTCATTTCCTCCTATACATAGGTATTTGGTCTTGCTGACGTTCATGCGAAGTCCCCATTTCTCAAATTCTTCCTTACTTTTCACTGTCATTTCCTCTAAATCATTTTTACTTTTTGCAATTATAACTTGCTCATCTGCTAATTGTAGAGTAAAAATTGACGTTCCATAAATTATAAATAAAACATAAAAAGCACAATATTTTTTTAACGAACTTTTATCAATTAATAGTTTAATGTTCATTAATTTACGTTTATAAGTTGAGAAATCGGTTAAGAAATTCTAAAAAAGCAGTTTCAATATTATTTCATTTTTCATTTCTTGTTGCCCCATCTTAAAAAAGAAACAGATGAAATTTATGAATTTTTAATAAATTCATTTGCCTGCGCTTTCTACCAAACGTTAAAAAAAAAAAAAAAAAAAAAAAAAAAAAAAAAAAAAGTTAATTTTTTTAAAATCGAGTTTGGTGCCCAAGTCAAAATGAAAAGGAAAGTATTTGGGAAAGAGGTGAATTAAAGTAAAAAATAATAGGCTTGTTTAATTAGCTTCAATTGACCTTTCTTACTGTGGTCCAACGTGGAAGGAAAATTACCCCAAATTAGCCAAATTGGCTTACCTATTCGGTGCTTCTTTCGTAATTCAATGATTTGAAACGCAATCCTTCACGCTTTTTACATGCCTTCTACGATTACTCACGTTCTATTATTTTAATTTTACTTTAATGTTTATTTTCATACTCGAACCATGAAGTAACTCAAACATTAATTTCGTTAACTTAAACGGTGCTGTACAAATTGAATTTTTCCGTGTTCAATTGTCTCTATTATAATAGATTTTATAATTATATTATAATAGATTTTATAATCTATTATAATAGATAAAATATTACAGATTCGATGGAAAAATTATTTTGCTATCATGGAAATCTATTTTGGTACATAAAAGGTGTGCTATGTATTTACATTTTAGAATATGGTTCTAAAATAATTCTAATAAACAATTACTTAAAATTATCCAAAACACTAAAAGAATTTCATTGTTAAAAGTAATTCAATTTCTCGCTTTATTAAACTGAAGTGTGATTTTATTCATGTGTTAATTTATTCATTAAAGT
Source organism: Maratus speciosus (assembly GCA_963932465.1). Lineage (NCBI taxonomy): Eukaryota > Metazoa > Arthropoda > Arachnida > Araneae > Salticidae > Maratus > Maratus speciosus. Next base: position 602,820,120 of record OZ010790.1, read on the forward strand.
GTGATTTTATTCATGTGTGAATTTATTCACCAAAGTATGATTTTACCCATGTGTGAATTTATTCACCAAAGTGTGATTTTATTCAAGTGACACTTCTAAAATTATTGATAAATATACATCCTAACACAACAATTCTTAAATCTTTTAATGTAGTTGATTGATTACCCACCACGATTAGAAAAATCCACAAGACATATTTTTGTTAAAATAAAATACAACTAGAACAAGAAAGAGCAATTCTAAGACTGTCGCGGATAGTTACATTCCGAAAAATTTCTCTATAAGCATTTTCATAAAAATATTCCGGTATCGATTCTTTGGAATTCATTTTTGCAGTCTATTCGTAGGAAACGTAATGAATGTTATGCTAATATAAACATCGAAACTCATCTTTCGCAGGCAGAAATTCTATACATACTTTTATGAAAACTTTGTATTTAGATTCACGCGATTTCGTTGAAAATGAAAATACTTTTAACGAAAGAAATATTGAAATATGACTTTTGTAAAAATTTGCTGACAAAGATACATCACAAGTTTGTTTCTTCAACAGAAAAATACACAATAATGTCAACAATGCGCGAATGTTGTTTTCTGCTTATATCAGTTTTAGTTTAAAAATAGTAAAATGCGATCGAAGATTCCTAGAATATGAATAAGGTAGCAGAATAATAAGTCAATTAAAAATACTTATTGTATAAAATTTGCCAAGCGACAAAATTAGTTTATTTAAATGTTTAATCAAAGTTTTATTTTGTTTGGGTAAATAAAGGCTGTGTAGAAGTGGCTTGCATTAATGAGATAGCATTTTATAAAGTTATGATACAACCTAATAGTGAAAAAAACTTGTTTGATAATGTTGTGTGTTATTAAATATTAAATTTGTAAAAATGGAATGCATCTAATAATAAATCAAGTCTAGAAGTGGCTTATAATAATGAAAAATCCCATTATGAAGATAGGATACAATCTATCTCAAAAGAAAGCATTGTTTCAGAATTTTCTACAGCATTAAGTATGGTATATTTAAAAGTTGAATACTTAAATTTTATCTTGTCTCTACAACAGATATCCGTTACAGTCACATGATTAAAAATCAAGTTATTTCATGTTATTTAGAAAAGCAATAAATATTTGTCTTCAGAAATTCAGAATTTAGTTTAATTCTGCACATAAATTCACACCGTTGTGTTTATAATAGTTAATAATAGATAATCGAAACACTTCACTAACAATGGCTTATTAAAACTGAGAGAATGTATTTCATTATCGTTATAGTATACAGTTGTTCGCGTTAAAAATCTGAAATTAATTAGCATATTCAAAGTGAAGGAACAGATTTGTGAAAATCAGTAATTATTGAAATTACAATTTAACATTGTCATAAGATAAATATGAGGAGTATTTTGAAAGTAACAATATATTTTTTTTTATGACAATTATACTTTTGCTCCTAATGATGCTTGGTAGATTCTTCTGTGTGTTTATTTGTAGAAGAAATATAATTTGTATAAATTACGTAAAGGAAATATAAAGACTAGAAAACAGGGATTCCGCTTTTTAAGAATTTATTGTCGCTCCCGATAAAAAAAAATATATATATATATGTATATAAATATAAATAATAAAAAACATATTTCAGCACATGACTTAAAACACACACTTTTATTTTATATAAAATGACGTCATTCGCATCCTCTGAAGAATTCCTCATTTACCATCCAGTCTTAAACAACAGCTACAGTAAAGTACACGTACAGTACAGTAAAATATGACATCACTAACGCTGAATAATACACAAATCCACACAAAAAAAATACGTCGTCACACAAGAAACTCGACAAAAAAAATCCTCTATCTAATGATTCATACGCCTTCATTTCTTTGTAATATAGATAATTAAATTAAATATACTTTATAATAACTCCATGTTTTATCAGAAATCATTCATTTATATTTTTTCAAACTAGCACGTATTTTAATTAAATTTGTTTTCAGTAGTTATGGGAAAATGGCAACAAAAAGATATAATTACTATTTTCCAACTACATATTTTTTTTTTACTTTCTACAGAAATGGAGTACTTGAGTTGCCAAAATTAAACAAATGGAGCTAAAAACTGCGAAAAAATTAATATCTCAAAAATAAATTGAGATGCAGTTTTCAAACAAATTGCATTAAAAAGTACTTTTTTCCCAGTACGACGGTATTGAAAATGTGCGATGCTTAGAAGTTTAAAAAATTGCAGTAGAGTATTTAACCGTGCAACGATACATCTGCTTTGTTTTACTGCTGGCTTATACAACGGAATGTTATTTTTTGGAGACCACATATTAATAGTTGGGAGAAAGAAATAGCATACCGAGGGTTATAAAGTATCGTGGTTTAATGTGGAGGACGAAGTTAGTGACAAATTTGTCAACATGTTTGGTGAATTCGGTTCCTAAATTTCGCGCAAAATCTCGAAAATTCAGAGGTATTAAAGCTTTAGAAAACAGTTAAGGGAAAAAAAAGTATGTTCTAGAGATCTTGACATGACGTCATGATAGATTCCGCAATCTTGCACAACGAGGATATAAATAGAAACATTTATTCAAACAGCACAGAGAATCCATCATTAACCAGAATTATATCCTATAACGTCATAAAGCTGATAATCCGAGACGCCGCTATTGTGAAATTGTTGCCAAAATGCTATTATATAAAGCTAAAATTATTTGGGAAATTTATTTTACGATGAAACTAGAAGAGCTTGAAAAATATTAATAGATCCTGACATGACGTCATTATCGATCCCACCAAGGCTAACGAAAAAGACAGGCTACTGCGGTGCATCCCACGTGTCTTTTTTTACAGACCGCTAGAATGGCGTGATGCTCTTTTCGCAAACCCTCATTGGTGCAATCGAGCATCTCGTGACTCCAGCGATCTATAAAAAAAGATAAGTGGATTACACTGCGTTAGCCTGTCTTTTTCGTTAGCCTCGGATCCCACAATCTTACATGTTTCCTATAAGGGCAGATGACGCAATTCATATTGTTGCACAAAATAACTGCGATATTGAGGCCTAGCTCAGCATTTACTCTACCGCCAGAGCTGGGGATGACGCATGTCGCTGTCTCCCATTGGCTAACGCTAACTGGTTTTAGCTGGGTTTTTGTGCTGAATTTTAGCATATTTCAAATGAAAATCAAATTTTCAAATTAGTTTTGCTTAAAAGGCGCAAAGGTCAACCTAGTGAAAAGATTCCATGCCGGGACTCGAACCCGGGCCATCAGCATAGCGCACTGACGTTCTACCGACTAAACCACATGGAACGATACCCAGCCTGGAACTTCTCACTATTTCTCACCGACTAAACCACATGGGTATCGTTCCATGTGGTTTAGTCGGTAGAACGTCAGTGCGCTATACTGATGGCCCGGGTTCGAGTCCCGGCATGAAATCTTTTTCACTAGGTTGGCCTTTGCGCCTTTTAAGCAAAAATAATTTGAAAATTTGATTTTCATTTGAAATATTGTATGCAAGGCGAATGTTTATCTCTGGAAAAATTTCCAAATATTAATATGAATTTTAGCATTTTACATATCAAATACCAAATTTATAGATTATATACAGGGCTACGCAAAGTAATTTGACTGTTTTTATGACTATCGGCGGTAATTTCAGAAAATAGATTTTTTAAAGTAAATGAACCTATAATGGTCAACGTACCACTAGTGGGACACTAATTTTTACAGCTTAAAAACAAGACCAAAATGGATTTTTGAAAACAATTGAACGAAATCTGATTGATTAACATCTTTAAATGTTATCTTCCCATAAACTGTTTGGAATTTTTTTTTCCCGGTTGTACATTTATTTATTTCCTAGAGAGGGATGAAAGACAGATTTTTTGGCAAATTCTTAGAGATTTCATTAAGATATGAGTTTTTATTTAAAACATTGTTTCTTTAATATTATGTCCCATTTTAAATTAAACTACTGTTAATATACTCTATTACATTATAAATAATTTGTTGGATAAGCTGGATTCATGCATCGGAAATTGACTAGGCCCACTTCTGGAGCATAGAGGAAGGTAACATTTTTTATTTTTCATTTTTTCCAGATGTTTATTCTGATACATGATAGGACTAGGCTAATATATATATATATATATATATATATGTATTGTGCTATAGATGGAGCTGGTCCAATATTTTGCAGTTTGTACAAGACCATCATTACTCCATGGTTCATTATCCTTTAAAAAACTTTTTTTTTTTTTTTTGGCAAGCGTTGCATATAATCTTATCTTTCTTTTTATTATACCTCATTCCTGGTTACAGAGGACATCCATATTTATTTTTTCATATAACTGTTTTTCCAAATTTTTCTGGTTTTATTGTGTGTTGGTTGAATAAATTTGTATTATTTAGCTTTTTTATGGCTAATACGAAGATGAAACCACATACTTTAGTTGCAGCACCTGGGTATTTGGGGCCTGAGGATTTTACCTTGGTTCTACAAATTTCCATTTTATTCCTTTAATTCTTTTTTTTTTTTTCTTTTGTACTATGTTTCTTTGTGGTAATTTGTAATTGTTTTTAACGGTTATATATATATTGAAATTCACTATCAGTTTGATAATTATTTATTTAAACGTCCTTAAGTGGGGTTTACTTAATTGGTACGTTTACCTTTACTGGTGCGTTTATCATAATTGTGGTCTATATTTTCTAAACTATTTACTCGCATACACATCTTGCACGTTAGTTAACGGTGAAAATTCATCGCAGTTTGATCGATGTCCTGGAAAGCGTCTCACAATTTATGCTTGATACACAATTTTTCGCCATGTTATACTTCGATAAAAATATTTCCATTGTGAAAGATGCAACAAAGATCACTCTAATATAAATTTCGAATTTCTTTCTTTTATTCGTTGCACAGTTTTATTAAGAATTATGTTAAACTGCTTGACATGAATTCAGGGGGGAAAAAACGAAAACAAATGGTTAAAGACAACATTGAAATATTATTCTGGTACATATTTATTTAAAGATAAAATATTTTCGTATGAAAATAAAACACAATAAATCAATTGTAAACATGCCTGAGAATTTTCAAAATGAAAATATTATATCATAGCTGTAAATAATTGTAAGGCGTTAATATAAAAATTTGGTTAGGTTAATTTTAAAAATTTAACCTTTAAGTGAAAAGAGTAAAAGAAAAAAAACGCTTATTATAATTTTCTCAGAAAGAGGTAATTAATTACTCCTAAGAATGTTATGGTGACATTTTTCGTGTAACAGGGAAATAAACTTACAGAATTTTAATTTTACAACACCTATACTACTGTTTGGAACAATATTTTAATATAAATTAAAAAAATGTAAGGCATAATCATTTTGATTAATTAATTGGAACTAATTAAATTTATTTTAGATGTTGCTTTCTAAAAGCTTGGTTTAAAGTTTTAAATTGTTGATATTTAAAAAATAGAATTTAAAAAAATTCTTTTTGAGAGAACTTTTATTTCAAAAAACAGCGTTGCATTTTATTAATATACATTAATTATTTTATTTTCACTATTCGTTTTTCTGATTAAACTTTTATATGGAGTAACCCTACATTTACTTAATACTAAGCTTACAGTATTGTGTGTAAGGATACACTCGGATACACTCTCAGAAAAAAATGTAAATTTATGTGCGTTTTCCCTTCAATTTTCACGGACAACAGCCTTATTTGACGAAAAACGGTCTGAACCATTAAACAAGCGGCCTTATTCCTTAGATATTAGAAAATAAAAGGCAATCCACATATTCTTACAGTTCTAGCTCATCTGTTAGTAAAAATATGGTACGACCCCATTCATTTTCATCAGTTAGGGTGTAACTTCATTTTATTCGTGTTTCGAAAAATAATGTCACTTAACCGCGACCGTAACATATTTTTTAACCCGCCAAAAAAGTGATTCTGTGACGATTATCTGACATGCTACGTGCTACGGAACAGTAAGTAAAGTGTTATTGTGTTTTAAAGTGAATTATATCCTGTTTTAAAAAAATTGTATTACTTTGCCCGTAAAAATTGGATGGAGTTTTTTTTTACGGGGTATGAAAGGAATCTCTGCTGCCGACCGGCCTCTGCCCGTAATTTTACAGGAATATTTTTAACAGTGTAGACCGAAACAGGTTTTTAAGCTCAAACCGAAACCGAAACTGAATTTCGGGAATCTTCCTAGTTTCGCCCGAAAACGAAAACGTCCAAAATTTTCTAAAGTAATTAATACATACAAATATACCTAATTATTAATTAACATATGGACCAAGTTGGCTCTCAGTGCTTCTACCAAAACTTTTTATTTTCATATAAAATAAAATGCCATTAATTCACCAACGACACAGAATGACTTTTTAATTACCCGGATTTAATCTAATTAAAAACTGTTTTAGGTATACATAACTTGATTTCTTTTTTATATTGATTTTTGATCATCTGATATCCTAGAAATTTCTCAAAGAGTATTTGAAACACTTCTGCGGTTTCAGATTAAAAAAATATATTACTGTTAAGTCTACAGCTTTTAACAAGGACGTGAAAAGCGTCTTCAGTCATATACGCATTGTTTGCTTTATAATTTGCACTCACGTCTTGATTCAGTTATGATGGATAATTATAAACAGCGAAGTTCATAGCAAAAAGTATCTCATTTGAGCTAAATCTCAAAACATCTCAAAACAGTATCTCATTTGAGTCAAAACAGCTCAAATCAACGAGTAATGTTTAAAATTTCCAAAGGAAGAAACTAGGATTTTGGAATACAGACAGTTTCGATCCTGCCGAATTTTCGGCGAAAACGAATTTCTGCCAAACTCAGGTTTTGAGCCGAAGCCGAATTTTTGGTCGATCTCTAATTGTGCGTGTGTAAAGGAATAAAAACTAAGGAACACATCAGAAAAATATTTATTTATAAATTGTATAATTCACGAATGGACATATTTTAATTTCTTCAGGGAAAAAAAAATTCGTTTTATTTTATTCGATCTATTTTTCCTTTAATAGACTTAATGATAATCTCAACAAATTTGATATATTTTTATTTATTTATTTATTTGTTTGTTTATTCATTTTAAACATTAATATTTCATGTTTAAAATGATTTGACAAGCGGTGTTTACGGATGTAGTTATTCTGTTCAAACCCATACATAAAAACAAAATTTCACTACCCGAGCTAAATATATTTATAGGAAGTTAATATTATTTTAAATTCTTACAGAATGTTTTCCATCTAACAAAATGCTTTAAAACAGCAGAAAATGTTATCTTTTCTATATTAAAGATGCAATAAAGATCATTCTAATATTAATTTCGAATTTCATTCATTCATTCATTCATTCATTGTGGAATTTTTATTGAAAGTTGTGTTAGGTCCCTTGACATCATTGCCAAGAAAACAAAATAAACATTGGAAGACAGCATTGAAGCATTACTCCGATAAATATTTCGACAAAAGACATTTTCTTTTCAAAATAAGATATAATAAAATTTGGTGAATTACAAAATAATAATAACGATTTAAGGAAAAGAGTAAAAAAATATATATATTTGTTAATTATATTATTATTTTCTGAATTGCTAGAAAATTACTTAGAAAATTATAAAGATGATTTTTTCATAAAACAAGAAAAATAATTTTCAAAATTTTATTTCTGCAACGCCGATAAAATTGATTAGTTAAATCATATATACAAAAATAGGCAAAAATTACTAGAAAATATTTGTTACATTTTTACTTGTTTTAATGACTTGTTAATTCGACCTTTCTTGTTATGATTTAATTTGTTTTACTGATTGAAAAACTTTTCTTTTTTTGTAAAATAATTTTTCAGGAATCAATTTATAAATTTCGAGCGGATTTCCGAGAAGATCTCCATTGATTTGGCATAAGAATTTCGTACGATTCAATTTATAGATTTATCAAAGAAAATATCCCAACACGATCTTCATCAGAATTATTTTATGTTATTTAAATTAATTCATCTGGCTTTAAATTGATAAGAATTTTGTAGGAATGAATTTACAGATTTCTTAAGAGCAAACTCCCGACAAGATGATTATATATTATTTAAATATATTATTTTGCCATAAAATTTTTAAGAATTTTATATGAATGAATTTATAGATTTCTGTGGAGCAAAATCGCAACAAAATCTACACCAGAATTATTTTATATTATTTAAATATATTAATTTGGCATAATGTATAAGAATTTTACAAGATTCAATTTCTAGATTTCTTAAGTACAAAAATACTGACACGATCTTCATCAGAATTATTTTACGTCACTTAAATATAATGATTTGGGAGTCATTCCATGTCACATCAACACACCTTTTCTCCCTTGACCCCTCAGATTTTGATGAAACTTGGTTATGTGTCCTTACATAGTTATGAAAGAAAACACTAAAATTATCTTTTTAATGTATTTCATTTTAATTTTATTAACAATTAATTAAAGCGTTTTTCGGTAAAATTTGCTACATCTTGAATTACTTAATTGCTATTGTCTCAAAAACTAAATGTGATACAAACTTTGTTTATATATCATTTTAAAGCTCTTTTTTATGACCTTTAATTTGATGTGCAGCATGATCAAATTTATTAAAATTTATCTTTTTAAATTTTCAAATTTAAATTTAAATTTTAAATTTCTCAAAAAGTGACATTTTTAAATTTTTCAAAAAATTCTCAAATAGACTTCATATTGCCCTTGCACATTTCCCCAAATTTTATGATGGGATCTCTATGTGATCAGAAGATACATAAAGTTGAAGTTCATACGTAAAGCGAAAATTTTAACTTACATTTCAATATCTTTATTTTCAACTGATGACAAAGTAATGAAAAAGTCCCACAAACTAACATTTTTCACATTTAAAATAAAGCTTTCCGTTTTCTATATATATTAGAACATAAACAATAAGAAATGCATAGCTGCCAACTTGTACGGATTTTTGCTACCACGAAAATTTTACAGAAGTTTCTTCCTTATTTAATTATCAACATTCACTGCAATTCGGCGATTGAATTAGACAATTTTTTTCTATTAAATTTCAGTGGTAGCAAAAATCCGTACAAGTTGGCAGCTATGGAAATGAAAAGTTGGATATTATTATTTGATAATTCACGAATATATACTTTATAAACACTATAGATCCTTTTGCATTACAAGGTCAAATCCAATTTATTTTCGAATATATAAATTAAAAATTTATTTTTCTTTGTGAGGTATATCAGTCACAAATATTTTGTATAAAAACTCATTCATTTTTTATTTAAGATGGCTCCCTTTATATTATACATGTTTAATCTTTCTTATAACTACTTAAAACTTTATATGTACTTAACCTCTTGACGTGTGGTGGGATATATTATATCTTATCCAATTTTAATTAAGATTTGTACCAGAAATTTTTAAATAAATTTTACTTTATAATTTTGGTGGAAATAGTTGTAAAATTGATTTTCCTTATTTTTAACGAATTTTTTTTTTAATTCCGGTGTGAATTCAACATTACAAAAACACAATTACTTGCCCCCTGAAAGGATTAATATTTTTGACTTGATCTTTTCATGATAGTAAGAAATCTGTAAAAAAATTTTGAATCTTGTTTGTTTCATCCGGTTGCAGAGTATATGTACGACCAGTTGGTGTAGTAGGGTTTACTTTGTAAATGACATCAGTTGAAGAAATCCACAGAGCATCAGGTGCCAAAGGTTTTCAAAAAGAATGGGCTGGTCCTGGTGGATGAAGAAAGGTAACCTTTATTTAATTTTCATCTAAAATATGGCGCAGCCACCATGCATCATTGTAGTAAGGAACAAGGTAGTCAGTTAATTTTTCAAAATCTAATTTTTCTTCAACGGGAATAATTGCTTGGGTTTCTACATACATGAGTTCAATAATGAAAATATTTTTGTTTTTATTTTCGTCCCACCTGTTGAAGGGCGTTCCATTACATGGAATTTTCTAGTACTAGGTGTTGCCACAGTCTGTGTTCAAGGTGCTGCTCAGTTTTAATATATTCCTCTTGAATTTGGGTTTCATAACAAAAATCGATTCTTTTAGATTAGTGAAATTTTAACCACTCATATAACATAACCGAAATAGCGTAGTTATTTGGTCTTGATAAGACCTTTGTAGACTTGCTGTTGCTGCTTCCCTTTTCACTGTACCTCCTACTTTATCACAAGATCCTTTGCCGTCAGCTATTTATAGTAGAAAAATGTCATTCTGCTTCAATTCCAAAATCATTCTTGTAATAACAAAGATCTGTGAATTTTTTTAATTTATTTATTTATTTATTTATTTTGTATTGGGCTGCACTGCAAAACTTTCTTCACTTCATAGAATTTTGATTTTAAAAACTGAATAAGTTTTTTTTTAATTGTATATACAGCTATGGTATTATGTTCAAGACATTCTGAGGTGACAAAACTACAATACTTAATTTCATTTTCTTTTTTAAAATATACTACAAATGGATGTATAGTGGTTTGTTCCAATGGTATGACTGTACTTCGTTTTATAAGATAAAACTATAATTTTCTGAAAAGTCGCAAATTACAGCCATTTCAGAAGTTAATAAATTTTTCTTAGTATATAACATTTAAAATCACTTTGCTGCTTACTAATGAAATCATGGCGAAGAATCTCGAGTTTTTCACAGAAAATATATTATTAATAAATTCGTGTACAGGGTTCTCAACTGTTTATAAGCTGCACTGATCAACTAAAATCCATTGGCGAAAAGTGTTTGTGTTTCAAATTTTCTTGCAATCAATCTTCCCAGATTTTTTTAATGTCATAAACATCAGGAGAAGAGACACAGTTTGAAAAATAGCAGCCCATACACAGTCTTTGATGTTTGGCATAGGTCGACTCACTCCAACTTTTCATTTCTTATTGTTTATGTTCTAATATATTTAAAAAGTGGAAATATTTATTTAAAATGTGAAAAATGTTAGTTTGTGGCATATATATAATTTTTTCACACTTTGTCATCAGTTGAAAATAAAGATATTGAAATGTAAGTTAAAAATTTCACTTTACATATGAACTTTAACTTTAAGTATCTTCTGATCCCATAGAGATCCCACCATAAAGCTTGGGGAAATGTACAAGGGTAACATGAAGTCAATTTGAGAATTTTTTGAAAATTTTTAAAATGTCACTTTTTGAGAAATTTAAAATTAAAATTAGAATTTGAATTAAAAAAAATAAATTTTAATAAATTTGACCATATTGCATATCAAATTAAAGGTCATAAAAAGAGCTTTAACATGATATATAAACCAAGTTTATATCACATTTAGTTTTTGAGAAAATGGCAATTAAGTAATTCAAGATGTAGCAAATTTTAATGAAAAATGCTTTAATTAATTGTTAATAAAAATTAAAATGGAATACATAAAAAAAATAATTTTAGTGTTTTCTTTCATAACTATGTGAAGACACGTGATAAACCAAGTTTCATTAAAATCTGAGCGATCAAGGAAGATTTTGGTCTGAAATTGTGTTGATGACTCTTGGCTTAAAATTTATAAGAATTGTGACACTGTGAATAAGAAAACAATTTACAGTTTTCTTAAGAGCAAAGTCCCGACAAAATCAATTTATATTATATATTATATTACATATTTTTATATTATATTATATCATAGCTGCCAAGTTTTACGCTTTTTTCCTACCACCTCTTTTTTACAGAGAAATTTGTCTGATTTAATCATAGAAAACATTGCATTAAATAAGTCTAATTTTTCTTAATCAAAAATAGTGGTAGAAAAAAAAACGTAAAAGTTGGAAGCTATATATTAAATATATAGCTACATATATAATGTATATGGATTTTGTTGATTTGGATTTTAATGATTTTCCTTAGGCAATTTGACTTCAGAATAATTTTACCCCTGCCAATAAACTTACTCTCTCCATAAACTGAAAGATTCTATTGAGCTATCCAATTCTTGGGGTATCTATAATATAAGTTGCCAATGTGGTCTTTCTTATATTGGACAAAACCAAGCGCAATTTAAAGTTTCGAATTAAAGAGCACAAGCAATATGTTCAGAAAGAAGAAAATAACAAATCTGTCATTGCTAAACATAACTAGAAACTTTTGACTTTAGCGCCAAAAAATTATCTCAAAACCCCCATTCAGGAACTTGACTTTCTTGGAGCATTCCATATTTATAAAAATCTTTAAAATGTTGTTAATTGTGATTTTGCTATTCCTCCGTTGTCAGATTGCTGAAAAGAATTATATAAAAACCTCTTGTTCATAAATTCCACTTCTATGTTTTCGCATTACATTTATTATATCTTATTGGCTGTTCTCTAAACTTTCCTGAAATTTTATTGGCCAATGAACTTGATCTTTGAATCCGCTCACATGGCCTGTTTCCTAAAATTTCCTATCGTAATTCTACTGGCTAATAAGCTTTATCTTTGAATCCACTTTTCTTTCATTGGCTGTTTCCTGTGATTTTATTGGCTGATAAACTTTATCATTGAATCCGCTTCTCCTACATATATTTCAGCAATTTTCTTTTCTGAGCAATCCTATTTTGCTGATGACGGTATGCTATGGCTACTGAAACGAGTTTGTAAGAAGAAATACAGTGTTTTGGTGCTTTGAACGTTGTTTTTTTATTTATATTGTACTGCGCCAAGTAATTTCTTATTTTAACTTAATGACTGTTTGAACCTTCCATCCCATTGAAATGCATTAGCTCATAATGAAACACTAATCGAATTTTCTCGAACATACGATCTAGCCCAATAGTCTTCTCCTACCCCAATCGGTATCATACAAAATTTAATCAAAATCGTCAGAGACGTTTTTAAGATAAAATTTGAATACACATAGATAAACACACACAAGATTTACTCGTACAGTCGACGCTCGTTATAACGACTGCCCATTATAGAGACCGTTTCATTATAACGATCGATGTAAAATGTCCCGAAATATATCCCCTTTATGATATGTTATTTTTACATCCAATATAACGTCCGGCCAGCAGCTTATTTCCCAACACAGCGACCAAACTGACCTTTCCTCCAGATTTTTTTCCCTCCAAAAGAATATTAGCATTTTCCCCCCTAAAAACTCATTGCTCACTGCGCGTTATTGTAAAATGTCTTAAAATGACACTTTAAAACATTTTTTTATGGACAAGAAGACACATAAAATTACTTATCTCTAACTGAGATGGAAATTTTTGTTTAAAGAAAATATCAAATGCATAAAAAATAAACAACTATTTCGAATTATTTTTGTAGAGCATAAATTTTAATACGTAAGTAACTTTTTTTGTGTATGTGTAAGATTTAACATTCACTTTAAATTTTATTTTAGAAATACGTAATCATTCTCTTAAATGGATTTTTATAATTATTCATTGTCAATGTTTATTTGATACGAAAGTAAACAGAGTTAAGTAATAACAGTAATAATGTCGCATTGTAAATTTTCCTTTGAAACCTTAATTTTCATGCACTTGATTACAGTTTTTTTTAGAGTTTACTTTCGTTCCCTTTCGTTATAGCGACATTACATTATAACAACCCTCATCTATAGCACGCGAAGGGTCGTTATAAGGAGCGTCGACTGTATTATAATACAGGATGTATTGATCTGGCATAAAAAATTTAAGCATAGATTTTTAGAGAAATATATAATTTCGAAAATTAATGAAATACTTAAAAATAAAAATCTGTATCTGTAGTGTTTAATAGGAGAATCGTTCTTTTATGATATCCTCATTGTTATAATAACAACACAATAAAGAAATCTAATTATCAAGAGAATGCCAGTCAGACATTTTACTAAAGTCATGTTAGATTAATTAACATGATCTTACAGAAAGGTAAAAGAATTCCGGATAGAAATATTAAAATACTTCCAAGGTATATATTTACTTACATACAAAGTATTTTCAGTTAAAAAAAAGACGCAATAAATTCGTTTCACAAATGCATGAAATAGTTCCAAATAAAATTTCCACATAATTGCAGTAGTTATTTTTGAAAACGAAACATAAAAATTGGGAATCTGTTTCTTGAATTAATATATATATATATGATTTAATGAAAGAAACAGAAATTTTTCATTAATTATAATATCGAAATATTCTCAGAAATAGGAAAATTCAGGGGAAGTTTTATTGCAATGATGAAATTTTTACTGCAATAAGGAATAAAATTCCAAAACGTTAATATCTTAGCACTGATAAATTGTTTGGTGCAAATATTTATCATTTATAGGAAAATATTTATGGCATAATTATCGCATTTTTCCTGTATTGCGCGCAGTTGTGCAATCGCAGTTGTGCACGCGAATCTGATTTTTAATATATCGTTTCGCCAAAAAGTAAAGGTGGGGGGGGGGAGGTCAAATTAAAAGAGTAGCAGAAAAATATTCCAAAAATTTTATTAAAATATAACATTTAGTGTTAAATTATATAGTTTTCACAATGTAATGAAATATATTATAATTTTGTAAATTGGAATATATAATTGCCGCCGAGCATTTTTATGTAGTGATAAATGACAGTATATACAAGGGCCTGTCAAATCACAAATACTCATACTATGCGCACCGCGAATGAAAATTAAAAAAAAAAAACGCTATTTAAGTGCACTATTACTGCCGAGTATTTTATGCAGTGATAAATGGTCATATATACAGAGGTTAGTCGAATCATAAATACTCACTAGCAGGAATGACCGAGCTAAGCTCGGTCAAAATTAGCCTTGTGTTCAATTCGATATTTTATTCTCACTGTATCATTCTTGCTATTTAGATACAATTGGCATGATCCTGAGGCATAGTGATCCAACATGACCCACTAACCAAATTTTTTCGAACATGCGACCTAACCAATGCTCTTCGCGAACCCGAAAACGATAGAATAAAAATTTAGTCAAAATCTTTAAAGTCATTTTATAGGTAACATTAGCTTGACCCACGGTAACCCAAAAGGGACCCACTAATCTAAATTTATCCAACATGCGTGATCTATCCCAATGGTCTTCTCGTGCTGGGAAACAATGTAATAAAAACATTTTTTCAAAATTGTTTGAGTCGTTTTTTAAATACAATTAGCTTGACCCACAGTGACCCCAAACTGATCCACTAATTGAATTTTCTCGAACATGTGACTTAGCCCAATGGTCTTCTTATGCTCAGAAACGATATAATGCAAAATTTTGTCAAAATGTTTTGAGCCTTTTTTAGATACAATTAGCTTGACCCACAGTGAACCAAAAATGACCCACTATTCAAATTGTCTCGAACATGCGACTTAGACCAATGGTCTTCTCATGTCCAGAAACTATATAATACAAAATTTTGTCAAAATCGCTTGAGTCGTTTTTGAGATACAATTAACTTGACCGACAGTGACTCAAACATAACCCACTAATCAAATTTTCTCGAACATGTGACTTAGCCCAATGGTCTCAGAACGATTCTCATGCTCAGAACGATATAATACAAAATTTTGTTAAAATGTTTTGAGCCTTTTCTTAGATACAATAAGTTGGCCCACCGTGACCCAAAAATGACCCAGTAATCGAATTTTATTGAACATGGGATTGATTCCAATCGTCTTCTCATGCTCAGAAACGATATAATACAAAATTTTGTCAAAATTGCTTGAGTCGTTTTTGAGATACAGTTATCTTGACCCACAGTGACTCAAACATAACCCACTAATCGAATTTTCTCGAACATGTGACTTAGCCCAATGGTCTCAGAACGGTTCTCATGCTCAGAACGATATAATACAAAATTTTGTTAAAATGTTTTGAGCCTTTTCTTAGATACAATAAGTTGACCCACCAGACCCAAAAATGACCCAGTAATCGAATTTTCTTGAACATGTGATTGATTCCAATCGTCTTCTCATGCTCAGAAACGATATAATACAAAATTTTGTCAAAATTGTTTGAGTCGTTTTTTAGATACAATTAGCTTGACCCACAGTGACCCAAAATTGACACACCCACAAATCGTCTTTTCTCGAACATGACTCAGCCCAAATGGTCTTCTAATGCCCAGAAAAAGTATAATACAAAGTTTTGTCAAAATCATTTGATTAGTTTTTTAGATACAACCCACAGTGACCCAAAATGACCCATTAATCGAATTTTCTTGAACATGCAGCCAATCCCAATGGTATTCTCGCGCCCGAAAACGATAGAACACAAAATTTCGTCAAAATCGTCAGAGCTGTTTTCTAATAAACTTAGCTTGACCCACAGTGACCCAAAAATGACCCACCCACAAATCAACTTTTCTCGATCATGTGACTTAGCCCAATAGTCTTCTCATGTCCAGAAATGGTATAATACAAAATTTTGTCAAAATCGTTTGATTCGTTCTTTAGATACAATTAGATTGACACCTGACCCATTGTGACCCAAAATGATCCACTAATCAAATTTTCTTAACATACAGCCTATCCCAATGGTATTCTCGTGCCCGAAAACACAAAATTTCGTCAAAATCGTTAGAGCCCTTTTCTAAATAAACTTAGCTTGACTTACAGTGACCCAAAAATGACCGACAAATCGAATTTTCTCTAACATGTGACTTAGCCCATTGGTCTTCTCGTAATCCAAAGCAGTAGGTTACAAAATTAAGTCAAAATCATTAGAGCCGTTTTTTAGATAAATTTAGCTTCACCCGAAGTGACCCAAAAATGACCACTAATCGAAATTTCTCGAACATGTGACCTAGCCCAATAGTTTTCTCGTATCCAAAAACGGTTGGATATAAAATTTAGTAAAAATCGATTGAGCCGTTTTTCAGATATAATTAGCTTCACCCTCATTCATTATGACCCAAAATGACCCACTAATCGAATTTTCTCGAACACGTGACCTAGCCCAATAGTCTTATCGTGCCCGAAAATGGTAAGATACAAAATTTCGTCAAAATCGTTAGCCGTTTTTAAGATAAAATTTACATACACACACACACATACACACACAATTTTTGATCGCATTATAGTATAAGATGTATCATACGCACCTCGATTTTCGAAGAAAATTAAAAGAAAAAAAAAGTCGTAAAACGTAAATACCTCATTTTCGCCAAGAACTTTATGAAGTAATAAAGAATCATGGATACTGAGCACAGTTAAATCAAAAATACGTATGTATCATGAGCCATTCGATCTTCTGAAAAAAACCTCGTTACATTTAAATACATAATTGCCATCAAGTATTTTATTCAGTCGTACATGATCCTATATACAGAGGCTAGTCGAACGATAAATACTAATGTACCATGCTCACCTCGATGTTTAAAGTAAATAAATAATTTAAAAAAAACGCTTAAAATTTAAATACATAGAATAGAAAAATTTAGATACAAGTTTGTATCTAATGTTAAAGAATTTAAGAAAAAATCTTTTTTTTTTCTTAAGAGCAACAGTCTAAGCAAATCTTTTTCAAAGTAATTATGTTTATAGTATTTGAAGCTTTCTGTTCATTTTGCATACAGTTTTCAGTAATGGTATTTTTGTACAAAGTATCTCTCTATTCTAAAAAAAAGTAACTACCGCTGTCACCGCCGCCGCCGCCGGTTTTGAATTTTTCGTGACTGGAGGTCTTTCTTCGTTAATATTAAGAAAAATAATGCATACAAAAATATGAAAATCGGTGGTTTTATACAGAAATGTTTGATAAACACGCTGAAGTAGACAGTTTTCAAATCGAAGAATTATTTTAAGAGATATTTAATGCTAAAGTTGGACAAAATCGTTCCACTAAAAAAGTTTTATAGCAGCAAAAACTATACATGGCAGTGTAATCCTTTTTAGATCATGTTATGCGTTAGAATTTGCCGGAGTGCAGATTGCATTAATTTTTTTATTTTGACTCATTTTTTGAGGTTTTATTTCTATTTTAAATTCAAATTTTCAGCATTTCTAGAGATATTTTTTACAGATTTTAGAAAGTGATATTAATTTAAACTGTTGCCAATTGTATAAACAGAGGAAGCAATAATGTTTGCTTCAAAAAAAAATATTTATACGTGTAAATAAATTAAAAATTTATTTACACGTGATTATTATAAACACAAAAAAAAATTTGGAATTAGAATTAAATAATTATGTGCAAAAAGCAGGAACTTATTAAAAATTACGTCATAAAAACTATAATTACACGTGAATTTTAAGAGAGAAAGGAATTTGTAAAATAATAAATTTATTAACATGCGTTAGAAGTCTTAAATAGGAGAAATTACGTCATATTTACGTCACATTACAGTTATTACATAAAATGAACACAAAATAATATTGCAAAACGGTTTAAATTTAAAAATTGCGCTAGGCTTTATTTGATATTCTGAGAGGATACTTTTCAACTGGTATTTTCACGTGAATATTTAACAGAGTAGGAATAGCTTGGTAAAAATTACGTCAGATTAAAAACGATTAATTTAAAATGTCTCATTTAAAAGAACTTTCTTTTCGCTTTGTTAAAAAATGCCAAGATACAAAGACTCTGTTTACTTAATTCCTTTTATATTAGCTTATTTTGAAATGTTGTTACACGTGTCTACGTCATCAAGTTATTTTTATTTCGACGTTTTATTTGTATTTTTATTAATGTTGTACTAATTTATTTGTTTTTTTTGTTATTTAAATTAAAAATTATGTCAATTTGTATAATTTGGCGAGTGGTTTGGCGATTTACATAATTTGGCGAAATTGGTCGACGGGATAATTAAGTAGTAACGTAACGGATTTTGCGTTAAAATTCCCCAATCAAAGAGAAATGAATAGAAATTCGTTTATAGGGAGATCGCCACTGTTTTTTAAATTATAATTCAATCTTTCGAAATCTTTTTAAAGCCGATCAAATTAGCGTGCATTTAGATACTGCGGTGTCTGGACGGGGGTTGGCGAGCGTAGCTCGTAGGGGGCCGAGCCCCCTAGTATTCGTAAAAAATGGCTAACATAAATAATTTTTTATATATAAATTAGAATTTATATATTTTATCTTTTTTATCAATTCTAAGAAAAAATTCCTTTATTGTTTATTCAAAGACTTCTCATTTAATCTATATACAATTTTAAATTTAGTTACTAAGCAATAGTGAGAAGAAATCTCTCGAAAATTAAAACCTTATCAAATGATTTATAAATAAATCTAATAATAAAACTTCTATCATATTTAAATTTCGCTCATAAAACTATTTTATTATTTATGGCCACAATTCCGTTTCTTAGATTTAAAATATGGCAAGTAAATGGAAAAATATATTTCTTTATGTGATAAATAATAAAACATTCTGACGTGCAACGTTGAAAAGAAAAAAGAATTGTTTGAAAACTTGAAATAAAAAAAAAGTCATCATTCACATTAAATACATTTACATTGATTTTATATATAATTCTTAGATACATTTACGTGGATTTTATGTTAAGTTCTTAGTGAATGTTTTTTTAAATAGTAACCTAATTTTAGAACAAAAATTTCTTTACCTTATTCGAAATGCAACAAAAATCCCATAAATGTGATTCTTTAAATAAAAAATAAGCTTATTAAATATAACTTTTACATTCCAATTTTATAATTTCTGAAAATTTTCTAGAGCTTTATCAGACTAATTGTATATCACTTGCTTCCATCGGCGTAGTTTAAAATGGAGGATTTTGTTCAAAAACAGGAGGCGGACATCACGATTTTTTTTTCTAATTCTAACAAGTCGGTAATTGTACGTCAAACATGGCAAATAAGGTGCATTCGTACTACAACTAGTTTTATAAATATTCAGATCTTGGTACAATAGTTGTTGCATTACTCTGCAAAAATGCATGAATGCAAAATTTATTACGATTCTATATATTAAATTCAGCCATACGGAAATAAAAGGACTCCATCTTAAATAGGAAATCATCACTATGGCAAAATAGAATCATTACCTATCATGGGATATCACTGAATGAATGACGTAGGATAGGATTTAATAGAATGAAGAATACTTTTATTAATTTCTTTTTAAATTGTCATTCGATTTTCATAAAATTTAAAATGGCTCGACTAAATGTTCCACCAATTCTATAAATTAAATTTCAAACCATTCGGTTGTGTAGTTTTTGCGCTGTTATATGCGGACAGACGGACCACACGACGACTATAGGTGCTACGTATTTTTATAATTACAGGAACAGATGTCATTTATTTCCGCGGTCGCCATCTTGGATTTTTTCTTGGCGTGAAAACCCCTTTTCCGCCAAGTAGTAAATGTCGCCAAGCAGCAATTTATGCGCATGTTAGGCTTAACGAAAATAACCTTAACGGATTTGTCATATTGATAAATATCGCCAACAAAAAATCGCCAAGAAATCTCAAAACATCCAAGATAGCGGCCGCGGGAATATACGGAATCTAAGCCTATTTACAAACGCCCCTAAAAACTAGCAATGATATACTTTATCTTTGTAATTCACAAAGATTCGATTTCTGTTTATAAAAACTCTTATTTTGTATTTAAAAAATATATTTTACAACAATAAAATATCTTTCTTTTTATTCAATTCCTACTATTAGTTCACACTCTCCCTATATTTATTTATATATTTATATATCTTGTTCAAATTTTCAATCGTTAATAAAATACTCATTATTCCTCTTATCAAGTTGAAATAAATTTTTTTAAACTTGTACTGGATGACACTTGATGTCAATACAGTTTTTTCAAATACTAGGGGGCTCTGCCCCCTACGAGCTACGCTCGTCAACCCCCGTTCACACCGCAGACTCTAACAGCACGCTAATTTGATCGCCTTTAAAAAGATTTCGGAAGATTGAATTATAATTTGAATCTGACAATTATAATCTGACGTAATTTTCACTAAACTTTTCTTTCTCTTTTTAATATTCACGTCAAAATACTTTTGTTAGAAATGAAATATTATGATCATCTTAAAATGTCAAGTAAATGTCTCGCGCAATTTTTAAATTAAAACGGTTTTGCAATATTATTTTTTGTTCATTTTACGCAATAAGTGTAATATGACGTAAATTCTCCTATTTAGGACTTCTAACGCATGTTACTGAATTTATTATTTTACAATATTCTTTCTCATTTGAAATTCACGTGTAACTATAGTTTTTATGACGTAATTTTCAATGAGTTCCTGCTTTTTATATTTTTTGTTTATAATAGTCACGTGTAAAATAATTTTTTAATTTGAAGCAAACGTTACTGTTTACGCTGTTTATATAGTTGGCAACAGTTTAAATTAATACAATTTTCTAAAATTTGTAAAAAGTATCTCTCGAAATGCTGAAAATTTGAATTTAAAATAGAAATAAAACCTCGAAAAATTATTCAAATTAAAAAACTAACTACAATCTGCACACCGGCAAATTCTGACGCATAAAATGATCTAAAAATAATTAAATTCCTATGTACAGTTTTTGTTCCTATAAAACTTTTTAAATGAAACGATTTTGTCCAACTTTGGCATTAAATATCTCTTAAAATAATTCTTCGATTTTAAAACTGTCTGCATCAGCGTGTTTATCAAACATTTTTCTATAATACTACCGATTTTCATATTTTTGTATGCAACAGTTTTTTTAATATTAACGAAGAAAGACCTCCGGTCACAAAAAATTCAAAACCGGCGGCGGCGGAGGAGGCGGTGACAGCGGTAGTTACTTTTTTTTAGAATAGAGAGATTAATTAATTAATTAAATTTTAATTAATTAATTTTAGTTTGCATGGGAAACAAAATGGCGGCCATTGGTTATTGAAGATCAATGAAAGTATTTTCAATAAGGGTTTACCATAGGGTTTACCCTGTTCTGTCGCCCAATACCGCCAAGTTTGTCACCAACTTGGCGATACATCGCCAAAAGTGACGCTAACTTGGCGATATCTCTAATATTTCGCCAAATTCCCATAGACTTCCATTGTAAACCAACTTGCTTATAGAAAATCAACAAATTGAGATATTTTAATGCAACAAAAACTAATATTAGCTTAAGGGATTCTATTAAATTTTTCTTTGATGACCTAAGTAGGAATTGACATTAAAAACAAAATTTTCATATTACTTGTTTGGTTAAGATGTGATAAAAATAATTCTAATATAAATTTCAAATTTCTTTCTTTTATTCGTTCCAGTCTTTTATTGAAAATTATGTTAGATTACTTGACATGATTTCAAAGACGGAAAAAATGAATGATGGAAGATAGCGTTGAAATATTACTCACTCAGATGAATATTTATTTAAAAGACAAGATATTTTCACCTGAAAATAAAACAGATTAAATCCGTTGTAAACATGCGTGTGACTGTTCAAGATAAATATTTCATATCACGACTGTAGTTACTTGTAAAAGACAAACATAAAAATGGGAGAGCGACTTAATTCAATTTTCAAAGAGTAATGATTAAGAGAAAATATTATAAACAAGTCGGAAATTGTACGTCAAACGTGGCAAATGAGGTGCATTCGTACTACAACTAGTTTTATACATATTCAGATCTTGGTGCAATAACTGCACTCTTATGCAACAATGCATTAATACAAAATGTATTACATTCTCTAGTTTAAATTCAGTCATACGGAAATAAAAAGACGTCGTCACCATGGCAACCTAGAATCATTATCTATCATGGAATATCACTGAAATGATTACGTAGGATAGGATTTAATAGAATTAAGAAAACTTTTATTCATATCATTTTAAGTTTTGATTCGATTTTCATGAAATTTGAAATGACACG
Source organism: Maratus speciosus (assembly GCA_963932465.1). Taxonomy (NCBI): domain Eukaryota; kingdom Metazoa; phylum Arthropoda; class Arachnida; order Araneae; family Salticidae; genus Maratus; species Maratus speciosus. The sequence goes on from OZ010790.1 coordinate 602,842,943, forward strand.
ACAAAATTCCGCATCGATTATATATATTAAATTTCAAAGCATTCGGTTGGGTATTTATTGCATTGTTATAGGCAGACAGACAGACAGACGGATGTATCGGACGACGACTATAGATGCTACGCATTTTTATAATTACGAATGCTCCTAAAAACACTATTTAACTTCTCGCAGTATCGAAAATATGAAAAAAATCACCATCATCAACGTCATCATCATCAAATGGTAACAGATGAAAATTCACTTTCAATTAAAACTGATTACATGTTTATAATATTTTCACAAGTTCGTTAATTGCTCTCGAAACTTAGTTACTAAAAGGAAATAAACATGTTCCGAAAATTACATTAAAATCCATCAACAATTAACAGATTACAATTTCTGCAGCAACAGTTTCAACTAAACGGGAATTGAGAAACAGCTCAAGGGAGCAAAATCCACAACAGTAATTTTGAAAGGTTAATTTACAGAACTACAATTAAAGGAATTATATACCTGGAAATCTGACGGTACTTTAACGGATCATTTACACTGAGCGAAATCTGTCCCTAGGGATAAGTGTAACGCTGTAATACCCATACTCCTCTCTTACTTAATGGTTTCAATGTGCTTGAAACAGCTGAAGTAGGCTTTGGAGGTTTTGAAAAAGCACTTTTAAAATAACGTAATTATGTACCTCATTGTTTTCTCTAATATAAGCAATTAACCTAACTACGGTGCATAACATCCAGAAGCATCTATTAAGGAAGAAAATAAGTTGTATTTTAACTAATTGCAAGAATGTTTATTTAACCCATACTGCCTTAAGTACGAGCGGATTTGCACTCAAAATGATAAGTCCTGGAACCACTCACATAAAGAATTCAAGGAAAGAGTATCGAACATTATTGTGCTTTTTAATAGTTAATATAGTATAAATGAGAAATAAATATTTAAATGTTGTTGCTCAGTGAAAACAGTTAAAAAGGAGTATGTCTAAATTAAGTTATATCTCAAGGCGATAAGTTATTCCCTTGCAACTGCTGATTCTCGATAATTAAAAATAGCTGAATCTGAAAAACTCCCATGCCCTCTTAAAGAGACAATGATGTAAATACATGATGTCCACAAAAAAATTTATAAACAATTTAGCTTATAATGACGTGTTTTTTATTAACACACACTTTATTTCCAATTGTGAAATGGAACTAAAAATTGAACGTTTTATATATATATATATATATATATATATATATATTACGCTATCGTACGTGGCACAGAAATCGCGATTATTTATTAATTGTTTAATGGCAACGTCCGAATGCCATGATGAAACGCACCTTATTGTTTATTGAACAGCATTTAATGCATCTCCATACCAATAAGGGGGTTACCATAGAAAGACCCTGTTCTGTCGCGAAATGCCGCCAAGTTTGTTGCCAACTTGGCAATATATCCCCAAATTTGCGATATCTCTAATATTTCGCCAAATTCCCATAGACTTCCATTGTAAACCAATAGGGTTTACTTGCTTACAAAAAATCAACAAACTGAGATATTTGAATGCAGCAAAAACTAATATTAGCTTAAGGGATTATATTAATTATATTTAAGGGAGTCAAAGTAAATTAATTTATGAATAAAAATAACATGATACAATGCTTGGCATGTTTTCCCACACATAAATTTTAAGGGAGACCAAACCGATCGCCAAGGGCGGCTAATTAACACTTATATTAAAAGTAATGGCCATTCTGGTGAAAGCACTCCTGATAACATAAAGCAATAGAATAACAAAACAGACTCTTAATTAGCGGGGTATGTTGATGCCCGTGGACTTGCCAAACATTGCTTGTGAAGAATTCGATCTTTTTTAGAACTTATGCATAATTCTAGCGATTGTAAATCACGGAAGGGAGAACTATTGAAACGCTATACTAAACTGCCTTTGCACTTCAGCGAAATTTTCGAGATTTTGGTAACATGTTAGAAAAGATTCCTTTTGTTCAAAGCTTAGTCTGGTTTCAGCCGTTATTTTAAGCTAGTTAAACTTGAAAAGAAAATAAGAACACACCAATTATTAGAAAATTATAAATACACTTTTTTGGGACACAGCGGGTTTTTTTTTTTTTTTGAAATGGTATTTTTGTTACAGTCGTGGGAAAAAAAAAAGTAAACACCCCCTACTAACTCTTCAACAAATTATCGTAGAAGAAAGTTACTGGTGCCAAACGATTGGAAATAAAGTCTACTTTTAAGTGATGTATATAAAATTTGCTTAGGGGGCCATCTACATATTAAAACGAACCATAACTTTGTTTTTTTTTCAATAGCAGCACACAAATCTGCCAAATTTTTATGCAATTCGTACCATAACTTTCCGAGAAATTAATTATTTTAAAACGAGATTATTTTAAGAGCTGTATCCAAATTTCCGTACTCGATTGTTAACCGAGAGAGCCCCCTTCTTGATCAAGGCAACTTAAGCGACACTCAAGCAGTCGTTGAAGCCTGCTAAATTACAGGACAGCATAAGAAATTTCAAAATATCTAGTCAAATCTATCATAGACGGCCCCTTAAACCATCATTTTGCCGTTTTTTAAGCATAATTTGAAAACTACTTTGAAGAAAAATGTGAAATTTTGGATTTCCATAAAGCAGGTCTTAATAAATCTAAATCCCTCAAAAAAATTGTAGGTTGCAATTCATATTTTTTTTCGAATATTAATTTCATAATTCATATCATAAAATTATAAAAATTGCAAATTCAACGTATTTATGTTTGGGTATATTAGTATTATTGCTGCACAAAAAATTAGCACATTAGGAGCATAATTTCAGGAGACATAAATAAAAATATGAAAATGTAATTTAACATTAGAAGCACTCAATTTTGAATGTTTATAATTCAAAAACTTATCATTCAAATGACTTGAAATTTGGTTTCTAGGCATAGTTTGAACCGAAGTTTTGAAATATCTCGTTAAATTTGGATATTGCTATTTAAAAAAATGAAGTTTGGCTCCAAATACTTGGAAAATCATTAGTACATAGAAATATATTTTTATTTGTAAGCTCTATAAATAACGACTGGTATTTTTGACGTACACCTGTACCACGTAGCCGTGTTAGTGACTCGCTTATAAAGTATCTCTAGTATTTTGAACGTGAGCGTGATGTCAAATATCTAACCAATGTGGAGCAACGAAGATCCCTCTCTATTCAATTTTACTCTAATTTTCTAAGGTGTGTGTGAATCTCGTAGTCTTCGGTTGCTTGTTTTCGCTGTTATTTTATGCAAATTAGGCTCATTGTTCAATATGCAGGGTATATAAGAAGAAACGAAAGGGTGTCTTCGGATATGGGTCGAGTCCTGAATCCGAAGGTGCTTTAGGCATGCGTGAAGAGTTAGAGAAGGAATTTTATGCCACGTGGCGTAATGTTTGGGATTGTGATTGAAGCGTCACAGTTGGTAAAAAGTTTTGATTCATAGATTCAATAAATAAAGTTCTAATACTGAGCAAAATAGGTATTTCTATCCAACGTACACTTTATTCACTAATTAAAAGGTGATAAAAATAAACACATGAATAAAATAAATCTCTACGTTTCGGTTTAATCTTTAAAACCATCACCAGGAGTCAAATTTTTTAAAATACAAATCGGTAGAAAACAATCTTATATGCTACATCTTAAAAATTAAATTCAAACTAAGGAAAGTTCAACGGAAACATTCAAAATCCACAAGAAAAGGAAAGAAAAGGATTGAAAGTAATATGAAATTTCCAGTGTTGTTCCAGCCCTTCACTCTTCTTTTTACTTTGAATAACAGATGGCGCAACATAGTTCATTTTATGTATTTTGAAGGTTTCCGTTGAACTTTCCTTAGTTTGAATTTAATTTTTAAGATGTAACATATAAGATTGTTTTCTACTGATATGTATTTTAGAAAAATTTACTCCTGATGATGGTTTTAAAGATTAAACTGAAACGTAGATATTTATTTTATTCATGTGTTTATTTTTATCACCTTTTAATTAATGAATAAAGTGTATGTTGGATAGCAACGCCTATTTTGTTCAGTATTAGATAGTACAACATAAATTCCTTAATATTTTGAATAAAGTTCTATTTGACAACCACGTGTTGTCAGCTAGACTGTATTGAAGATTTAAGTTGTTTCCAAGTTGCATCTCAAGGTATCATTTCAGCTTTTTGCTGTCAAGGTGAACTATCGAAAAATCTACATGAGTTAAAGTTTCCATATTTCTTAGTTAGTAATTTTGCGAATGTTCTCACTGAGTTTGTTCGCTGCGTTTGTTGGGCCCCACCAGTGACCGAGAGGTTCTGCCCTCGAAGCTGGTAGACGGGAAGTGCTGGGTTCGAACCCAGTCGCGCCCGTCGGCCTAATCATTCGGAGTTTTCGTGTTTTTCTTCGAACCTTGGATTTCCAAGCGTAAATACGGGTTAGGTTCCCTTAGAAATACCCTCACGGAGGGCACTCCCCACCCCCAGGGGGCCCATATCCCTCGAGGAGATAATCGGCCGTCAAAAATCAACTCAAAGATCAACACACACTGTGTTTGTTTGCTGTGTTTGCTCGCTAAACAGTCTTAGGCCAAATTTGTGGAAGAAACTCTATCACTTTTCTGCCCGATTTATTTAAATAAAGGTGTTCTTAGACTTTATATTCGAACATGACTCAGTTATTACGCAACAGCCTTGTGGGTTCGTTACACACCAACGAAAACAAGAATTTTCTACGTGCATATAAAATGTTTTGAAATAAAAACAGGAAAATGTTTTCATTAATGAAGATAATGCATGGAAAATTTATATTACAAAATGTTCCAGACTTTTTCTAAATGATGCATATGATATAAATAAAAAATTTTGCGTGTCCCTGTAAATAAATGACAAGTGCTATGCATTTCAAAAATTACATAATAAGTATTGTATTCCAGATTAACAATGCATACAAATTTCATTATGTTTAATATAGCGTAACTTCGATAAAATATAACGTTAACAATTTTGCCCATAGCCATACTGTAATTACATTCTTTTGTGTGTCACTGTAAACGAACTATAAATGCTACATACCCCATTTTCATGAAGGAATGTCTTATTGGTGTATCCTAATTACACTTACTAAACTCATGATAATTCATGTATATCTACGCAAGTTAGAGCACGGTCAGGCAGGTAGATGTTCAGACAGGTAGAGGTTAGAAACACTTTAGAAGTATGTTGGAAATTGTTAAAAAGTAAATTTCTATTTAAAATTAAACCAGAAAAAAAATCATGCATTAAGCATATATTATCAAACACTTTCCAACACATTCAGAATAATGTAACAAAACTGCACCGTTTAATAAGTTAAAGTATGATGTCTAATTCAGCCATATGGAAACGCGTAACACACACGCTTGAAAATCCGATTTTAGCTGTTCACTACACTCGGAAAATTTTTTGAATTCTTTGTGCAGCCCTGTATATGATATAGATCAGTATCTTTTAACTACAGGCTTGCCAAAATTTAGTTCACTCAGGAAATACATAACTGAGTTGAAAATTCCCTTCAGCAATTTCCGGTAATAAGGAGAAAGGTTCGAGAATTTTTCGTGCAGCCGTATACCAGGTATAGAATTTATATACAAAGGGTAACAATGCAAAAATTAGTTAAATTTAAAAGTGCATCTCGAAATTGAAACGCACTTCAGCAATTATTGATCAAAGACAGTAACCGATTTATTTTGTGTGTCTCTGTAAATAAACGACAAATGCTATCAATTCCCTATTCTATCTTAATCTTGTTGTAGTGAAATTCAGTGATTTATATCAGTTTCAATACATTTTAATTAGCGTAATGTCATTAAAATACTCTGCAAATGATTTTTTACCCTATACCATAAAGTAACGGAATTATTTTGAGTGCCCCCGTAAATGATTTATTGATGTTATGCACTTCATATGCAATACTGAACATGCTATGCTAAGCATCATTAATCCATTTCAATTGCCTGAAAAAACTAGTATGTTGTTGCCATCACAAAACATTCCACTATATAAATCACGTCAACTAAATCATTTATATAGTAGAAGAAATGACATCCACTTATCACAAATTCATATCAAAGTATATCTGAATTTGAAGTTAGATGAAAATCCGTGCATTAGTTCTGGAGATTGGGCTATTGTTGAAATCGTGAAAAATGCTGAATAGCTGTTGAGCAATTTACACCAAAAACTAATCAGCACCAACTTATAGCAGGGACTAACTGAATATAATTTTTTATTAAATTCCGTGCATGAGTTCTTGAGATAGAGCGCCCACAAAATGTGTGCCACATGCATCCATGCATACAGACCGACAGACAGACAGAGCCACAGACTCACAGACAGACATTTTGTAAAAACATGTTTTGGGGATCTCTGATCTCTAAAACGTGTAAATCCGTCGAAAACTTTCACGAATCCAATACTTTCTTCTTGTAAAGATAGAAGAATGTAGCAAGTATATTTACATGAGTTAAAGAATAGACGGACGGACAGACAAACTGAATTCATAAACATTTTTCAACTTTGTTGGGAAATGTTAAAAATATATATATGCGCAACTTATTTAAAAATTAATTTTACTTTGAAAGAGAATAGAATACAGATTTATAAAGTTGCCTTTACCCTGTTATGATATAATAAATGTCTTTTACTTTGCGTTTTAAAATATAATAAATAAGAGTTTGAAGTATTTGAGATAAAACACGTTGCATTATTCGAGAAAAAATATAGTATATTCTTCAAAAATAAAATAGAAAACTTCTAGGGTATAAAGATAAAGTTAGCAGAGGAATTTCTTTACTTTTTTTTCAAAATGTATTTTTTTTTTTCGATCATTATATAAAAAATAAAAATAGTTGGAAAAAGTAAAAGATAAAATTGAATTCGAGTATATGAAAAAGTTCATTCTTTTAAAGATTTATCCGAATAAAATAATAAAATTAAGTTGAAGCATATTTATAAATTATAACAGCTAAAAACAAAGCAGACATTTTTAATTTTTGTTGCATATTTATGTGGTATTTTTAAGCAAAATTTCAATTTATGTTAACATCTTGAACTATTTTGTTTTATAAGCGGGAAAATACGCGAAAATATGATATAACGAATATTGAATATATTCAATAACCTATTCCGAGATAACATCCCAAAAAAACGGATTCTGCAAGTGAAAGCTGATTAATACACTATAAGAACTACTCGGAAAGGCTTCCGCAAACCATTGGCACCAAAAGAAACTTTATTTTTTGAAATGTTTCTTTAAATCTGAAAAATGTATTGGTTTCTGAAATTTCCAAAGATAAAGAAAGTTTTTCAGAATACTGGTTATCTCGAAAGAAGTTATTGCTTACTTTCGTTTGTGATTATATTACATTTTCCTAGATGAAGAAATGTCTGTCTTTTTGTACAGTGTAGTTTCTTTCGAAGTATCTGAAAAATGTTATACTTTCTATAGATTTATCAGGATAAAATAATTAACTTAACTCATATTAATGATTTATAATAGTTAACACAAAACAGACATTTTTAATTTTGTTGTATATTTCTGTGGTGTTTTAAAATTAAGTTACAATTCATTTTAACATTCTGGAGTATTTTGGTTTCCTTCGAAATATATGAAAAAATCATTCATTTTATAAAATTATCTGGAAAAAATTATTGAATCAAATCAACGCTTATAAATGAACAGCTAAACACGTAACAGAAATTTTTAATTTTGTGGTACATATCTGAGATATTTAAAAAACAAATTCAATTTTTACAGCATTGTGAAGTATTTTAGTTTCCATATGTAAATAAGTGTGAGTAGTAAGTCAAAATTACGTCTATTACTAAGTATATAACATTCAGGAGTTTGAAACGATACAGTATCTTTTCGTATCCCAAATTTATGGGTTGAATGGTTGGACAACTTACGGCGTCACGACATAGAGGGAACACAGGCAATCTTTTCCATTTTTCGTATGCATTTGTAATTTTCTGTTATACATTCTGATGACGACTCAGTAAAAGAGTGGAAACATGTAAATATTGATTTTTAATTTACTTTTAATGTGTTTTGTAAATGCAAATAAATATTTTAATATTGTGATATTTTAGTTTCCTTCGAAATATATGAAAAATGTTATACTTTCTATCAATTTATCCGAAAAAAATTATTAAATTAAATTAACGCATATTAAAGAATTATAATAACTAAACACATAACAAACATTTTTAAATTTTTAATATATTTCTGTTGTGTTTAGAAATAAAATTCACATTTATATTACTACTTTCTGAAGTATTTTAATTTTTTTTCGAAATTTATGAAACATTTCAACCTTTTTTATAGATTAATAAGGATAAAATAATAAAATAAAATATAAGGCTTATTGATAAATTACAATTATAATTATTAATTTAAAATTATATAAATTATTTTATTATTATTATTAAAATGTTATCTGCATTTATGATATGAGAATTGATAGATATGCAGGACAGGGCTCGAACCTGGGTCTTTGGTACAGCGGATCAACGCTCTGCCAACTGAGCCATGTGGAATACTTTTTTACTGTATTAGTTTTACGATTTGTTAGCAATGTAAATAAAAATTCACGTAATTAAATTTACATTTACTGTTTCTCGGGCGCAATTCATCATTTAAATCATTATGTATATATATATATATATATATATATATATATATATATATATATATATATATATATATATATATAAATGAATAATTCAAAAACGAATCAAGATACAAAGATACGGTTTGCACCAAACGGATGGAAAAGAAACCGGGTTTTGTGTGGCAGCGAAAAAAGATAGTTTTGTTGGCGACCAACAGATGGCGCTATAGTGTTTTATTGCACCAAAAGATGATTTACAAATGCAAAAATGTTGGCAACTTACAAGTCAGCTCAATTACAGTTAATTAGTACTACAGTAAATGTTCAATGTGCTGTCCATCATTCAGAAGTACAGCTGTGAGAAGAGGCACCACACCGTTCACAGCATTTAGTAGCATTTCTTGCGATATGGCAGACACATTTTGGCGGATGGCATCTTTCAGTGCTACTAGTGAAGCCGGTTGGTCGCGGTACACTTTTGCTTTCAAAAATCCATACAGCCAAAAGTCACAGGGTGTCAGATCGGGAGATCTTGGAGGTCATGCGTGATTAAAGTAGCGACTGATAATGCGATCCTGCCAAAATGTTGAGCGTAGCAGGCGTTGCACAGGCAGAGCAATATGAGGTGGTGCTCCATCTTGCATAACGGTGACTGTTTGGAGGGCCTGTCGCGCTTGCAGTTCAGGAATAATGTTGTTCTGTAACAGTGCTACATATAGCTGGCTAGTGACAGGAACTGTTTTGAAACTCGTCTGTGTGACTTCCTCGAAAAAAAAAATGGACCAATTATGAAATCAGTAGCGAGGCCACACCGGACTGTCACTTTAGGCTGTTGCAAGGGTACCTCAACAAATGCATGTGGATTTTCTGTGGTCCACACTCGACAATTGTGGGTGTTAACAGCGCTAGAGAGTGTGAAATGCGCTTCATCTGTCCAAAGCGTAGTGTGAAGCCATTCGTGTTGCTCTTCCATCTTATTGAATACCAAATTCGCAAAATCTCGGTGAGACTCGAAGTCAGGAGGATTCAGTTATTGGTTATGTTGCAACTTGTAGGGATACCGTTGCAAAGTTTTTCGCAGTGCTCTCCAGAGACTTCCGTACGACACTCCTGTCTACCTCGAAACTTCTCGAGCACTGCACTGCACTCCCCATGTATAGCAACCGCCGACATGGATTTCACCGTCTGCTCCATTGTCGTGTCAACAGCAGCGGCTGTTGAGGGACGTCCGCTTCTTTGACGTGACGCCAAAGAACCTGTAGCTTCAAATTTCTTCATCATTTTGTTCAATGCAGAAGACGTTATTGGTCCTTTGCATACCCTTCATGTAGCGATATGCTCGCAATGCCGCAATGGCACTTTCCGAATTCTTATAATACTGTTTAACTAAGAGGAATTTCTCAACTATGCACAGCATTTCGATGCATACAAGCTTCGACTACCATTACCTGCTCAAATTGCTCCTTTTTATATCGTTTGTTGCTTTGCATAATCCTACAACAGAAATCCAACAGCGCCATCTGTTGGTCGCCCACAGAACTATTTTTTTCGTTGCCACACAAAACCCGGGTTTTTTTCCATCCGTTTGGTGCAAACCGTATCTTTGTATCTTGATTCGTTTTCGAATTATTTATTTTTTAAGTTCGTCCTGACTTTTGGATCACCCGGTATATATATATATATGTATTATCAATGCTGGATTAATTTCAACTCATGTTTGCCACAAGGTTATGGTTCATGAAGTTATCCCATCTTGTTCTGCGGTTGCAGTCTTATCAACATGTAAGAGTGATGGGTGCATGCTAGATGTCTTGTTCCAGGTGGATCAGTTGGCAAAGCATTGGTGCGTTAAAACAAAGACACAGGTTCGAACCCCGGTATAGTTGGTTGGTTGATTTTTTGACGGCCGATTATGTGCACTAGGGATATAGGCCCGAGGGGGAAGTGCCCTCCGTGGGAGTCTTTCTAACGGAACCTAACCCGTATTTACGCATGGAAATCCAAGGCTCGATTAAAACCACGAAAACTCCGAACGATTAGGCCGACGGGCGCGATTGGGTTCGAACCCAGCACCTCCCGTCTACCAGCTTCGAGAGCAGAACCTCTCAGCCACTGGTGGGGCGAACCCCGGTATAGATATTTTTAACTTTATTGGCTTTACGCCTTGTTAGTAATGTGAATAAAAATTCACGTAATTAAACTGAGATTTATTTAATATTTAATTTTAAAAAGAAGAACGTTACACTTTCTACAATACCACAATTTTCTATATGGTTAAAAATTCTCTTAAGGATACATGCTCTTTTAAATGTACATTAAAAATTCAGGTAATTCAATGATTATTTGAAAATATGATTACATTTCTAAATATAGTGAATACGCGTAATACTGGGAAGATATAGTATGCAAAGCATAACGTTATTTTAATTAATCGCAGATAGTGTAGTACAATCATTCATCAGACGTATTCCATTTCACCAACCACTAAAAGCCACACAAGTGTTGGTAATTAAACTTAATACTGCTTTAATTACCCCTTTCCAGAAGTGCAGATCATGAATTCAGGAACTTAGATACTTGGAACATTCGCTTTTAGCGTGACATCTCAAAAGCACGTTTGTGAGTATGATGAATAGTGAATAAAAGAAACCCTACGCAGACAAGAAATTTTCTGCATTTAATGTATGTTTTAGTGATAGTAAAATAAATCATAATTACATTGATAGTAAAATAAATCATGCTTACTCAATATAACTGTGTTTAGTACAGTAAAACTCAACATTTTTTATATGCGAATTGATAGACAATACTAGATTAATATTGATACACAATAGTCCTTAGTGACATACTAGTAGTACTAGTAGACATTAGTTCAACTATTATACTTTTACTTAAACGTAAAATAATTTTTAGTGCCATGTCTTAGACATTATTTTATGAATTCAAGAGATTTTTCTTTCGTTTCTAAAATTATTTAAAAATATGTATATTTAAATATGCATATTTAATTTCTAGGACATTAAATTTTCTACAATACCACATTTTTCTATATAGATAAAACTTTTCTTAAGAATAAATGGTCTTTTAAATATACGTTAAAGATTCAGGTAATGCAATGATAATTTGAAAATGTGATTACATCTCTAAGTATAATCGATACACGTAATAGTGGGCAGATGTAGTATACAAAGCATAACGTTATTTTAATAATTCGCGGATATTGTACTACAATCATTCATCAGACGTATTCCACTTCAACAACCACTAAGACCCTCTCAAGTGTATGTAATTAAACTGAATACTGCTTTAATTACCCCTTTCCAGAAGTGCAGATCATGAATTCACAAACTTATACAGATATTTGGAACATCCATTTTTAGCGTCACGTTTCAAAAGAACGTATGTGAGTATGATGAACACTAAATTAAAGAAAACTCTACACAGAGACAAATTTTCTGCAGTTAATGTATGTTTTAGTGATAGTAAAATAAATCATAATGTATTTTGGGAAAGTAGAATGGTTACTCAACAAAAATATATTTAAAACAAATTCTTATAGGACTATAAATGTTCCATAAATGTTAATTGTATAATAAAACTCACCGTTTTTCATATGCGATGTGATAAATAATAGTACTTAGTGACCGATGACATCAGTACTTAAATATTTAGCATTATGACAAATATTATACGTTTTTTCTTAAACACAAAATATCTGTTGGGGTCTTGGACACAATTTTGCGAATTCAAAATTTCTAAAATAAGAAAATTCTTAATTTTTTTTTTAACTGTATAACAATCAATATTTAATTTTAAAAAGAAGAACGTCATTTTTTTTTTCAGTATCACATTTTCTTCTGTGAATAAATTTTTTCTTATGTATGAATGCTATTTTAAATGTACGTTAAAAATTCAGGTAATTCAACGATTATTTCAAAATGTGATTACATTTCTAAGTATAATGCATACACGTAATAGTAGGCAGATATAGTATATAAAGCATAACGTTATTTTAATTAATTGCGGATAGTGTAGTACAATAATTCATCAGACGTATTCCACTTCAACAACTACTAAGACCCACTCAAGTGCTGGTAATTAAACTGAATACTGCTTTAATTATCCTTTTCTAGAAGTACAGATCATGAATTTATAAACTTATACAGATACTTGAGACATTCATTTTTAGCGTCACGTCTCAAAAGCGCGTATGTGAGTATGATAAACAATAAATTAAAGAAGACTCTACACAGACAAAAAATTTCTGCAGTTAATGTATGTTTAGTAATAGTAAATTGAATAAAAATATTTATTTTGGGAAAGTATCATGCTTAATCAACATAACTGTATCTAAAGACAGGTTTAATATGTCTTTAAATGTTCCATAAATGTTAATTGTGAACCAAAAATTCAGCGTTTTTGGTATACAAATTGGTAGACTATATTACTCAATTTTTATGACAATAGTAGTATACGATTTAGCTCGACTATTATACTTTTACTTAAGAGAAAAATAAGTTTTAGTGTCTTATGTCTTGTACATTATTTTGTGAATTCAAGAGATCTTTCTATCGTTTCTAAATATATTTATATATACTATTCCATATTTAATTTCAAAAGAGAAGGGTCATTAAATTTTCTACAATACCACGATTTTCTATATGGATAGAAATTTTCTTAAGGATATATGGTCTTTTAAAGATACGTTAAAGATTCAAGTAATTCAATGATTATTTGAAAATATGATTACATCTCTAAGTACAATGGACACACGTAATAGTAATCACATATAGTATATAAAGCATAACGTTATTTTAATTAATCGCGGATAGTGTAGTAGATTCATCAGACTTATTCCATTTCATCAACCACTAAGAGCTACTCAAGTGTTGGTAATTAAACTGAATACTGCTTTAATTACCCCTTTCCAGAAGTGCAGATCATGAATTCACAAACTTATACAGCTACTTGGAACATCCATTTTTAGTGTCACGTCTCAAAAGCCCTTGTGTGAGTATGATGAACAGTAAATTAAAGAAAACCCTACGCATATATAATTTTTGTGCATTTAATGTATGTTTTAGTGATAGTAAAATGAATCATAATTGTATTTTGGGAAAGTAGCGTTCTTACTCAACAAAACTGTATTTAAAACCACGTTTTATGTGACTCTAAATATTCCATAAATGTTAATTGTATGGCAAAACCCTGGAGTTTTCATATGTGAATTGATAGTAAAAGAAAAAAATCAATAATAATTTGGAAAGCTTCTTTTATCTATCAAAAATTTTACTTTCAAAACTCATTAAAAATTTTTAAGTATGCAAATTTCGAAACGATTCAAGCACTTTTATGAGAATTAAAACCTAAAGAGACTAAATTCAACCACTAAATAGTTTTCAAATAGCCTATTGAAATTTTGCTGAATATAAAATTGAAACTTCATTATCACGGGCATATAATGTAGTTTCTTTAACATCTAATACATCTTTAGGAAATACTAAAAAGCATGTTTTGGCAATGGTGATTCTATGACTATATGACACATCCGCGACTGCTTCATTTTTGCTTTTTTTAATAGGAAAGATGAAATCTTTCTATACATAAATAAGTCTATATTAAACGAAAAACAAATGTGCCTAATATTAAATTTATTTACAGAAAGCATACGCTATTGTCACTTTAACCCTTTACTGCACAATTTTTTCTATTTTTATGATTTTTTTTTTTTTTAAATCTATATATTGCTCTAATAATGGGAAAAATAGCAAAAAAATTAAATTTCAAATTTTCAGTCAAAATTTGATATTGTATGGTGTGTTTCATATGTATACAATTAGGGTTTTCAAATATTGTATTGCTCTATTTTGCAACTAAATGAGCTTAAAATAATTAATTTTATCTCTGCAATTTTATATTTTTTAACACTCTGCAACTTTTTTTATATTAATATTTTTAAGTATTCATTAAAAATAATGAAACTAAATTTTACCTAATAGCTTGATCGAAATGTTTTTTTTTTTTGTTTGTTTTGTTTTTTTCCGAAGAACAAAATTCTAATTTTTTGTCAAATGAAGCCATCTGACATGGCCAAAATAAGTGTTATTCCATCCTGGACTGTTCTTGATCAGGGACAGAGATCATATTGCACAAATTCCTGTCACATAATGAGAATTGTATTATTTTAGGTATGTGCTAGATATGGCACATGGTGCAGCGAAGGGTCAAAAAGTAATTCAAAGTTACAAAATAACTGTAGTAACTGTTTATTAAACTATATCAATATAGATAACAACTGTGTCGAAAAAAGTTGAAAAGTTTAATTTATATTCAGCAGAAAAATGAAAGTTAGTAACATTAGAAATTACTGTAATTACAAAAATAAATTTGCTAGAGAATTTTTTCTTTTGTAAAACTTTGTTAATAACCTACCAAGAATATCACTTTTGTAGCTTAGTTTTTAAACGTAGAACAAAATCAAAGTACTTTTAACAATGTCAAGCTGAATGTAATGTGTTCCGATTTTAAATGTAGTCCTGTAATTGCAACATTTAGAAATACTATTTTCTATGAACTGAGGATTCTACTTCAATACTGTAAATATTAATTATAAAACAAAAATAATAAAATTATTCCGTACTTAAACTTTTATATATTTCATAGATATAAAAACATATTAGCCCTTTATAAAGTTATATATATGCAAATATATTAACTAGTTTTCAAAGAGTTTAAAGAGCAATACATTTGCAACTAAAAAAACAAAAATCTGTGGAATGAAACAATAATTTTGAAACGCGACAGCACTAGTACTTGTCAAAAGAGTTGTAATTTTTTATTAAATATGTATTAAAAATTTTAACTAATATAAAAACTATTATATATTTCCGAATTATAAAAAAGGAACTTAATACCAAAGAATATATAGTAACTATTTGAAAAAATTTCAAAAGTGAAATTCATCTGAAGCTGAAAAGGTGATATTTAAACACAGAAATCCGAAGAATAAAACGATAATTTGGAAATGGTCCCTTAACATTTCTTCGAAAAGTCATTCGCATTGATTCACTGTAAAAGTTGTCTTCATTTTTTTTCTTCACAAGTTTAACAATCTCTTCCTTCTAAACAACAGAAATAATAATCACCAAAAGAAATAGATTTCTTAGTTATTTGTATGTTAAGAGTCTATGAAGTAATATAAAAGCAATATGTATTTCCGAATTATAAACCAACCTTTCAACCTTGTTCCAAGCAGTAAATATTGACTACTTGAAAATAGTTCAAAAGTTTTATTAACTATAGCAAAAGAAATATTTATATAATAAAACATAAATGAAAGGATTAAAACATTAATTTGGAAACGATCCCTTATCCATTTCTCCAAAATATCATCTTTGCACTTTCACCAAAAGAATGTTTTAGTTTTTAAAACTTAATTATCCTTCCCTTCGGTATAAGAACAAAAATAATCATCAAATGAAACGTAAGTCTTTATCAATTACATATTAACAATAAATTAGATAAAATAAAATATACTCTATATTTCCGAATTACAAATCAAATTCATAACTTTGTGCAATATGCATTAACTCGAAAGCAACAGCAAGACTCTTGGAGTCTTGCTGCTGCTTTCATAGTAGAAGCACGTCTTCTTTGCGCCTGACGAAAAAAGACTCAGATCTTTCGAAAGGTCTAGCACATTTAAAAGTTTTTGATGGTGTTTTAAGAAGATATTTTAGTTCTTATTGATTCACACCAGTTTCAACTTAATTTCTTTTCTTTCGTCAGAGTTCAAAAGTCTGATTAATCTGCAGCTGGAAAAAAATATATATAATAATGATATTAAAAAAGAGAAATCTGTGAACTAAAACAGTAATTTGGAAACGAGCCCGTAACTTTTCTACAAAATATTATCTACTCACTGTAAGAACATTCTAAATTTTACATCTTTAAAACTTAACTATATTTTCTTTCCGAGTGAGTGCAATAATGTTCGCCAAAAGAAGTATAATTAACTAACATATGGATTACTATATATTTCCGAATTATAAAACACAATTTTAAAATGATAACTATTTCATTAACTGTTTCAAAAGATTTCAAAAGAGTAATTTATCTTCATCTGAAAAAAAATACTGAAAATCAGAAATCTGTAAATTAAAACGATAATTTGGATACGATTCCTTAACATTTTTCTGAAATATCGTCTCTGATCAATCATCTTAATAACTTTCTTCCTTTAACAATGTTTTCTTTTCGAATAAGACTAATAATATTCCTTAAAAGAAATGTAATTATTCTCTAAATACACATTAGCAGTGCGTAAACTAACATGCAGATAACTTATAGTTCTGAATTATAAAATAATGTTTTAATTATATACTAACAAGGCAACCACTGTTGGTGCTGCTCGCACCTAGTATTGAGATCTAGTGCATTTTAATGTCATATATTCCAAAGTTTGAGAAACGATAACATTTTTCTGTTAAAATAATATTTCTTGATTTTACAGCAGCATAACTTACTGAAAATGCCATTTTCGAGACCACTTTTCGGACTATTAACATTAAATTTTTTTAAAGAAAAGCATTTAAAAATAAAAATTAGTTAATAACAAGCATAAAATATTGAAAAAAGTTTAAAAATTCCTTCAAAATCCCACGAATTTGATATTGAATAATTGCAATATTATATTCACATTTTTGGCGGAGAAAACGTCGGCGGTTTTTTTCGAAAGTAGGGCTTTCCGACAACCCTAGCCAAATGTCATAGCTGTTGGTCTTTCGTGAGGACTGGTTTGGACTTCAGTAGAAATTGTAATGTCCTACCTAATTAGCTACAGTAATTTTTTTTAATTACGCAAAAATATTAATTATTTTGTATTTCACTAAAATATAGTTTTCAATGATCTTAAAAGCTTTTATAGAAATATATTTACTATTTATATATTTATCGTCTGCATAGAAAAAAAAAGAAAAAACCTAATTCTTGTTTCTTATGCTATCAATTATCAAACAAATCGCAATCTGATGTAATTCAAATATGTACTGCCCATGTACTCCGAGGATAAAGCGGGCGGAAAAATTGTAGCGCCATATTTGGCGACTTAACTGACTTTTGGCGTGAAATAAACAAATAAAAATGTAATAATAAAAAATTAAAAGTATAAAAAAGTATATGAAATGTTATTATAGCAGAGAAATTTGATCGGTTCTCTAACTTTTATGTATAGGGCTACAAAATGCACTAGGTCTCGATGCTAGGTTCGAGAAGCACCAAAAGTGATTCCCTTGTAAGTCATATTTATTAACTCTTTGCTAAGAGTTCGAAAGTCTAATTTATCTGCAGCTGAAAAAAATAATATTATTAAACTACATAAAATCTGTGGAGTAAAACAGTAATTTGGAAACGATCCCTTATTTTTTTTTTCTGAAATATCGTCTGAGCTCAGTCACCTTCACAACTTTCTTCGTTTTTTGCCTTCAGAATTTAATCTTTTTTTTTTTTTTTCCTTTTCGGATAAGAGTAATAATATTTATTCCTTAAAAAATCAATTATTTGCTAATAACATATTAACAGTGTGCGTTAACTAACATATAGACAACTTATATTTCTGAATTATAAAAGAATGTTTTTACTTTATACTAAGTAATACGTAATAATTCTTTGATGAGATTTCGAAAATCTGATTTATCTGCAGCGAAAAAAGAATATTAGTAAACTACATAAAATCTAGGGAATAAAACAGTAATTTGGAAATGATCCCTTATCATTTTTCTGAAATATCGTCTGCGCTCATTCACCTTATGAATTTTTCATTTTTTGTCTTCACAATTTAACAATGTTTTCTTTTCGAATAATATTCCTTAAAAAAGGTAATTCTTTGCTAATTGCATATTCACAGTGCGTATAGACAAATTATAAGTCTGAATTATAAAGTAATGTTTAAATTTTATACTAAGTCGTATGTATTCACTCTTTGATAAGAGTTCGAAAATCTAATTTATCTGCAACTGAAATTAGAATCATATTATACTACCTAAAATCTGTGGAATAACACGGTAATTTTGAATACGATCCCTGAACATTTTTCTGAAATATCGTCTGAGCACATTCACCGCAAGAACTTTATTTATTTAATGTTTTATTTTCGAATAAGAATATTAATATTCGTCAGAAGAAATATAATTATTTCATAATTACATATATAGAGTGCATGAATTGATTGTGTAAGAATGTATGTATTATTATTTATTTCCGAATTATAAAACACTGTTTTAAAATTTACCAAGCAGCATAGCTGCCAACTTTTACACTTTTTTATTACCACTAAAATTTAAAAGAAATTTTTACTTTATTAAATCGCGGATTTCGGCAATCATAAAAATAAAAAAATATATATTAAATTTTAGTGGTAAGAAAAAAGCGTAAAAGTGTGCAGCTACGCAAGCAGTATGTGTTAACCATTTGAAAAGTCTATCTCATATGCTGCTGAAAAAAGAACATTATTAAACTACATAAAATCTACGGTATAAAAAGGATAATTTGGAAATGAACCCTTAACATTTCTCCGAAATATCATCTACGCTCATTCACCGTTAAGAACTTTCTTCATTTTATGCCTTCACAACTTAACAATCTTTTCCTCCAGAATGAGAGAAATAATATTGGTCAAAAGAAATGTAATTATCTAATAATTATATATTAAGGGCGCATGAACTGATATATGAATTATTATATAATTCCGAATTATAAAACAGTATTCTAATACTGTACCAGTCAGTATGAATTAACTATATGAAAATATTTCAAAAGTGTAATTTATCTGCAGCTGAAAAAAAATGATATTGAAAATCAGAAATCTGTGGATTAAAACGATAATTTGGAAAAGATCCCTGAGCATTTTTCTGAAATATCGTCTGTGTTCCTTTACTTTAAGAACTTTCTTCATTTTTTGTCTTCACAATTTAAGAATGTTTTTTTTTTTTTTTTGAATAAGATTAATAATATCCCTTTAAAAAATGTAATTATTTGCTAATTACATATTAACAGTGTGCGTTAACTAACATATATACATATACAACTTATATTTATGAATTATATAGTAATGTTTTAACTTTATACTAAGATATCTCTTTGATAAGAATTCGAAAAGCTAATTTAACTGCAGCTGAAAAAGGAATATTATTAAACTACATAAAATCTGTGGAATAAAACGGTAATTTGGAAATGATCCCTTAACATTTTTCTGAAATGTCGTCTGCGCTCATTTTCCTCAAGAACTTTCTTATTTTTTTGTCTTCACAATTTAATAGTGTTTTATTTTCGAATAAAGCTAACATATAGACAACTTATATTTCTGAATTATAAAATAATGTTTGATACTAAGTAATACATATTAATTCTTTGATAAGAATTCGAAAGTCTAATTTATCTGCAGTTGAAAAAAGAATATTATTAAAATCTGTGTAATAAAACTGTAATTTGGAAACGATCCCTTAACATTTCTCCGAAATATCATCTACGCTCATTCACCGTTAAGAACTTTCTTCATTTTATGTCTTCACAACTTAACAATCTTTTCCTTCCGAATGAGAGCAATAATATTCGTCAAAAGAAACGTAATTCTTTGTTAAAATTTTCGCGTTAATATCCTTTCAGGAACACCACTAATCATTTTCTCCGCATCCCTTCTCGGTACATTACCTCTAACAATATTAAAAGCTGAAAATATTTCATAAATTTTTAGAGTAGTTCGCAGAACGAATACAAAAAGACATTTCATCTTGATTCACGTTATTGTATTACCAAACTTTCGAGAAAGTTTACCCTGTTAACCAGTACTTGAAGGAGTCCTTGAAGTACAAAAGCATTGATGAAATATTCATTGAGTATAAGGAAGCTTACAAAATAAGTCAGATCATTCGAGGTGGCACAAAAGACTGCTTTAATTTTAGTTGCTCGCGAAATAATGAAATTCAATTAAAATTTAACTTTATAGGATTTAAAGTGGCTTATTATAGTTATGTATAATAAAGGGAATTTCTGAGAAAAAATTACATTTTATTTTTAAAGTTTTGATGTTTATAAAAAGTTTTGTACTTAATTAGTTAAGGTTTTAATGTTATAATCATTAGAAAATTCAATCCGGTATTTCCGTGCTACAGATTATTGGTGAAAATCATTTTTAAGTGTGTTTGTAATTATATAAATACGTAGCACCTATAGTTGTCATCTGGTCCATCCGTCTATCTGTCTGCATATAACAGCGCCAAAATAATTCAACCGAATCATTTCAAATTTAATATATATAATCGTTCCAGAATTTGGTCGAGTCATTTCAAAATTTAATGAAACCGAGTGAAAACTTAAAAGATATTAATAAAAGTTGTCTTCATTCTATTAAATCCTGTCATACGTCATTCATTCGATCATATCCCATGATAGATAATGATTCTACCGTATGTGGCACAGAAATCACGATTATTTTTAATTGTTTAATGGCAACGCTCAAATGAAACGCATCTCGTTCGTTACTGCACAGCATTTAACGCATCTCCATACCTATAAGGGGTGTTACTATAGGTGAGATGTTGTTCTATCGCCAAATCTCGCCCCGTTTGTCGCCAACTTGGCGATATATCGCCGAATTTGGCGACGTAAATGGGTCACCAAAAGTGACGCCAACTCAGCGATAGCTCTAATATTACGCCAAATTCCCATAGACTTCCATTGTAAACCAATAGGGTTTACTTGCTTACAGAAAATCAACAAATTGAGATATTTTAATGCAACAAAAACTAATATTAGCTTAAGGGTTTATATTAATTACATTCAAGGGAGTCCAAGTAAATTAAATTATGAATAAATGCAACATGATACTATGTTTAGCATACTTTCCCAAACATAAATTTTAAGGGAGACCAAACTGGTTGCCTAGGACGGCTAGACGTAATAAATTTTGTAATCATGCATTTTTGCATAAGAGTGTAATAGCTGTTGCACCAAAATCTGGATATTTATTTGGCTTAGATGCCATATAATCCCTCAGCCGTTGTTTTGAATTGCATGGCGATTTTTTCAAGGCGTGTTGGCGGTGTTTATAGCTATGGCAACCTCGGTATGTGGAACCCCGTGTGACGTGTGTATTCTGACGTGTTGTGTTCTGGCAACCCCTGAGAAGTGGTGGATTTTGTGGATGTATTTTGATATCGTGTTGTATCGTCCTGTCTTTTTATTTTTATGTTAAATTTATTGGATGTATTTGACTGACTATGGTTTCTGTAATCCGTTTAAACGCTTTTGCTGAAGTAATTAAGAAATATGAATAAATTTGAGAAGAAAAGTAGGTTTGTTTATTGTGTCTCAATGCGTATTCATAAACCTATGTTGGAAAATGACGTTAGTGTTATGAGAGAGATTTCGTCCTGGAGCTTTCAAGAAAGCAGATATCTGTTAAGGTATGTTGATAATTTTATGTATATTTTGCTGCTTTAAGAGTTTTTTACATTTTGAGATTGCTAGAAGGCGAGAACTGCTGAATTTTAAGAATTCTACACCGGGAGAACTGCTGAATGCAGTGATGTTTTTTTTCGGTTAATGTGCGTGAAGCGCTCATACAAGATTACTGATTGACACTTTAGCGAGTTTCGTTTTTTATGTATATTTTGCTGGTTTAAGAGTTTTTTACATTTTGAGATTGCTAGAAAGCGAGAACTGCTGAATTTTGAGAATGCTATACCGGGAGAATTACTGAATGCAGTGATGTTTTTTTTCGGTTAATGTGCGCGAAGCGCTCATACAAGATTACTGATTGCCACTTTAGCGAATTTTATTATTTGCATTTTACTTCGTTAAGCGAAACATGCGTATAAACCGGTGCTTGGCGACATTTACTACTTGGCGGAAAAGGGGTTTTCACGCCAAGAAAAATTCCAAGATGGCGGCCGTGGGAACTTATGACACCTGTTCCATTTATAAAACTAGTTATAGTACAAATGCACCTCATTTGCCACGTTTGACGTACAATTTTCGCAATATGCGCGTAGTTCGATTACAAATCTGTTAAAATTGTGTTTTATTTTTTTTATTTTCTTATTTTGTTTATTTATAGATGAAGTTTTAATTTCGTTAAGGAATATAAGCGGGAAACGAATGCTGAGCTATTTATGTTGTTTGAATTGCAAACTGGTGAATCCTTTGTACTATGATGAATCCTTAAATTTACGCATTTATATGTCTATATCAATATTGCCAATTTAGCAGATTTTAATATTTAGATTTTCCGAAATTCTTCCAGAAACTTCAATATTAGTAATTTTTGCTTTATACAACGACAGATGTTCGGTGATTAAATACACCGAGAACTACTATTCGACATTTCTGGTATTAAAAAGCAGAAAAACTAACGTTTAAAAATGCACAAATAATACATGTAAAGCAGCAAACAGCTGTTTCGAATCTACTAGCGAGATTCTTCTTCAGTGCAAGATAGGGAAAAGGGAACAGCGTGCTAGAAAAAGCAAGGGTGAGCAAAATGATAGACAGAGACGCGTTGGCTTATATACCCGATGGGGGTAGCGAAGGTGCCAAAGACAACCAATGAGAGAGAAGCAGTGGAAACGACTGGGTGGATAAGTAGAGACATCTACCGGAGAAGGAGAGAAAAAGAAATCAAAAAAGGGGGAAATTAAATTAATGCTTTCCAAATACGTGGAAAATCAGGAGTACTAGATAAGTCATTGACTAAAGAGTGAGAATTTTTAATGATGTGTTAAGCTTCCCAAAAATCAAGATCAAGGTTAGAAGAACATTTTTGGATAATGATGCATCGATAGATGGCGCTGCAAGCAATAAACGCTAAATCCAGGCTCAATTTTTTGGAATCTTTTTTCTTCCATGTGAAAAAGGCGATTAAAATGCAATGAATGGACCAAACATCGGGACTGGACTGAGCACGTACTGCTTTCAGCGGAATCTATTGTTTGAAATCCGAACTAAAATCAAGAATCACAGTAAAAAAAACTCCTGACATCGTACATAACCCTGCTGCAAGAATTTGTTTAATATCTGTAACTGTTTGGAAGTTAGTTAATTTTAAAATCCATCAGTCACTTTTGGAACACCCAGTATATATATATATATATATACCGGGTATATGTATATATATATATATATATATATACATATACATTATTTACATAGTATTATTTTATGAATAAAGCATCATGCAGCAGTATTTACTCAGATATAAACTATAAAAATATGAAAAATATAAAAATATAAAAACAAACTGAAAGAGCACTTAAAAAAACTCTTATGGAATGCGAGATTTATAAATTTAGCATTGATGAATTGATTTCAACAATTTTCAATGTACATTAAACGAACTAGAAAACAAAAAATTCGTTCCTCCCGTCGAAATTTTTAAATTAGCTTTCGTTCTGGTTTGAATTCAGCCAACATAATTATTACGGTTGAACTCCTGATTTTTTGTCTCATTTTAATTAGATTTGAATTTGTTTTAAAGATCTGATTGTATATCGCAATAAAAGTATAACTCTCACTAATATATAAAACTATATTCTGGTCTGCTTTTATCTGCACATCTTATTTATAAAACACTTATCAAAAGTATGCAAATGCATATCAAACGCGCTAGTGTGTTCATAAATGTAACTTTTGAGATTTATTACGTAACTGCTAATTTACGTAACTCGCATAATAGACGCTTTCAGTGTGACGTCAGCCATGACGTTTTCCTTGGAGACTGACTCCAAACAAACGGTTGCTACGTTGCATTTTCTATTTCATTTGTATATTCCAGCTAAAATTTATAACTATATCTCAAACCTAACTGTTTTAATACATTATAAGCAGCGGTAACATTTTCTACGATTTTTATTAAATAAGAAATGTAGCATAGCAACCATTTCTTTGGAGTCAGTTTCCAAGCAAAACGTCATGACTGACGTCACGACTGAAAGCGTCTATACGTAAGTCGAGGGATGCCTGTAAATTCTGATTTTAATATTAATAGAGTCAATACGCATGCATGCTGGGAATTAACGCAATTCGCCCCTCTTTATCAGACTTTCGGGAAGAATTCACAGATAAAACGTGTTTTCAATGAGTACGGAAATTATTTGTTAAAAAATGAGGAATAATTTAGTGCACATAGACGAGTTTCTCTGACAGTGTAGAAATATGCAGATTTCAAATAACAAATAAAAAATATAAATAAATATTGAAAGCTTTACCTTTCTTCTTTTTACTGCAAGTTTAATTCATTCATATTTATATTCAGAGTGTGCCTTACCTAAAAAGAGAAAAAATAATTATTATTAATACACATCTAGATAGTTATAAATGACGATTGTTGTTACACATCTGGATAATTATAGATGCGTATTATTGATACACTTCTGGATTGATATAAATGACGAATATTGTTACATATCTGTACAATTATAAATGAGGATTATTGATACACATCTAGATAGTTATAAATGACGATTATTGTTCCACATCTGGATAATTATAAATGAGGATTACTGATACACATCTAGATAGTTATAAATGTCGATTATAGTTCCACATCTGGATAATTATAAATGAGGATTATTAATACACATCTACATAGTTATAAATGAGGATTATTGTTACACATCTGGATAATTATAGATGCGGATTATTGATACACTTCTGGATTGTTATAAAGGACGATTATTTTTACACATCTGTACAATTATAAATGAGGATTATTGATACACATCTAGATAGTTATAAATGACGATGATTCTTGCACATCCGGATAATTATAAATGAGGATTATTAATGCACATCTAGATCGTTATAAATGAAGATTACTGTTACACATCTGGATAATTATAGATGCGGATTATTGATGCACTCCTGGATTGTTATAAATGACGATTGTTGTTACATATCTGTACAATTATAAATGAGAATTATTAATACACATCTAGATAGTTATAAATGACGATTATTGGTACACATCTGGATAATTATAGATGCGGATTATTGATGCACTCCTGGATTGTTATAAATGATGATTATTTTTACACATCTTTACAATTATAAATGAGGATTACTGATACACATCTAGATAGTTATAAATGACGATTATTGTTCCACATCTGGATAATTATAAATTAAGATTATTATTACACATTTAGATAGTATAAATGACGATTATTAGTACACATCTGGATAATTATAGATGCGGATTATTGATACACTTCTGGATTGTCATAAATGAAGATTATTGTTACATATCTGTATAATTATAAATGAAGATTATTAATACACATCTAGGAACATGCACCTAGACGAGTTTTCTGACAGTGCACTTTATGTTTAACAACTATATTTAAAAATATCAATCATGGGTATTCCACGGCCACGTGCCGTTTTGTAAAAAATTTGTCCCAAAATTGAAATTTCAATCAGATATTGAAACTTCTTATTAAAAAACAAACAAATATGGACTTGCGCAAGTGACGAGTTGAGGTACAAACAGCAGGAGGCCAATATGGCCCATTTTTTATTTAAAAATTTCTCATTCATACCAGAAAATTTCTATACTATTGTATTCTTTATTTAAGACAGACATTTCATGATTACATAAAGACAAAATTCTTCATTGAAAATTTCTCGTATAAAATCGAAATTTTTTAATTAAAAAAACTCTATTTCTATTTCTTTTCGTTCCCTGTGTTTGACAGATTTGTCAGTTTTATGGGGTTTTTTAATTAAAAATTTCGATTTCATCGAAATTTTTGAACTAAAAAAACCTGTAAAACTGGAAAATCTGTTAAACACAGGAAACACATGAAAAGAAACATATAAAAAGAAGTTTTTTTCATACAAAAATTTCGATTTCTTGCCGGAAATTTTCTATGAAGAATTTTTTCTTTGTGTGATCATAAACTGTCTGCTGAAATGAAGAAAAGAATAGTATAGGGATTTTCTGGTACGAATGAGAAAATTTGAAATATAAAAAGGGCCAAATTGTCCCCCTGCTGTTTGTACCTCAAAGCGTCACATGCGCCCATACATTCCTGAACAATAAATGATTGTTACACTGGCCTCTACCAACCCTTAACCCCTTAAGGGGTCTCGGGACTCTTAAAATTGGAAAAAATGAAAAAAAAGGACCATTTTCAACATTTAATAACTTAAAATGTATTTGATATTAAGACGCAATTTTAAATGGGAATGAAAGATAAAAGTATGTTCTTTCATTTCAAATATTTGAAAAATTGCAAGATGCAGAATTAGCATTTACAGGGGGCTCCAAAGTGTCAGACATTTGACGAGCAGAAAATCGGCATACCATCTTATGCGCACGATTACAAAATAAATTTAGCAACTAGAATGAAAATTTTGATGTCTACTTATACCTCAGATTATAGTAATTACACTGAACCTAAATAAATTTGCATTTAAAGTATTTTTATATTTTTAATACAAAGTTGTGTTTAGTTAATGCAAAATTTAGAAAAATTAAACAATATAAACACCTATTTTTTTTTTTTTTTTTTTTTTTTTTTTTTTTTTTTTTTTTTTTTAACATTAAAAGGGAAATTTTAGGTTCAGTTTATACAGACTAACATGAAACATATGTTTTGAAAATTTCAAGAAAAAATATTCAGAAGTTTTTGAGGTATCGTGCGCGTTGTGCCCAAAAACGTCATTTGGAGAAAAATGAGTTCAAAGATTTGGAAACACTACTTCAGCTATTGAGCGAGTATAATTCTAAATGCCACAACTTCTGTTCTAATGGAAATTTAAAGATAACAATTATATCAAAATGTTCAGAAAACATAGAAGTTTAACATCTAAAAAAAATTAAATTTTTGAAAATTTTAGAGCTTTAAAAGTCTTGAGACCCCTTAATTCTCGTTCCCGTCAATATCACGGGATGAGGTGTCGTTCGTTTTTTCTCGTGCCCGTCCTATTTCCGGTCTGGAGATTTAACTGCTGGAAAAAACTTCAGAAAAATGTAACTGGCATTTCCATCTGAAGTATTTGAGTAATAACGCTTGGGTTAGTTTTTTGGCGCTGATTGTGGGCTTTGTATTGCATGTTTCGAAATATATCACACTGAAAAAAATTTAGTAATAATCAAAATTTAATGTATATATATATACATATTAATTCAAATATTATATGTAAAAATTTGTGTGATGACAATAAATAAAGATCTAAGATGTGAAAAACAACGGTCTTATTCGGATTAATTTGTATGGGGTAAAACAAACATTAACATACAGAATCCTCGCACGATGGCTTTTCTATCAATGTGGATTTGTTCTATAACATCTTTTTTTTTCGTCTTAAAAAAACTGATTATTTTATTTAGAAACCTTATAATTATTCAATTTCTGTAATAAAAAATAGGTATTGTTTTGATGTTTTTTCCAAATATTAAGCAATCCTTAAGTGGTTAAAGTTTTTAAAATAAATTTAGAATCATCCTGTATATTATTAAGGATGTTTTATAGCAGCACACTACTAGTTTTGCACAAATTTTATGTTTTCTGAATTCTCCAATTCGTAGTAAACATTAATTTTGATTTCAAAATCAAGTTTTTGAGAAACTGCATTATATATCGCTTAAACATTTTACAGAATCAAGCAATACTTAATACTTGAATTCAAGATTTAAATAGAAAAATGATATTACGTGATGTGCAAGCATTTCGAAGCTTTTAATTAAAAAGAAAGGAAAAAGCACGCAAACATTTTTCAAGAGTCAGAAAGGACAATAATTTGGTCTCTGTACGGCTCGAAGGGGTCACACGGGATGTGGAAAAAGTTACGCTACTTTTTAAAAGGATGTTAATAATTAGTGCTTAGGGGTATTTTCAAAGAAGACTAATAAATGAAAATTTAAGAATAAAAATTGTCTTCTTGTTTAACGCAATTTGACTTTTATGTACCTAATTATCTCTAAGAGTTTGTTTTTAGCAATCCTTTGGTAATACCATTTTCGTCAAGCTTTATTTGTAAAGAAATAAAGATTTTTTTTATTATCGATTTTAAATAATTGCCTCGTCAAAAGAATTATTGTTTCTCTTTAACATTATTCTTATACTGGGGAAATAGTTAATATGCACTTGTTAAAAGTATTGTGCCTGTTTGATTATTTAAAAATATCTTTATTGGAAACTTTTTTTAAGTATTAATTGTTACTTATTTGCTAGAATCTGCAACGCAAGTTTATGTTAGAAAAGTTCCATATCTTTGTGTAAAATGTATTACTTATGTATACATAATTAGGTAGCAATGATTTTATATAAAGAGTGGTCAAACTTTAAGGAATGGTATGGCATATTTCAGAAAACAATTTTTATTAGGAAACATAGGTTAATAATCTATTAAATCACTTGAAAATACAGTTTTTCATACACCACCAGGAACAAAATTGAGGACCCCAGAAGTCAAGGGGTATCAGTGACAAAATTGAAAAAAAAATGAACTAAGTGCACACACAGATGACCTGGAAATATGCTTTTTTCTTTTTAGGTAAAATTTCCAGGTTAAGTGATATTCTAATTATGTGTTGTGCTTTATAGATCAACCACTTTTGCCGAATAATGATCAATATTGATTAATCATAAATTTAAAGAAATTGCGCTATACTTTTTTCACAGTTATTGAAATAAGAGTTCAAAGACCAATGTGAAACAAGCAGCAGTTTCCCATTTCAATTCAGTCAATTATTATTGATGTTCAACTTTAACTTCAATTATTTTTGACCTCGATTTACTCCAAATCGAAATTTTGTCACTTGTACACCTTGGCTTCTGATGTCCTCAATTATTGTTTCTGTTATTTAACGAAAATAAAAATACCTTAAAAAATTTCAATACCTTGGTTTGGGTAACTTCATGAAAAGTGATGGAAGGGTACATCATTTTGGTTAATGAAAGTGCGCGTACAGTAAATTACGTTTGAAAGTATGGAAATATCTAATACAGTGTTATTTGAATGTTGTGGATGGTGGTAAATAAAGGTTTGTCTGCTTTGTATATTGTACTTTGTATTTTGTTTCTTTGTTTTGTTTTTAGTTTTGCATTTTTATTTATTGTAATACATTATTATAATTATTTTTTCCTGTATAAAGTACTTTATTGTTTCACAGTCATACTTCTTATTTAGCTGCTGAGCTCTGTAAAGTCAACAGGTAATATATATACTTATACATATGAGGACATGAGTTTCAAAACTCGTCTTATCTACAATTTAAAAAATCATGTCTTCTGTACCAATCTATTCAATTGGTAAACCTACACCGATGAAAATACAACTATCGCAAAAAGAAAAAAAAAACTAGTTTTATCCAGTATTTCTGCTATTGTAAAATTTTGGACGCAGATAGAAATTTTTCGCGACTTCCCAAAATTTTATTTTCTGGGTAAAGCGAGTTTTGAAACTCACGTCCTCATATATGTGTTTATAATACACATACAGTGAAACTATATTAGAAGCGTATGAATATAACGATATCTATTATTCAACTAACAAATTCTATGAAAACAAAATTTAATTAGATTGCATTTTGCAGCTTTGAAGTTTCATAGCAAATAGACTTTTTGACTACAAACTAATAGGTTACTAAATATGTAGCAAAGTATTAGGTTACATTGACCCTTACACACATAGTGTAACTCAAGTGTTACATTATATTTTTTTGCCCTAGCGAAGTCTGGTTCTGATTTGTTATCACGGAAGATTATAACATCTTTTTTTACTTCCGTCTATCTTTACAAGAAGAAAGTATTGGTTTCATGAAAATTTTCGAATTCCAGTTTTCGACGGATTTACACGTTTTATGGGTCAGAGATTCCAAAAAACATGTTTTTACAAAATGTCTGTCTGTGAGTCTGTGAGTCTGTCTGTCTGTCAGTCTGTATGTGACACAAATTTTGTGGGCGCGCTATCTCAAGAACTAATGCACGGAATTTAATAAAAATTTATATTCAGGTAGTCCCTGATATAGATTGGTGCTGATTAGTTTTTGGTGTAAATCGCCCTGAAGGTTGCGCTGCTATGTAGCATTTTGCAGAATTTCATATTCAGTTAGACGTTGACATAAGTTGGTGATAATTAGGTTCTGGTGTAAATAACCTAATAGGTGGCGCTGTCATGCTGCACTTTGCTGAATTTAGACGATTTCAGTGACAGTCATACCTCGAGAACTAATACACGGAATTTCATATTTTTAGAATTCTCATGATGAACACAGATTGCCATTTAATTTGGCACTGAGATAGTGAATTTTGAAGTATCGACATGCATGAGATAGAAGAAAGTTTTGTGATGGCCACAACATACTAGCTAGATACTGCTTGCAATGGCTCGAATTGCGTTTCTTCGCTATCATTATAAAGTAGTCATTATTCTTTTTGCAATCTATTAAAAGCCTCCTAAAAATTAGTATATCGTTGAATAGTTGTTATTATGCAATGTAAACACTTTAAAGTAAGTATATAATTTAAAATTATCCTTTTTTGAGTCGTTTGTGTTATGTACCTCAAAAGTGACATTATGAAATTCTGAACAACAGAAACTAAAATAAATTTTTCACAATTTTTCTAGAGGATAACTAACAAAAATAGACTCAACTATAATGTTTTCTGAACAATAACAAATCATGCATTAAAGGGTTAATATTTGTCCAAAACTTGTTTTTACAAATTTATTAAAAAGTACGTAAGGAAGTCAGAGATTAAAACCATTGTCTTACGAAACACATGCATAGGTAAATTCAAAAATTTCAAATATTTTTTTTTTTACTTAATTAACCCTTAAATGTCTGGTGTTGCTTTTCGGCAACATACCCAATTTAGGCTCTAAAATGCTATTAGAATAATATTGAAATTATAATGCCTAATGTTGCCAATAAAATACATTCTGAAAATATTATTAAAATAATTTTCAACATGTAGATGGCAACACTTGCGCTGTTTAAGAATAAAGATAGATTTATTTTTTCAATTGTTGCTACTTTTTCTTTTTGTTTTGTTTGGAAGCTTGCGAAATACCCTATTTTATTCTGCAGTGAGCAAGTAAAATTTATTTCTTATTATAGTTCCTAAAATTATTGTGTGTTTAATATTATAGAATTTTATCAAGGAAAATTATTTTTCCAATTAAAGACCAGTATTGCCGATTAATAACAAATAGTTTTTTAGCCGTAAACCATACTTAAAACAAAATACGATTTTTAAAGTATTTTTGCCCATGATTTATATAAAAAATGAAAGCCGAAAAGCATTATTACAATGATTTTGAAAAATCCGGCATTTAAGGGTTAAGTAAATATAAATAAATAAGACATCTTTAACAGATATACAGAAACATATGTCTTTGTTAATAATTTCTAAAAGTTATTTATACCGAAATATAAGATTGCTATTTCCTGTTTTAGATCTAATGTTTAAAGCCAATGAGAAAAAATAAAAGATATATTACGAGATAAAAATCAAGAAGCAATAATAAGAAAACTATTTCATCAGAGAAATACCGAAACTTTTCTTGTCTTGTATTTAAGACTAGTTACTTCCCTTTCGTTTATTATTACACTAACTCGAATATTTTTGCTGAGTTTTACTTTAGGCGTCAGACATTTAAGATATAAAAAGCTTTTTACTGAAGAGCATTTTCTTTTCAATTACATTTATATAAATATTTCAAACTTTTGCTTCTTTACTGTTTAATGAATAAGTACAGCCTAATTCAAAATGTTTTATTTTCGTTTTTTTTAGTGATGTTATGTTTTGCTTTAAAACTAATTTGAATACAATTTAATAAGAAGAGTTTATAATGAGGTTAAATAAGAAATGTAACATTTTTAAATCATATGTTTTACTTTGTTCTGTAACTATTTCGTTAATGAAATTGTTTTTAATTGAACGTATGCAAAAATGCAACTAAATTTAATCGAAACTATACAGGCTGATCTAAAACTGATCTTTCAAATTTCATGAGGAGGTAGAGAATACGTCAGGAAACCGATTTTATATAGGAAAGTATGTCCGAAAATGTACGCATGCATATGTAGAGGGCGCTGCGCGTACTCAACCTTCCATTGCGTCCCAATTATTGTTTCGACTTTCCTAAAGCTAGTATTATTTCTTCTCCTATTTCCACTTTTCATTTGGACTTCCATGAAGTCCTTTACATCTTTACAAATTCCAAAAATTTCGTTGATGACGTTTAAGAATTCTGGTGTGAAACTAAAATTTAAAAATTCATGAACGGAGAAAGTTAAAAACAAAGAAAAAAATGAACTAACAAAAAATAAATGTAATAAAAATGAAATCAAAAAGTAAAAAACAAAGTAATTAAAAAAATAATAATAAATGTTAAAAGACCCAGAAGGAACAAAATTAAACGAGACGTTTCCAAGCGTCAGATAATTGAATAAAGGGCATTAACGAGATTTTTGAAGTTTTTAAAGATGTAAAAAGCTTTGTGGAAGTCCAAATGAGAAGTGAAAATTGGAGAAGAAATAGTACTAGCTTTAGGAAAGTCAAAACAATGATTGGGACGCAATGGAAGGTTGGGTACACACAGCGCCACACTACATACGCATGCGTACATTAACCTACATACTTTCCTATGTAACATCGTGACGTATTCAATACCTCCGTACGAAATTTGAATGATAAGTTATGAATCCCACTGTATACATAGGAGGACGTAAGTTTCAAAACTCATCCAAAATTTTTTAAATCGACTTTTCTCTACCAATTGCTAATAATCTACTATTGATTAATCTGCATCGAAAAAACACTACAATTTGAAAAAAAAAAAAAAAAAAACTAGTTTTATCGTATTTTTTTGCCATTGTAGAATCTTGGTTTACAATGAAAACCAATGGACATAGTCAGAGGTTTTTCGCGATTCCCCCCCCCCCCCCCAAAAAAAAAAGATTTCTGTATAAGACGAGTTTTGAAACCCACGTCCTCATATATCTAAAGCGAACTGAACATGTTTGAAATTCAGTTACAAGCTAATGATTACAGGTATTGGAGTTACAGAAGAACCTCTTTTATCCGAAACTCTTTTAACGGAAATCCGTTTTTAAAGGTTTTTTTCTTTTGTTTTAATTATCATATTCCTCGTGTGCAAGCGCTCCTTTCCGAACTAAGAGTACATATAAATATTTTCGATTCCTTTGAATTTAACTTGAGCTCCCGTAAGCTGCAGAGTGGAACGAAGAAAACGGACAAATTAGCCATTCTGAAGCTTTTGTATGTTTTGCAAAAGGTTTGGCATTGCTAGAGCAGCAGAAAGACTGTGATATTAGTGAACTAATAATATTAAAAAACCCCGTAATAGAGCTTCAAAGCAAAGGCAATCGAAACTGCTACAAACAAAACACATTTTTTTCAAATCCGTGTGATATACGTAAAAGGTATTTAATTTCAAAATTAAAATTCAGGTAATTTATTCTTGTTTCTATTTTGCTATTGCTTTACTTTTTATTAAGGACTTGTTACAGAAATAAGAAATATTGCATATATTTCTCCTTAATCTTAGCATTCTCGATGATCCGAAAATTTCGATTTTCCGAAAGAGGGTCGGTCCCAATTACTTCGGATAATCGAGTTTCTACTGTATTTTTTAAGGACGTATGTATAGAGTCAGAAACTTCTTTAGGATGCTTCCTTGTTTAAGTTCCGAATATCACCTACAGATGGCGCTACAATGTTTTAAGCTCTAATGCTGCTCAGTATAAAATTCCAATTCCGCAAACATTTTTGACGCATCAACAGCTAAATGACAAAAAAAGCAAAAAAACAGGTTGAATGATGAGGGAGTTTTCACCCATTTTCTACATTAGTTTGATTGTTCAAATAGTTTGAGACATTGCAGCGCGATCTATTGGCAATATTTGGAGCTAAAATAACGAAGCTTATTACTGAAATTACCGGCTGCACACAAAGATCTCCTGCAATGATAACTACAATAGCTGCCTCACTTATTTGCTATAGAATTTCATATTAGCCCTTATAATAGGCCCTGACGGTCACATATGTTTTCCCTAATTTTAAAATGTTTTAAACTATAAATAACGCCTTGCAGATACGTAAGAACCTCATAATCACACATGTGAATTCTATATTTTGACTTTTGTGTGGACAAGTAACGCTATCTAGCATTGGAATAGTTAAAAAAATTGACAAAACTTTCATTTTTTTTTTTTTTTTGATTTTAAGAAAAAGTCAAGGCCGAAAGAGTTAATTGTTTTCCGTTCATTCAGGGACACTTTGTAGCTGTTGATAAAAAAAAAAATCAAAACCAATTTGACAGGAAGAAAGTCATTGTTTCAAAGCAATTAAATGGCGCAAAAATTTAATTCATTCCCAATAATTTGAATACAGTAAACAGTAAAAATTATTCCAAGTTTATTTAGTCAAAAATCAATTACAAATTACTGAAAATAAAAATAAAAATCATATATATATTTTTTAGTCAATCAATTTGAGCGTTAAAACATTAAACAAATTTTATTATACAAACAGATGAAATAACAAATTGCTATTTACGCATAATGAAGTATGAAATAAAATCATTTTATTTCAAAAGACGACATGTCTAGCATGTTTATAAAAAAAATACCATACATTCTTTATTAATTTAAAAATTAAAAAAGGGATTTTTTTTAATTTTTTGTTTGTTCCTTTGACTTTGGTTTTCTTATTCGAGAGAAAAATAAATAAAAAAGAAAGAAATGCGCATTTCGCTTTCAGTTGCTAATGAGATCCAGGTGCTTTGTGCATTTTTTCGTTTTTTCTTTTTTTAATTTATTTATTTACTTTTTTTATATGATGGAAACTTTTTATGTATAAAAATTTTCAACGTAAAATAAAACAAGTTTTTTATTTTAACATAACAGGTCACAAAATAACTATCTCTATATGTATATTTTCAATGATTTTCGTAGAAATGTTAAATAATGTGTATTTTTTTAATGGTTATTATTGTATTATTATGTTTTTATTTTGTGACATTAGAGAACATTATAAGCATTATTAATTAAGTGTATAATGTAAAATTAAAATACATAGTTTTACAATAAAATTCATAATTATATTAAAGAACGTTTATTAGTTACTTTGCTTGCAGCGCAATTACAAGCTCGAAATATATAAAGTGTAATTTAAGAAATTAAAGTCCCATAGATATTTTTAACTAATGAGATATAATTCAGATAAAAAATATATTTTTTAATCATTTATATCTAAAAAAATTAAAAATATTTTTTTATTTAAAATAAATTTTAAGTCATATTTTAGTCATTATTAAGTCAATCTTTTAAAAAGGACATCGAGATACTAAAGACTAGCACTAAAGTTAATAGATGAAACTTCATTATGGAAAAATCAGCTTCCCCAGAATTTCAAACTGCTATATCTTAGCTATTCTTTATGATAGAGGCAAAACAAAAAATGCTCTGGAATCTGTGTATCAAGACCAGACACTTAAAGGAAAAAGCTTTGTAAATTTCTAATATTTTTCGTACGTCTTTTTGAATATGAAATTTTTAAGTAGCCGCCATTTTGAAACAGGAGACGGATGTAGCTGGCCGACAAACTCGGTCGAGGCCTTGGTAAGTCCTGTACGCATGCTCAGTCACATCCAGTTCGGTTCATATACAGGGTGATTCAAAAAAGATGGGGAAAATTTTAAGAGGTGATAGTACACACCCAAACAAACATTTTGTATCAAAGAATGCATGGTCGAAAACTAAACGTAAAAAAGTTAGAGGGCGCCAAAAGTTATGTTCTTATACGAGGCAAAAACACACAATGAACGATTAAGTTAAGTTACGAAAACAAATTTAATGGCATTTGATTACAATAAGTGCTCAAAACATTGACCGACAGCTGTTATGCACGCAGTACAACGGCGAAGAACAGATTGGCGAATTTTCTGAAACACACCAGGCATATCGCGAACTTCCCCTACAGCAGCCGAAAGCTTGGCGACAAGTTCTTCTGCGGATTCAATGGGAGTCTCATACACAAGAGCCTTTAGCTGTCCCCACAAAAAAAAATCGAGACATGAAAGATCTGGCGAGCGCGGTGGTGCCTGGTGTGTTTCAGAAAATTCGCCAATCCGTTCTTCGCCGTTGTACTGCGTGCTTAACAGCTGCCGGTCAATGTTTTGAGCACTTATTGTAATCAAATGCCATTAAATTTGTTTTCGTAACTTAACTTAATCGTTCATTGTGTGTTTTTGCCTCGTATAAGAACATAACTTTTGGCGCCCTCTAACTTTTTTACGTTTAGTTTTCGACCATGCATTCTTTGATACAAAATGTTTGTTTGGGTGTGTACTATCACCTCTTAAAATTTTTCCCATCTTTTTTGAATCACCCTGTATATGAGTGCTAGAATATGACAGAAATCAAATATAGATAGATATTAAATAGATAGTAAATTAACATTTGAACAAGAGGTAGTTTGATCCGGGAGGGGGGGGGGGGTTGAAATATGGGGCATTTTCACATCTTTTGACTTTTCTATATTTTCTGTCCCTGAATAATAATTTTTATTTTAGTACATATTCTTGGTTTTTTTTTTTTTTTTTTTTTTTTCTTCTGATACTGGAAAACATCCCATTGCATGACTGTATAAAAATATTAACGTGATAAATAAGTTTTGGACGATGTTGGGGGTCCAAATATACCACGAAATTTTTATACCCCTCCGTGTCCCTGATGCTGATTTTTAAGTTTGGAGCTGTGTGTATAAAACTGTTTTAATAAAAGTAATTCGATGTCATTTTTTTTTCGAAACTGGCACTATTGTTTTATATAACTAAGTAGCAAATAATTAACCTACACACATTTTTAGGATTGTTATTATTTTTTTAACTCTGTTCCTGGGTTTTAGATTCCTTACCGTCCATCTTGCTAAACTTATACAGAAAATAACTTCAGATGCAGCCATAGAATTTTTTTTTTCTTTTTTCTCGTGCAGAAGTATGCTAGAAAAAAAGTCGCTAAAATTTTTTGACAGGAAATTTACTGCAGAATTTAAATCAGCATTTAAATGTCAATTTCAAGCATCGTGGCTTTATGGGTAGTCTTACCGTCCCCAAGGTTTATTCCTGCACTTTTCGGGATAATTTTTTTTAAATTTAATCCAATGTAAATAACAGTTTCTAAAAATCAGTGAACATTGTGGCTATCACTTAGTCTTAACATAATTTACCTAAAAATAGGTGGTCATTTGCCTTACCGTCCCATCCTTACCATCTCTTTTTTTTTTTCTTACCGTTCCTTTTTTCCTATACCGTCCCCTTTTTTTCCTTACCGTCCCTTCTTTAACACCCCTTTCAGACAATGCTATACCAAAATTTTGTACTAAAAATACTACATTGTTGTTATTTCTCATTTGAATATCCTGTGGGTACTTACAAATTCATTATAAGTAAAAATTTAAAAGAAAATAAAAAAGGTAAAACGGTAAGTAAAATTAAACTCGCGAGTTTAACTTAAACCTCAGTTAAATAAAAGAGTTTTCGCTGATGACCATTTTTTCTTTATTTTGAATCATTAAGGCATTCGTCTATAAGTTTAAAATGGTATTTTAGTAAGTTTAATTTCACCAGATTTTTATTCCTGAAAAGTCAAAAGATTGTCAGAATGCCACACATACCGAAATTTTCCGAAACTCGTGTCCCCCGGACGGCTGCAATTTTTACTTTTTTATAATGGAAGCTACATAATTACAATGTTAATGAGAAAATCTCTATATCCTTTATTTAAAGAAGTGGCTTTTTAGACGTTGTGTTTAAACTTTTTACCTCTAACAGCTCGTCACTAATAGTATACTTTTCATATAAAACGTAACCTGAGCGGTTGAGATAAACAGAGCTGCCAGGTCTCCTGGTTTTTCGATACCAGTATTTTAGTACAGAAAATGTTTTATTTAATCGAGGAATTTTTCGATTTAAAGGAACAGCATTTACTCTAAGAAAATACTGGTATACAAAAATCCGGAGACTTCGCAACTCTCATTCCATATATAAATTTGAAAGCAACGTTAAAAACGCCAGAAAATACAAGCTTTCAGCAGACTAGTTTCAGTAGCGTATAGCTTGCTGTCCTCAGTGCAAGGAATAACGGAAACTTCCTCATTTATATAGAGGAGAAGCGGATTCAACTGAGAAGTTCATTAACCAATGGGGAAACAGGAAAATATGGGAACCAGCCAATAGGAGAATAGTGTAGGTAACGCCACCAAAAATGTGGAAAAAAATAGTAATCAAGCAAAAGAGGATTTTATGAAATATTTCCAGCAATCTGATAAACGCTACCAAACTAGTCTGCTGAAAGCTTGCATTTTCTGGCGTTTTTAGCGTTGCTTTTAAATTTATATCATTCTGCGCCATGTAGCATCTTAATAATTATCTTATTCCATATGCTTTATAAAATGACTAATCTGCCTAATTGGTAACGCGGCATCGAGTTCAGTAAAAATAAAGCAAATCCATAACACGAATCTTTGGAATATTTAATTTCACTGATTTTTGGGTGCATTCGTAATTATATAAATATGTTAGCACCTATAGTCGTTATCTTGTCCGTCCGTCTTTCCGCATAGAACTGCGCAAAAGCTACTCAACCGAATGATTTGAAATTTAATATATAGACTCGTAGCAGAATTTTGTCGAGTCATTTCAAATTTTATGAAAATCAAAACAAAACTTAACCCTCTGAGCGGTTTGGACACATTTTCCGTTTCCCAAAAACAACTTTAATCTGTTGTAGGAAATTTTTTAACAGAATTGTATTTTAAAATGTAATATCAAACAAAAGGGTATGAAGTGTATTTTAGAAACAAACAGGGAAAGAAAATTTACATTAAGATTATTATTTTTATAAGCATTTTTCTGAAAATGCCGGAAAGCCCTCAAGAAGCTCGGAGGGTTAAAAAGATATTAATAAAAATTTTCTTAATTCTATTAAATCCCATCATACATCATTAATTCAATGATATCACATGATACACTGTAAACAAAATCCATAATTTTTACAGAAAAAAATTGTATTTTTTACAGATAAAAAATGTTTTAAAGAAAAACAGTTTCTTTATGTAAAAAAAGTTAATTTCGTAATTTTTACAGAAGAAATCTATATTTTTTACAGAAAAAGACTGTTTTAATGAAAAATTACAGACAGTTTCTCTAAATTAAACGATTTTCTACTGCCGCCAAAATTGACAGTTTTTTTCGTTCAATTTGAAAGATTTTTTTTTACAGTGTAAGTCATTATTCTAGGTTTCCATGGTGATTATTCAATTAAATCCTAACATACGTAATTAATCCAAAGATATCCCATGATAGATCATGATTCTAAGTTGCTATGGTGATGACGCCCTATTTAAGAAGGAGTCCTATTATTACCATATTACTAGATTTAACATATATAATTGTAATAAATTTTCTATCCATGCTTTTGTGTATAAGTGTGCAACAGCTTTTGCACCAAGATCTAAATATTCATAAAACTAGTTATATTACGAACGCACCTCATGCTACGTTTTACTTACAATTTCCGACTTGTTTTTATAATTTAGAAAGGATTTTTTTAATTTTAAATTTAGTATCAATTTTCAGAAAGCTTAATTTGTTTTTCGTTACAATTAAAAAATATTTTTACAGTATCTATTTCTCTAGACTTTATTTAATTTTTTTTTCAGCAATCTGATTGCTTAAATTTTCATATTTGTACAGCGCTTTAAGTTTTGAGACTTGCATCCACATTAAAGTAAACGACGTACGATAATTTCCCATTTGCAAAACCTAGTTTATCCCAAAGAAACAAAATTAAGGTTCTTATACATAACATTTAATTTAAGAATTCTTAATTACTAGACCATTCCGTTCGGCAGCGCGTTCATTTTCTGGATTTCTTATTTATTTATTTATTTATTCATTTTCTTTTACATTTATTTAACAGCAGAAAGCGCAAGCTCTGTAGTGATAGTTAGCTACCAATATTACACGTGCCACTAGCAGCTGGGGGCGTTATTTCGCATTTCACTTTAACACTTTATCTGTACTTATAAGTACCATTAAAATAACTTCTTATAAAATTCATTTAATACATAGATTAGTAGTAAGAAAGTTTATAATGATTTATAAATGCATTACTTTATCTTGTTCCAAAAGCATTATGGGTTACACAAAATAAAATTATTTTTAAAAGGATGATTTCTTTTGCTTTTGATCTTTTCAGTTTTCATGGCGCTGGGGGTGGGGGGGGGGAGAGAGAGAGAGAGAGAGAATTTCAAATTTCGTAGAATTTCCTAATTCTACAAAATACTAAGA
Organism: Maratus speciosus; assembly: GCA_963932465.1. Taxonomy (NCBI): domain Eukaryota; kingdom Metazoa; phylum Arthropoda; class Arachnida; order Araneae; family Salticidae; genus Maratus; species Maratus speciosus. Next base: position 602,883,986 of record OZ010790.1, read on the forward strand.
AAAATATTTAAAATAAGAGATTTGACTACTGATTAAATTCAAATTTAATTAATCCCTCTAAATCCTTCAATCCTTCTAAAATTTATTAAATGATTATTTAAACCTTATAATGTAGTTTCAAAAATTCACTAAAAATGCTTTAAAAGATAAAGTTTTCATGAACTCATAATTCAGTACATGTTAACACAAATATTACTAGTTATTTTGTCTAGATCACATTTATTGATCTTGTTCCTTGAAATATTCCAAGGCGAATTCGTTAAAAAGGAACTTAAAAAGGTCTATGGAGGGCGCTGATCGCAATTGTCGGTACAGGAAAATTGTTCCTTTACCTTATGTTAAAATACCACTGAAATCATTATTTATTGATACGCGTTTGAAAGTTTTAGGTGTTCTAATTCGGAGGATTACTACCTTGTCATATATAATACAGAGCACTAATGTCACATGAAATCTGAAATTATGCAAAAAATAATCATTATGAACAAATTAAAAATACATGTTATGCAATGTACTTAAAAAGAAATCACAGTATCTATTTCTCTAGGCTTTTATTTAATTTTTTTCATCAATCTGATTGCTTAAATTTTAATATTGGTACTACTCTTTAAGATTTCACATTTGCATCCACATTAAGTAAACGACATACGATATTTTTCCATTTGCAAAACCTAGTTTATCCCAAAGAAACAAAATTAAGGATCTTAAACATAACATTTAATTTGAGAAGCTTTAATTACATGACCATTCCGCTCGACAATGCGTTCACCTTCTGCATTTTTTTAAACATATATTTAAGAGTAGGAAGCGCGTGGATCCGTAGTTATAGTGATAACTACCAATATTTTAACTGCAACTAGCAGCCGGGGGCGTCATTTAGCATTTTACTTTAAGGTGTTACTTTTTAAGAGATCTTAATTGGTGTTAATATTTAGGGCTTACGGCTGTTTAGTTGGATTTTCTTATGAATGAAAGTTCATTTAGTTAATCTTTTGATACATATTTTAAAGAATTTCTGTATAACAATGTTTACAAATTTTAACCTTTTATATGTTAAAACAAATATTACTAGTTAATTTGTCTAGACCACATTTATTACTCTTGTTCTTTGAAATATTCCAAGGTAAATTCTGTAAAAAGGAACTTAAAAAGGCCAATAGATGGCGCTGATCGCAATTGTCGGTACAGAAAAACTCACCTTACTTTTAACTTACGTTAAAATGCCACTGAAATCATTATTTGTTGTAAACGCGTTTGATTCAGATATTCTAATGCGTATAATCATTACTTTTTCATATAACACAGAACACTAATGTCACATGAAATCTGAAATTATGTAAAAAATAATCATTATGAACAAATTAAAAATACTTAGTGTGCTTAAAAAATATTTTCGCAGTAATCTATTTCTCTACGCTTTTATTTAATTTTTTCAGCAATCTGATTGCTTAAATTTTAATATTTGTACTGCTCTTTAAGTTTCATACTTGCATCCACATTAAAGTAAACGACATACGATATTTTCCTATTTGCAAAACCTAGTTTATTTCAAAGAAACAAAATTAAGGTTCTTAAACATAACATTTAATTTAAGAAGCCTTAATTACTAAACCATTCCGCTCGGCAGCGTGTTCATTTTCTGGATTTATTTTTTATTTATTTATTTATTTTTTTATTTATTTTATTTTATTTTTTTAGATTTATTTAAGAGCAGAAAGCGCGAGCTCCGTAGTGATAGTTAGCTACCAATATTTTAACTGCAACTAGCAGCCGGAAGCATTAAAATATACCAAGGAAAATTCTGTAAAAAAGAACTTAAAAAGGCTTATAGAGGGCGCCGATCGCATTTGCCGGTAAAGGAAAAGTTTTCCTTTAAAACTCATGCTAATGCCACTGAAAGCATTATTTATTCTTAAAGCTTTTGAAAGTTTTAAATTCGGATAATTATTACCTTGTCATATATAACACAGAACATTACATGTCACATGAAATCTGAAATTATGCAAAAAAATAATCATTATGAACAAATTAAAAATGCATGCTATGCAATGTGCTTAAAACAAAATACTTTCACAGTATCTATTTCTCTAGACTTTTATTTAATTTTTTTGAGCAATCCGATTGCTTCAATTGTAATATTTGTACTGCTCTTTAAGTTTTGAGACTTTCATCCACATTAAAGTAAACGACGTACGATATTTTCCCATTTGCAAAACCTAGTTTATCCCAAAGAAACAAAATTAAGGTTCTTAAACATAACATTTAATTTCAGAAGCTTTAATTACACGACCATTCTGCTCGGCAGCGCGTTCACTTTCTCCTTTTTATAAAAACATATATTTGAGAGTAGGAATCGCGTGCTCTGTAGTGATAGTTATAATTACCAATATTTTAACTGCAACTAGCAACCGGAGCCGTCCTTTCGCATTTCCGTTTACGATGTAACTTTTTAAGAGATCTTAATTGGTGTTAACGTTTAGGGCTTACGGCTGATTAATTGAATTTTCTGATGAATGAAAGTTCATTTAGTTAACCTTCTGCATACATATTTTAAAGAATTTTTGTATAACAGTGTTTACAAATTTTAACCTTTTATACGTTAACACAAATATTACTAGTTATTTTGTCTAGATCACATTTATTGATCTTTATCTTTGAAATATTCCAAGTCAAATTCTGTAAAAAGAAACTTAAAAAGGCCAATAAATGTAGCTGATCGCAATTGTCGATACAGAAAAATTGTTCCTTTAACACTTATGTTAAAATGCCACTGAAATCATTATTTATTGTAAACGATTTTGAAAGTTTTAGATATTGTAATTCGGATAATTATTACCTTGTCATATATAACACAGAACAGTAAATGTCACATGAAATCTAAAATTATGCAAAAAATAATCATTTTTTAAAAAATAATAAAAATACATGTTATGCAATGTGCTTAAAAAAATATTTTTTCACAGTAATCTATTTATCTAGGCTTTTATTTAATTTTTTTCAGCAATCTTATTGCTTAAATTTTAATATTTGTGCTGCTCTTTAAGTTTTTATACTTGCAACAACATTAAAGTAAACGACATACGATATTTTCCCATTTGCAAAACCTAGTTTATCCCAAAGAAACAAAATTAAGGTTCTTAAACATAACATTTAATTTGAGAAGCTTTAATTACACGACCATTCTGCTCGGCAGCGCTGCATTTTTGCAATTTTTTTTTTTTTTTTTTTTTTTTTTTACATATATTTAAGAGTAGGAAGCGCGTGCTCCGGAGTGATAGTTATAACTACCAATATTTTAACTGCAACTAGCAGCCGGAGGCGTCATTTCGCATTTTACTTTAAGATGTTACTTTTTAAGAGATCTTAATTGGTGTTAATATTTAGGGCTTACGGCTGTTTAGTTGGATTTTCTGATGAATGAAAGTTCATTTAGTTAAACTTTTGCATACATATTTTAAAGAATTTCTGTATAACAGTGTTTACAAATTTTAACCTTTTATATGTTAACACAAATATTACTAATTGTTTTATCTAGATTACATTTATTGATCTTGTTTTTTTCTTTTTTTTATATATCCCACGGTTGAGTGCTTGAACAACACATATGATGTTTATAAATATTTTTCTATAAATGTGACAAAAAGAAAATAGACACTTAGCCTTTTATATCATAACTTAAATATTATTAATTACTTCCGCTAATTCACCTTCATTGACCTGATTTTCTTAAACGGATAGTAAAATGTTTAATATAAAAATATAGTTTAACTATAATTTCTGTAACGTCATGTTCACTTTTATACGGCGTAAAAAATTTTAAACCAAAATTCATGATTTATTTTACTAAAATGGTGCTAAAAATACATTAAAAAGATTTTTTTCATAAAAACCATCGAAGATGTTAAAGATGGGGTGTTGAGTTCGGCGGTTTTTATGTTTAAAAAAAAACCTTTTTCCTGTATTTTTTAGCTCCTTTTATAACAAAATAAATCATAGGGTGTCGAGTTTTTTATGCGGTTTTTTATGCGAAAAAAAATTTTTCATGTATTTTTAGCACATTTTTAGTAAAATAAATCATAATTTTTTATTTTAAATATTTTGATATAAAATCTTTTAAAAGATTTTGAAGCACCTTTATCAAAATATTTACATAAATATGACAAAAGGAAAAAAATCATGCAAAACATTATTTTATGAAGTTTGTTATGATGTTTTAAAAAAAACCTTTTTCCTGTATTTTTTAGCTCCTTTTATAACAAAATAAATCATAGAGTGTCGAGTTTTTTATGCGGTTTTTTATGCGAAAAAAACTTTTTCATGTATTTTTAGCACATTTTTAGTAAATTAAATCATAATTTTTTATTTTAAATATTTTGATATAAAATGTGTAATCTTTTAAAAGATTTTGAATCACCTTTATCAAAATATTTACATAAATATGACAAAAGGAAAAAAAATCATGCAAAACATTATTTTATGAAGTTTTATTTCGAGATTATAGAGTATTATTAAAAGATCAATTAATAAATAAACAAATTTTGAATATAAAATTTTGAAAAAGCACTGATTAAAATTACTGAAAAAGTCACATACTTGCTCTGAAATTTTTACACATACTTTACTAATATTTTATTTAGATATTCTGGTGTAATTTCCATAGATTTTTTTTTTTTTTTTTTAATGAACTAAATTTTGCACGTGAAATTTTTAATCTGAGTCATCAGATACAAAACGCATTTAAAAACACTAATAAAGTTCCACAATTATTTTCATATATTTGAAAAAATATCCTGCAAATCATTAATTCATGAGTATTTTATTTCGAGATTTTAGTGTATTATTAATAAAACTATTTAGAAATAAACGAATTTTGCATATTGAATTAAAAATGTAGTGATTGAAATTACTTAGAAATTCACATATATTTTCTGGAATTTTTTACATGTATTTCACTGATCTTTTATTTACATATTCTGGTGTAATACCCACGTCAAGTAAAAGAAATGAACTTAGTATGATGATGAACATGTAAAAATTTTAAAATGAGATATCAGATCATAAACTTACTTAAAAAGTCGAGAAAAGTTTCTGCAATTCTTTTCATTTATTTAATAGCAGAATGTGCGTATTTTCTTGTGGTATTTAGATAGCAAAACTTTAACAGTAACTGTAATTCAAACAGTTTGTAAATAAAACGTTACTTCTGAAGTGATCTTAAATGGTGTTAATATTTAGAGCTTAGGGATGTTACGCTGAGTTTTCTCTAAAACGAAATTTGTTAATTTTTCGCATATGAATTTTCAAGAATTTTTGCATTTCTTAACCATCTACATGTTAACGTAATAATTACTATTAAATTGTGTAATTAGTAATAATGTTTTTGTTACTAGCAGCAATGTAATAATAGTTTTGAGGAGTAATTTTGTATCACTTTAACCATTTATGTAATAATGTAACAGATTAATTTTTAAGAAATTTTAAATCGTATTAATATATAGAGCTTAAGGCTGCTTAACTGAGTTTTCTGAAGAACAAATTTAGTAAATCTTTCATGAAATAATAGTTTTGGGGAATAATTTTGTATCACTTTAACCATTTATGTAATAATATAACAATTACTAGTAATTTTGTAATTAGTAGTTAAAAGTTTTGTTACTAGTAGAATGTAACAATTACTGATTAATTCTTAAAAAATTTTAAATCTTACTAATATATAAAGTTTAAGGCTGCTTAACTGAGTTTTATGAAGAACAAATTTAGTAAATCGCTCTCGTATGAATTTTAGAGAATTTTTGCATCGCCAAGAATGTGTTAATGTAACAATTACTAGTTGCTTCATTTAGATCACTTTCACGATTCTTTTTATTTTTATACATCAAGCATTTGATTAAAACACATAATCTTTCAAATCTTTCAGTATAAAGGAATAAATGCATTACGCAATCAAACAGTTAAACTTGTATCAAACCATTTCGATAAATATTACAAATTAAAGAAATAAAGAAAATGCGCATAATGAACAAGCAAAGAAAAAATATACATATAATTTTAAATAAAGATATTAATGGGCGAGAGGGTTTAAAACTAATGGGATGTTAATTTTTAAATCGTCTATTAACTCAAAAATGTAATCCAACCAAAATGATTTATAAATTCTCTTAATAACTGTCAACTCATTATTTGAAAATTCTTCAAAAGTATTATTTCCTTAACTAACACATTTTCCAGCTTAAGAAACTTTTTTCCAGAACAAGATTTCAAGAAAACTTGTATTGTTCTACATATTTTACTTCCTTTATTTAAATGAAAGTCGCACGTTAGTGCTTAATGTCTAAATTAAGGAGCTTTAATTAGAAGAATATTCTGGGAAAACTGTAAGCATTTTCTCTCCTTTTTTTATACTTTCATTAAAGAACAGTAACTTTCATTTCGTATCCTGCGCCACTTAGGGACCAATAACTTAGAAACAGAGGCATAATTCCGTATTTCTGGGACAAAACTCACTTTTTGAAAAGATCTTAATTGTTGTTAGCATTTAAAGTTCGAGACAGTTTGTAGGACTGACAAGTGTAGAAAAATTATTTGGCCGTGTTTGCTGCAATTTTGCTTAAAATTACTTTCGTAGGGTTCTCACTACTTTTAAACCTGTAATGCTTTAAACTAATTGAAAGAAAACAAAATTGTTTCTTTAAAACAATTTTTAATCTGCTCTACTTCTAAATTTGTTGAATGTAATTTAAACTTCGAGGTTAAATGTGTTATTTTGTTTGAAACTCCATTTGTGTTTTTTTTTTAAAGTGAGAAAAGATATGGGATTAAAGTTGAATATTTTAAAAGTTTATTTTAATCAACCTAAAGTAAATATAAATAAAAAATATACATGAAAATTTATATTAAAATTTTTTTAAAGTTATTTAAAAATATTAAATTTTAATTCAATCAATGAACTTGTTTCACACAGAAACAAAAACGTTGCTGAAATGAGTTTACAAAGTTTATGACTCTTTGTTATTAAACTTAAACGTTGTTGTTGATTTAAATGCTTCCTGTCAAGGGGTCTTGTACCTTTTAAACGTGGGGGAAATTAACGAAAAAATCTAAAGTTTGAATTAATCTATCTTCGTAACATTTTTATGTATAAAAGTGAAATTTTGAATATTGATTAAACAGATTATTCTTTGTAATATGCTATCATTAGAAACTGATTAGCCTTTTACGGAATTTCTGTATTATTGAAATTAAAATAGCTCTTTTTTTTACTCTGTAAGTCATTGCGCTCATGATATCTTGAGAACGAGTGTATGGACTGTTATGAAATTTGGTGTAGAAACTAAGCAAATATGTGTGTTTTAAAATTATCTGCTCTTAGGTCAAAATTATTTCATTAACTATGTAAAAAGTTTAAATTTTTTAATGAATAAAAATAATCATAACAAAAAATATTACCACTGTAATTACTTAAAAGTAGATCATTTTAAACCCACGTATTTGCTTACTATCTACACCAAATTTCATAACAATCCATAGATACGTTCTCAAGATATCATGCGCGCAATGACTTACGGAGTGAAAAAAAGAGTTTTTTAATTTCAACAATGCACAAATTCGCTAAAAGACTAATCAATTTCTACTGGTATTATACTAAAAAGCATAATCTATTTAATCAAAACTGAAAATTTCATGTTTATATATAAAACATTACTGAAGATACACTAATTCAAACTTTAAGTGTTTTTGTTGATTTTCGACGAGTTTAAAAGATACAAGACCCCTTAAGCAAAGACAGATACTGCAGATTCTCGAAGAAGCTGGACAGGAGTGGGCGCAGCTTCTGTTTTTTAAGCATCACTGGCTCGAAAGACTTATTTGGACTAGAAAGATTTAACAACGCTTTTTATCCTTATCATAAGTGATAAAGGAATCGCTAGATTGGGTAAACTCTCTCCTATAGACACTCTTTTTAGACATAGAGCTCTTCGAACCACAGATTTTACATGCATATAAGTAGAAGCCAACAATCCGACTAACCCCATTTTAATTGGCTTTTTTTAAACAAAGGAACACTGAAAATTTTCGATATATTTATACAGTGATAAAAAGTTACCCTTGATTAAAAGAAAATTAATGAGTTCAATCAAAATATCCCGCGAAAAAATATTATTTAGATACAATACTTTTTATAGTTACAATAACTTTAACTGTTTATACTGAACGTTTTCCTTTGATCGAGTTAATCGATTTGTGCACTGAACGGCTCATATGGGTGATTACTTTCCCTAACACTGAACAAACACGATACTGCTAAACTTGGGTTTTTGGACAAGAACAAACTCTTTACAGTATGGTCTGCGATTGACCATCAAATATAAATTAAATTAAGTAGAAAATATAAGTATATTTTTGCTATTTTTTATTAAACGGAGGCTAGAAATTTCCAGTGTATTATTATTATTATTATTATTATTGTATGTTGTAACATTTAGTTTGCATATATATTATTTCTGATGAGAACATCTCTTTTTCTATGCGCATACAAAACACACAACGATGAATGGCGTATCATATGAATGGCTTTTGAACAGGCGCTTGGAATAGTGCACTCACATTTTGTTAAAACACATTGTTTGGTTAAACATGTCTGTTAATAATAAACTAAACGCATAAAAAAGGGATAAAACGTGACATACACTAAACGTAATAAAACGTATAAGCAAATAACCTCAAAGATAGCAATTGTAAACGATGATAAGTTTTTTTTTTTTTTGTCAGATATTTCCTAATCCCAATTGCTCAATATTCCAAGATAAAGATTCCATTTAACTATTAAGAATATGATTAGTTATAAACAGCGCATTATAAGATTTATGCATTACTTTATATTTAATTCAAAAATCGCCAAAAATTCGATATATAAAAAAATAAATTGACAATCTAAATATATTTTTAAAAGTATTATATGTTTTCTTAATAAATCTAAAGAATGAAAAAAAGTTTAAGTTAGATAGGCACATGATTGATAGGGTTACCAAATACTGAACAATATAGATCATCAACCATGCGCCCTTGAGCAGAATTGTGGCCAACGATGACGTTTCTTAATACCATGAAGTGTTTATAAATTTATATGTATAAACACATATTTTTCACTCGTGGACTGTAAACCCCGATTTTGAATAAAGATTCTCTACCTGTACAAGGTTTTTATTTAATATCTTCTGTGTATAAAACATTGAATGAAGCACTCAGCCAATAACGATAATTTGGGGCGTTGTTTCATTTTGTGTAACCTTGCTAATTGTAAAGAAAATGCGTTAACGTTGCATTTGAATTTGTTTTTTAAATATCTATCTATATCCATTCACGTGTGGGCATGTTTACATTTTGTGGCATCTTTATACACATGGACACATGGACACATGGGGGACACATATGTTCGATGTGTGTAGGAGGGACAAAATGAGACCATGAAGATGTTTAAAAAAAATTAATTGATTCCATGATAGCAAGTGCTCGTTGTCCACTGCTATACACCTACATGTGTAGAGTCTCTTTTTCAAAAAGAATATGCCGTGAAACTTCTTTTAAAGGCCACCCCTATTGAAGGGCCACCTCTATTAAGGGCCAATATTTTTAGGAACGAAAATTTCCCCCATAGACATAATGTTAAATTTAGTCCTATTAGGGGCCGCACCCACTCCTCATAAAGGCCATTTTTTTCACACGTACCTTAAATCCTAAACAGGTGTATTAAATTCCTAAAACAAAAGATAAGAGTTCAGCAAACAACTGCACTTGCAACAAAGAACACAGGGGGTGATGGGGAGGATTTAGTAACCCAATGAAAGACCACAAACTTTTCCACAAGTGAGACAAACAGGTATTTCTCACACTTTGCTTGACCTTTCAACCTGTAGGAGTTGGTTTGGAGGGGAATCTTGACTCTTTGTTTTGGGCACACAAAGGATAACTGGTTGTCTAGAAAAACTGATTCCACATTTACCAAAACTGTGAATGCATATTGAAGCACAATTTTTACACTAGAAATTTTGTTCTCAGGCTTATGTAAAATTTAAAATTATGGCACCTGATTCAAGCCAAAGAGTGAATTTGAATGACAAAATCAAAGTTTTTATTGTCATTATCAAGGAACACCTGCAAGAAAATTGGCTTCACAGTTTAATTGCAGCAAAAATCAAATAAGCAATATTGTTAAAAACTAAGAGAACTTACTGAAAGTATATGCAGATTTTGAAAATCGGTTATAAAAAAAAAGAGAAAGAAAAAATTTGGTCAGCCCTATTCAAGGGCCACCCTTCATAAGGGCCAATTTTCAATGGAACGGCAGGTGGCCCTTACAGAGATGTTTCACTGTATCTTCAGTGGACACCTCCCAAATGAATACTTATGTTCTTCGAAAGGATGTTTTACAAGAAAGATCGCCAACTACTAGACTCCATTTCCTTGCGATAGACAATTTAAGACCAACATTTGAATAATCATCATTGGAGGTTAACTATAGCAACATTAAACTTGATGATCAGGTCGAACTTATTTTTCTCACTTCATTTGTGGACAGGGGTGTTTATATGTTCTTTTCGAAATAGATTAAACAGAAGTACAGTGAAAAATAGATCTAGAATTAGTGTTTTGACATTTTCATGGTAACAACCTGAAGTGGGATTATATTAAGGTAGAAAGAAAATATAAATACATTAAACAGAAATACAGTGGGAAAAGATAGTTCTAAAAGTAGTGTTCTGGTATTGTAGTGAGAACAAGCTGAAATGGGAATATGGAAGCAGGAAAATCACTTGCCTACTGCAACAAAACGGCCTGAGGTATGTAAAATCGAACAAAACAGAAGTTGTACCTGGAATTAATCTCTCAGATATAAACCCATACTTGTTTAACTAACTTAGAGTTGCGTTTCAAATGTAGCATGTGACTAAGCGTTTGTGTTTTTGTTTCTTATATGTACGAGTCTCAGAGAGAGAAAGCGAATTGGGGAAACCTGAAAACCATTAAATAAGCCGCACATAATATCAAATGAGTTTTCAAATTCTTCATTAAATAAATACCTCAGTTACAAAATAGAGATATAAATTAAAAGAGGGGAAATGTTTATAGGCAAAGTGTTCCGGAATGACAGACTGCTGCTGCTGCAAAAAAAAGAAATAAGTATTACAGAATACCGATCATATTAGCGCGTTCGAAGTACAAAAAACGGTCAAGTGTGAGTATTACTCGCGCACAGATGATTCCTTACAATAAATATATGATTTAGAAACTGGGCATTGCATTGCACAAATACATCATTAATAGTTGTTATCTAGGCTTTAAAAGCCGATGGCGCCTAGAGTACGCCGACCGTGTCTTTATGTACGTCCAAACCGCCCGTGTCTTTAAGGGTTAATATGTTGGCTAATTATAGTTAATGTTTTTTTTTTAAATCACTGTTAACAGTTCTTTTATCCTTCCGCGGTAATAGGTACACCTCCAGCGCTCTTCAACTCCGTTGCTGGACGCTCACAAATCCAAATTTGTATGAAGCAGAAAATGCGATTTTCTCAAAAACTGTGTACTAGGGTAATCACTATAGTTTTCCTGCAAGGTTTTAAGTAACTTCTGCTACCCCTAATTTTTTAATAATTGTAGTTTCAGTATATTCGAAAATAAAAGAAAAGAGGCATATATCTTTTCATTACATTTTCGACGATATTTCTGAAAATATACTACCTAAAATTAAAAGAAATATATTTTTGAATTCGGTGTTACGAAAACTTTCACACGATATACCACATTATATACAAAGTAACTTAATGAGTCCCTCTACATTTTTCCTAAATGTATTTGTGAATGGTTAATAATAATCTATAAATATGTGTATCAATAGCTTTTATTACTTCCGCCAATTCGAACTTTCCATGTTCCCTAGCTTACGAGTAAAACGGCTATGACAGACAAACACAAGAGTGATCTTATAATGGTTCCGCTTTTACTTTTTAAGTAAGGAACCCTAAAAAGTAAAATAAAATCAAAAACATTTCTTTGAACGTAGCTTAAAAAGAGTAAAATCATGCTACATGAAAAAAGTATTTGAAATTCTGGCGTTCCTTTTCCATTCACCGTGTTAGGAACAGAAAAATGCTGGAATAGGAACATTTCCTACTTCGTTTGACGAGAAAGCATTTTCATGTTTCATCCTATGTACTAGTCAGGTAGCGATGAAGTCAAACAAGAGTTAAATATAAAATGCCGTTTTATGTTTACAACAACAAATACACTTTTGCAGGTGCAGCACAAATCCGTTTTATGCTCAGGAAAAAAAAAATTCCCCTGATTCACTCTACGAAATAGACATATACATCTAGAAAATAAACGATTATGCAAGTGTAAGAAAGTACGAGTAATGATCCTTAATTACGTTCACTAATAACCATATCACAATGTATATTCTAAACGAAAAAGTCAAAACATATATTAAAATATTTATTTGCTTTAAAGATGTTACTACAAATACATTAAATTTTTAATTTACCTTTAATTTATTTATTTAGTTTTTAATTTACTTTAATGTGTTTTTAGTAGCGTATTTTAAGAAAATAAATACTTTAATATATGTTTTGACTTTTTCGTTTGTAATATATATTATATGTTTATGCAAGTCTTACATCCTAAATATATTAATTATTTGTGTCAAAGTCAGAGAGGTTAAACAATTTAGTTTTATTATTAATATTTATAACTGCACTATTTCGACATTTTTTAAAAATTCTCATTTTTATACAAGAATATATGAAAATAATTTATTGTTTTAAAGAAAATAACTACATTTATTAGCTTTTAATGGAATAGAGCTATAACATTCAAAGGAAAGAAATTAATTTTAAGTTCTGCCTGTGAGTATACAGGGAAAATCAAAATTCCTCTGAATAAGCTTTATGTTTATTGATTAAATGTAAATTATCATAAACAGTATGATTACATATTGTATTTAATCACAGAAAAATGACGTTATGTTTATGATAAAATCATCCAAACTAAAGAACTGAATGATATATTTTTATTTATATATTTATTTGTTTTATAATTTATTTATTTGTTTTTAATTAGTGGTTATTACTTTCATATATTTAAAAAGAATTGTAATATAAAGTTCTAACACCCTGTGATCATGGAAAATTCTTTAATTTAAATAGAAAACAAGTTCTTCATTAAATAAATATCTCACTTACAAAATAGATATATAAATTAAAAGGGGGAAACTGTTTATGAACAAAGTGTTCTGGATTGACATAGTCTTCTGAAAAAAAAACCGATTACAGAATACTGATCATATCACGGTGTTCAAAGTACAAAAAAGTAAAATAAAATCAAAAACATTTCTTAGAACGTAGCTTAAAAAGATTAAAATCATGCTACAAGAGAAAAATATTTGAAATTCTGGCGTTCCTTTTCCATGCACCGTGTAAGGAACAGAAAAATGCTGGAATAGGAACATTTCCTACTTCGTTTGACGAGAAAGCATTTTCATGTTTCATCCTATGTACTAGTCACGTAGTGATGAAGTCAAACAAGAGTTAACTATAAAATGCCGTTTTATGTTTACAACAACAAATACACTTTTGCAGGTGCAGCACAAATCCGTTTTCTGTTGAGAGAAAAACATTTTTTCTCCTGGTTTACTCTACGAAGTAGAGATATATATCTAGAAAATAAACGATTATGCTATGTTTTATATCCGAAAGATATTAATTATTTGCATGAAAGTCAGAGAGTTTAAACAATTTAGTTTAATTATTAATATTTATAACTGCACTATTTCGAATTTTCTTTAAATTCTCATTTTTATACAAGAATATATGAAAGTAAGTTACTGTTTTAAACGAAATGACTACATTTATTAGCTTTTAATGGAATAGAGCTAAAACATTCAAATGAACGAAATTCATTTTAAGTTATGCTTGTGAGTATACAGGGACAGTCAAAATTCCACTGAATAAGCTTTATGTTTATTGATTAAATTTAAATTGTCATAAACAGTATTACAGTTAGATTACATATTGTATTTAATCACAGGAAAATGACGTTATGTTTATGATAAAATCATCCAAACTAAAGAACTGAATGATATATTTTTATTTATATATTTATTTGTTTTATAATTTATTTATTTGTTTTTAACTAGTGGTTATTACTTTCATATATTTAAAAAGCATTGTAATATAAAGTTCTAACACCCTGTGATTATGGAAAATTCTTTAATTTAAATAGAAATCAGAGAACCGTCGAAGAAGCTGCAAAATATCAAATCAGTTTTCAAGTTCTTCATTAAATAAATATCTCACTTACAAAATAGATATATAAATTAAAAGGGGGAAACTGTTTATGAACAAAGTGTTCTGGATTGACATAGTCTTCTGAAAAAAAAAACCGATTACAGAATACTGATCATATCACAGTGTTCAAAGTACAAAAAAGTAAAATAAAATCAAAAACATTTCTTTGAACGTAGCTTAAAAAGAGTAAAATCATGCTACAAGAAAAAAATATTTGAAATTCTGGCGTTCCTTTTCCATGCACCGTGTAAGGAACAGAAAAATGCTGGAATAGGAACATTTCCTACTTCGTTTGACGTGAAAGCATTTTCATGTTTCATCCTATGTACTAGTCACGTAGTGATGAAGTCAAACAAGAGTTAACTATAAAATGCCGTTTTATGTTTACAACAACAAATACACTTTTGCAGGTGCAGCACAAATCCGTTTTATGTTCAGGAAAAAAAAAATTCCCTGGTTTACTCTACGAAATAGACTTATACAATACATGTATCAAGAAAATAAGTGATTATGCAAGTTATTATATCCTGACGATATTAATTATTTGCATGGAAGTCAGAGAGCTTAAATAATTACGTTTTATTTTTAATTAATATTAATAACTGCGCTATTTCACTATTTCTTTATCCTCATTTTTTATACGAGAATATATGAAAAGAATTTACTTTTTTCATAAAAATGACTGCATTTGATAGATTCTGAAGGAACAGGGCTAAAATATTCAATGGAAAGAAATTCATTTCAAGTGATGCCTCTGGATATACAGGGAAAGCCAAAATTCCACTGAATAAACCTTACGTTTATTAATAAGGTGTAAATTGTTAGAGTTAGAACAGTTATTGCAATTAATCACTGAGAAAATGGCGTTATATTTATGATAAAAGCACTCCAACTATAGAATTGAATCATATAATTTCTATTTATTTGTTTTATAATTTATTAATTTGTTTTTTACTGTCAGCTGTTAATCGTATATTGAAAAAGCTTGTGATGTTTCTACAATTGATGACAATTGGTTCGACAATTCTACAGTTGATGAATTCTACAATTCTGTGATTGATTTTGGAATATTCTTTAATATAAATAGAATGCATTACGTTTTATTTGGATCAGGCTTTTTAAAAATATGAATTAGTCTGAGAGAATTGGAGTAAAATTTTCAATAAAATGTATTTTTCATTTAGGGTATATATTTTATATGTCCAATTATAAGATGTAATCGCACCTTAATGATTCAAATGGTTAGGAGAAAATTCGATATTGGAAGAGGGCGATAAGAAAAATTACAAAGAGACTGCCACATTGAACTGCTAAAAAACTGTTGCATCTGAAGATTTTATTGACGTAACAGCGCGAGGGTTATGTATTATTTTTCTTTCTCTTCTTCTTCTTCTTCTTATTATTATTATTAACCATTTGGAAAAATGGTTATTGTTCTGGTCAGGGTAGGAAATCAAAAGCATATCTGAAGGTTTTTATTGGTTTAATCCGCATTTTATTCGTTTTGTGATTGGTCTATACAGTAATATGTATTTCCCTTTACTTTCAACAGAGATGGACAACAGAGTGTTGCCACTATGACAAAAAAGTAATAAAAACTAAAAAAAAAATTAATAACAAATTGAGATACAGCTTTCAAACAAATTGCATTTAAAAGTACATTTTTTTTCTCTATACGACGATATAAAAAGTAATATTGTGGGATGTTTAGAAGTTTAAGAAATAAATTTCACTTAAAATTGGCCGTCAGATTTCTTGGAAATCTGACGATGGAAAAGCCTTTTCCCGAACAGCCAATGAAATGCTTGGATAACAAATAAGTTTCAGATGGATAATACGTACGAGTCGCAGGCGATTTCTGTCGCTTGCAATTTTTACGTGTAATAACGATATTAATGTTCAATTCATGGCGTACGTAATGTAGGATCAACTCCGTGCTATTTTTTATGTCGTAAATTTTAGTCTTTGAAAAAATCATTTTCCAAATGGTCGTTGTAATTTATTAAATTGCTTTTTTTTATTTTTATATTTATTTTTTATTAATTATTTTTTTACATTTTGGTAATTCCTATATATTTATATCTTTTTTTTTTTTTTATCACAGTGCGGACCCGGAGAGAGGTGCTTAAAGAACGGCCTTATATGCATATTTATGCAGCCAAAAGTGCGAGTACACATGATTATGAGGTAAATAAACACGCAATTTTATTTAATGTTCGACGTGGCTGTAAATGTACCATTGATAAATCAATTCTTTTCATATATCTTGTGAGCATATTTATATCCATAAATTAAATGCAGCGCTAATTCGTGATTAAAATTTATGGGTTGGATTCCGTAAGCGGCTGACAGCAAAACCCTGTCTTCATAAAAGAAATAGAAACTTACATTAAATCTAAAGGAGAAATGACTGGTGATAATCTGCAGCCATTGAATAACACTTGAGTGACCAATTGAAGCTGAGACATCAGCACTCGGGGTAAAAAATATATCTACAAATTTGTGATAAAATGCTATTGAATTTGTATAATTAATATTTCTCGAATTTTTCACTTGCAATGTTTAAAGGGGAAAAAACAGTATACATTCTGAATACCACTGACATAAGATATATCCACTTCAAATAAAAGAAGGAATACGACCGCGTCACCATCATTGGATGATATCGTTTTCTGTAGGGAAAAAATGAATCTATTTGGATAAATGTGATTTTTTTTTTCTTTCAAAAATTAGATAAATCAGTTTTTCTTCTAAAATATAGCCAGTATATATCTATTTTAATATATCTATTTACATATATCTATTTACATATATCTATTTATTCATTTTTTATTATTTTACATCTTTTTTTTTTTATCGCTGTGCGTGGTTACACTATTGTAATAGAAAACCAAAAACATGAACAACTCCCAATGATCATTTCAAATTTAATAATCTTATGGTTTTTGTTCCATCTTTTTACATTTCATAGCATTGTTTTATTTACCACACAACCAACATATTTATTCATTTGTTTCAATTATATACTTTCGGAACAAATTTTGTTACAAAGGAGACATAGGCTAATAAACAAACGGATGGATTTATATCACATTTACAGGCTAAAAATGTTGGCTAAATGTCTGGATAGGTGCCAAAAGAATAAAAAAAATGATTCAGCAATAGAAATGAAAACAAAGGTTTTATATCGACGAATAATGAAAAGCTGTCTTTCTAAATTTAGAAAAGATGCTATAAATTCCTGAACATATTATCGAAATAATCTTTCTCAGTAGAAAATTCTTGTTAAAAAAGTCAAGTTACCAAAAATTGTAGATCTCTGGGATTATAGAATATTCCTTAATTTAAATATAAAGTTACACTGTAAAAAAAAAAAAAAAAAAAAAAAAAAAAAAAAAAAAAAAAAAACGGACTAAATAACGGAGATTCTACTGACAATCGAGACACCAGTACTATTTCCGTATTTTAACGGAAATCCCCCCCCCCCCTATAAATTCCAGAAAAACTGAAATTTTTCTATAATTTATGGGAGAAAACTTCCGTAAAAATACGGATTTCTAGAATTTATGGGGGGGGGGGACTTCCGTTAAAATACGGAAATAGCACTGGCGTCCCGATTGCCAGTAGAATCTCCGTTTTTTAGTCCTTTTTTTTTACAGCGTATGTTTATTTGAATCATATTATCTAAACCTAACATCCTTACACGTGTTTTTAATATTTTATTACCTTTTAAGTAAATAAATATATCTATTTTTAATTTTATATTAGTCAAGATGAAAGTTCCTTCACATCACCGTTTTATTGTGGTGTTTTGATTTTATTAAAATTGCAGAAAGTTTTCTAATACTAACACATTCTTTGATATATTATATTTTATGTATCTCTTTGATCGTAGAAATACAATGCATCTTGCATTGCTTAAACAACTAAGTTCAACATTTCTTACACACTAACAGTTAAGCAGAACTATATTGGAACATCTAACGTTACGAAAACCAACATAAATTACATTAAAAAGGGCGTTTTTTAATTAATAATCTACTAATTGAGCCAACATAAAAATAGCTGCTAAATATTTAGACAACCAACAGCCATATCACTTAAGCGGAAACATATTTTGTTTCACCATGTTATTAAACACATTACATGGTTTAAGAAAAATTATTTGACTTCAATTAAAATTTAAGAATTCTTTCAGACAATGTTCAGTAGAAATACAGAAATTATCTGCATCTGTACACCAAATCGAATGTTATTTGCATTTTGCGAAACAAGTTATCTTTTAAAGCGAACAAATGACGATGACATCCAGGGGTCGATGGTGAGTGTAAATTCTTTCCAAAGTCCGTTGCAATGCATTTTACAAGGAATCTGCAGTGTTGTTAAACATCTACTTAAAACAAAATTGAGTTTCAAAAACAGCGGTGGAAGTTTGTTTGCTGAGAGAATCTCCGCTTGTATTGATTTGCTACATTAAAACTTCAGATATGTGGATACGTACTCTGTATTAGATTTAAGAAGAATATTTCTTCTTTGCATTATTTTTAATAAGATGAATTTGGGAGGAAATGTATTCGAGACATATATTTATTTCGTCTTTGTTTTTTGTTTTTTTTCTAAATACATACATATATTAAGAGTAGTATAATTTATGAATTTGGAATAATATGATTTTTTTCTACCAGAAAAAATATAAATTATTTATTTTATGACTTTTAGCCCTTTTCATTAATAACATTGCACTAATATTAAATTACTGCGACATTGGGATCTATGTTAGATATTAAATTTAAGAAGAATTTTCTACTGTATTTTCTTATTGATTTACTACATTAGAACTTCAGATATAGATACGTATACTCTGTATTAGATTTAAAAAGAATATTTCTTCTTTGTATTCTTTCCAAGAAGATGAATTTGGGGAAAAATGTATTCGAGACATAATTATTTCTTCTTCTTCTAAATACATATATTAAGAGTAATATAATTTATGAATTTGGAAAAACATAATTTTATTCTTAATACTAGAAAAAGGAAAATTATGTATTATATTATTTTTAGCCCTTTTGATTAATAACATTGTATTAATATTAAATTACTGCAGCATTGTGATCTACGTTATATATTAATTTTATGAAGGTTTTTCTACTGTACTTTCTTACTGATTTGCTACATTCGAACATAAGATAATGTGGATACGTACTGTCTATTAGACTTAAGAAGAATATTTCCTCTATGTATTCTTTTCAATAAGATAAATTTGGGAAACAATGTATCCCAGACATATATTTATCTCGTCTTTGTTTTTTCTTTCTAAATACATACACTAAGAATAATATAATTTATTAATTTGGAAAAACATCATTTTTTTTCTTAATACCAGAAAAAATATAAATTATTTGCTATATAATTTTAGCCCTTTTCATTGTCATTAATATCATTGTACGAATGTCAGATTACTACATCTGTGATATCTACGTTATGTATTAATTTTATGAAGGATTTTCTCTTGTGGTATATGGATTTAGGAAGTGCATACTGGGAATATACGAGTATATCTTTTTTTTGTTGTTTTTGATAAAAATATATTACTGTTGATATATTTTATATTACGTGGTCAAGGATGAAATTTGTAGTTAATAATATTGCCAACTTGCCTTAAACTTGCCAACTTGCGTTTTAATGATATTCATTTCCTTACAACCTTTCTTTTTCATTGAACGTAGCACTATTGTAAAACGTTAAACTTGTTTTTCTCGAAACTCTAATTTTCGAATTGGACAACCATCTTTCTAGAGACCTATTGGACCGATTTCTTTCTTTTTAAAAAGGTAATCGTTTTTATTGTAGATCATTGCAGTGACTAGTTCTAAAAATTGAATAGCGCGTTTTGTTCTCCAGTTCTGGTAGTGAGTTCAATGCACATGAAGTTTGTTTACATTCGTGTAAAAACTAAAAAAGGAAAGAATTGAATTGAATTATTGAAGTACTGAAAAAGGAAAGAATTTTATTACACTGCTGTTTTTACCCGACTGAAAAGAAGGGTTATGTGTTTCACGCGTATCTGCGTATGTGGATTTCTTTATACCCTCGAAACATCCCAACGGCTGGATGGATTTTAATGCATGAGGTATCTATCAATTTGTCTTAAATACCCGATGGTTATAGGCTAGGTTTTGTTTTTATAAATTCAAAATGGCGGCCGTAAAATACAAAATGACGGTAGAGACGAAAGAAAAAATTTGCGCACGCTATTGAGTGGCATATTATTGGATAGGTCTTTCAAAATGAAGACGATGTTTCATTGACTATTTTACAGTCAGAAGCTCTGTTAAAATATTATATAACCTGGAAGTTGTGTATGTATTGTGGATCTCTAGCTTTACTGCAACTCTAACCATCATAGACATCTATAGACCTCATCAAAACAGTGTTTATAGATAGGAACTAACAATTAAACACAACTTAAAAGTCATCAATACAAGTAAAAAAAAAAAAAAAAAAATAGGTAAGTAATATAAACAAGTAATATAAAGAAAATATTTTAAGTCAATTGCTACTAAGGTCAATAAGAGATTTTTTTTATCCCATTCTTCTTTCCTCTTGAGTAGAACTTAAAATGCCTTCATCAAGAAGAGGGCTCTCTCGGTCATAAAATATCTTGATCAAGAAGAGGGCTCACTCGATTGTTGAAAATTAATTAATTTAATTTGATTAATAAATTAATATTTGAAAAAAAACTGGATTAACATCAAGTGTCATCCACTACAAGTTTTAAAAAAATTATTTGAGCTTGATTGGATGAATAATAAGTATTTTATTAACGATTGAAAATTTGAACAAGATATATATAGCGAGAGTGTGAGCTAATAGTAGGAACTGAAAAAAAAAATAGTTTCACATTGATGAGAAATAATTAATTAGTTCTCTTTTTACGCAGTCTGGTTTTTTGATTTTTTTAATTTAATTGTTTTTATGATTACTGTTGTTGTTACAAAGATTGAATTTTTATATATGAAACTGAAAGATTGTTAAGTTAGTAATATTAAAACATTTAATTTTCTAAAAAAATTAAAAACAATGAAGAAGATAATATTTTGTAATTGTTGTTTCAGCTTATTATTTGAAACTGGCTTAGTATTTCACAACTCTGTTTTATTTGTTTGTTTGAAAGTTACACATCTCGTCTGTTTAAAGAAATCATTGTAAGGTCCAAAAATATTAAAAAATTGTTTTAAAAATTACTTTTGTTGAAAACGGAACGGTCGGAAATTGGCATTATTATAAAGTATGTGTTCTTACGTGGAACTACGGCATCGCAGGCCGCACATTAATAGCGTAGTTGGCTCTAGTGTTACTACGCAGCAGACAGTATCAAATTTGGTTCGCCAAATTTCGTACAGGTAACTTTGACATCACAAATGAGCCACGCGGTCACCCAGAATCAAGGGTCAATAATGACGAACTCAAGGTCAACGTTAAGTTTGACCCATCTCAGAGTGCCTACACTTTTTAATAAATAATCCGTAATTCTTCAGATGTAAAGTTACATAAATCTGTATGCTTACTAAAATTTGATATGTACACTGACAAAAGAGATGTAAATCTACAAAACTAGTTTTTGTAAAGCTACAGAAATCTATAGCTTTACAAAAGGATCTACTGAAATTACAGTAATCTTACTAAAATTTTATCTGTAACCTTGGTTGTTAGTTGCATAAAATGTTCTATGCATCCCAGTTTCCTAAACAATTCTTAGTAACCTTACAGATTTTTTTGATTTATAGTACAAACGTGTATCTGTTACATCAATTTTTGTTGTTGCCGTTACATAAAAAGTTCGAGGAATCCCAGTTTCCTAAAAAAATTTTAGTAACAATACATTTTTTTTTTTTTTTTTTTTTTTTTTTTTTTTTTTACAGTGTACGAATAATTGTTGAAATTTGGATAAAATAATTCCTCACATTTGTAAGTTATCAACTACTTTTGCATCTTTATTTACAAATTTCATCTTTGGTGACCTGATAATATACTAACACAATGCAGCTTACTTCAAGAGTAAAGTTAAAAAAGAAATATTCTTTACGAATTCCTTGATTTTTTTTGTTGTTGTTACACATATGAATTTAGGTTATAATTAAGGATCTACCGAAACAGGTTTTTAAGACCGAAACCGAAACCGAATTTCGGTCATCTTCCTATTTTCGGACAAAAACGAAAATGGTCCAATTTTTTTAAGTAATTAAATTGTATATATTAAAATAATTGATACATACATAAATATACATAATTATTAATTAATTAAACGTATTTATTAAATAGGCACAAACATCAATTAATTATGCGTAATTATAAAATATATATAATTATTAATAATTATTAAGATGCTACTTGGTGCAGAATGATATAAATTTAAAAGCAACGTTAAAAACTCCAAAATAAGCAAACATTCAGGAGACTAGTTTCGGTAGCGTTTAGCATACCGTCCTCAGTGCAAAAAATAACGGAAACTTGCTCATTTATATAGAGGAGAAGCGGATTCAATTGAGAAGTTCATTAACTAGTTTCTCAGTTGAATTCGCTTCTCCTCTATATAAATGAGCAAGTTTCCGTTATTCTTTGCACAGAGGATGGTACTCTAAACGCTACCGAAACTAGTCTGCTGAATGTTTCTTATTCGGGCATTTTTAACGTTGCTTTTAAATTTATATACATAATTATTAACTAATTATACGTGTGTCCCAAATTGGCTCTCTGTGCCTTAGATCCAAGACTTTTTATTTTCATATAAAACGTCATATGAACGTAATTAATTCATCAACGACACAGAAAGGTTTTCTAATGATACGAATTTCATTTAATTGAAAAATATTTTAGTTTTATGTATACACACCTCGATTTATCTTTTATAATCATTTTTGTAAATGATCATCTGTTATACTAGAACTTTCTCAAAGAGTATTCGAAACACTTCTGCGGTTTTAAACTGAAAATTTTCAATTACTGTTATGTCTGCAGCTTTTAACGAGGACAAGAAGAAGTTTAGTATTATATGCATTGCTTGCTTTATAATTTGCATTCACGCCTTGAGTCAGTCATGACTGATAATTATAAACAACGAAGTTCTTAGCAATAAATAGTTTCATTTGAGCCGATAAAGCTCAAATCGATGAGTAGTATTGAAAATTTCCGAAGAACGAAACGAGATTTTTGGAATACTGATAGTTTCCGTCCGGCTGAATTTTCAGCCGCATTTTCTCTGAAAACGAATTTTCGGCGAAACTCAGATTTTGGGCCGAAAACGAAACCGAATTTTCGGTCGATCTCTAATTATAAGTAATATTCAGGAAAGTATCATGCAATTTCTTGCAATTAAATTAAACAAAACATGATTATCTAAAAAGCTGAATGAATCTGGAGATTTCATGTGAAGGTAGTTTATATAATTATTCTTTTAAATACTTTTAAATTCTTTTAACTTAAAATTCTACTACATTTGGATTAAGACAAAAATACGGAATTTTTTTTTTCAAAATGCATACCCCAATCTTTCACACTTCATAGAAACTTTTCTTGTTTCACTGCGATATTAAACACATTACATGGTTTAAGAACAACGCATTCAACTGCAATTAAATCTTAAAGTTTCTTTATTTCTAACTCGAGATGTTGTTCGATAAAAGTACATAAGTTATTCTACCCCTCTGCATGAAATCCAATGTTACTTGCATTTGGGCGAAGTAAGTCCTTTTCTAGAACAAACAAATGACGATGAGATTCAGGGGTCGATGGTAAGTGTGAATTCTTTCCAAATTCCGTCGCAATGGATTTTACAAGGAATCTGCAGTGCTGTTAAAGATGTACTTAAGGCAAAATTGAGTTTCAAGAAGAGCGGAGGAAGTTTGTTTGCAGAGAGCATCTCTTTTTGGTATTGATTTACTACATTAGACTTTGAGATATGTGGATACGCATTCGGTATTAGATTTTACAGAAATATTTCATCTTTAAATTTTCTTCTATAAATATTAATTTGGAAAGTACAAACTCAATAGACATTTTTTTTTGTTGTTATTGATATTGATGAGATGTTGATATTAATGAAGGATTTTACAATTGATATTTTACGATATTACAACTTATTTTACGGTTGATATTTTACAAGGAATCTGCAGTCCTCTTAAAAATGTACTTAGGTTTTTAAGCATTTTTTTAAAGCCTTTAATCAGTTTAAACATTTTTTAAAGCTTTTAATTAGTTTAAGCATTTTTTGTTATTATTGTTATTGATGAGAGGTTGATATTAATGAAGGATTTTACAATTGCTATTTTACGATATTACAATTGATATTACAATTGATAGTTTACGGTTTTTATTTTACAAGGAATGTGCAAGGAATTGATATTTTACGATATTACAATTGATATTTTACGAAATTACAATTGATATTTTACGGTTGATATTTTACAAGAAATCTGCAATGTTGTTAAAGATGTACTTAAGTTTTTAAGCATTTTTTTAAGCTTTTAATTACTTGAAGCATTTTTTTTATATTATTATTATTGGTGATATGTTGATATTAATGAAGGATTTTACAATCGATATTTTACGATATTACAATTGATATTTTGCGATATTGCAATTAATATTACACTTGAAATTTTACAAGGAAACTGCAGTGGTGTTAAAGATGTACTTAAGGCAAAATTGAGTTTCAAGAAGAGCGGAGGAAGTTTGTTTGCAGAGAGCATCTCTTTTTGGTATTGATTTGCTATATTAGAATTTGAGATATGGGGATACGCATTCGGTATTAGATGTTACAGAAATATTTCTTCTTTATATTTTCTTCTAAAAATATGAATTTGGAGAGTACACACTCAAGACGCATTTTTTTGTTATTGTTATTGATGAGATGTAATAGTAATGAATTATATATTTTGTAGAAATAAACAGGATTTGCAACCAGAAAAAAATGAAGAATATATATTTGAAAGTGTTCTTGTAACGATAGTTTAAAATACTTAAAAAAAAAAAAAAAAAAAAAAAAAAAAAAAAAAATCAAGAAGAAATTAAAGAAAAAGTAAAAAAGTGTAAAAAAATAGGGTATTATCAAAAATACCGAAACAATATAAAAATTAAGAAAAAAGAAAATTTAAGCCTACATTAAGTTAAAATAAAAGTTAAACTAAGCTATAAAATGATGAGTTTTATCTTTCTCCCAATAGCTCATATATTTTTGCAAGACATTTCACACTCACGCTGGACGTAAATTTGGCTGCAACAAGGAAGCCCCTAAAAGATGATCAGCTGTTCAACTTTAAAATACTGTATTAGAATTTGAGATTTATGGATGGGCATTCTGTATTAGATTTTACAGAAATATTTCTTCTTTATATTTTCTGAAAATGAATTTGGAAAATACACACTCAAGAGGTTTTTTTAGTTTTTATTTATTTATTTATTTATTTTTGTTATTGTTATGGACGAGAAGTTAATATTAATGAATGGCATATTTTGTAGAAATAAACAGGATTTGTATACAAAAAAAAATTAAGAATATATATATTGAAAGTGTTGATGATAGTTTAAAATATTATACTGGAATTTGAGATATGTGGATAAGCATTCAGTATTAGATTTTACAGAAATATTTCTTCTTCATATTTTCTTCTGTAAATAAAGAATTTGGAAAGTACATACTCAAGACTCTTTTTTTGCTATTATTGATATTGATAATATGTTAATATTAATGAATTATATATTGTGTAGAAATAACAGGATTTGTAACCAGAAAAAAAAATTAAAAATATATATTTGAGAGTATTCGTGACAGTTCGTGTAATGATGGTTTAGAATAATTTATTTGACTTAAGTTTAAAAACTTAATATTTTATATATTTTATAAATTTTAGATTTTACTTAAAATTTATTGTCATTGACTTCTTAAGTAATTTTAAACTGCACTTTTTCTTTCCCCAATGGCTCAGATTTGTGCAAGACATTCAAACAATAGACCGAGTGTTAAGTTGATCACAACTAGGTAACTGCTCAATGCGCTCTACTGTCCAGCACACTTTTGTTTAGAATATTACATTATAATTTGAGATATGTGGATATGCATTCTGTATTAGATTTCACAGAAATATTTCTTCTTTATATTTTCTTTTACGAACATGGATTTGGAAAATACATACACAAGACGCTTTTTTTATTATTATTGATGAGATGTTAATATTAATGAACTATCTATTTTGTTGATATAGACAGGAGTTGTAACCAGAAAAAGAAATAAAAAATACATATTTGAAAGGGTTCTTTTAAAAAGTAATGTTTAGGTATTATCGAAAATGTATATAAATGAATAATATAAATTCATTCATTTTTCTAGAATACGCAATGGTATAGTTATCACAATTCAGGGAAAGGGATTATGATTGGATGATGATTCAATGAAAGGTTATTGATTTTAAAATGATATTAAAAATTAGTTAAGGGTAAAATAAAATGAAATATATATGTATACATAAATATAATACCTTTGAAAATCAAAAGACATCTAACTAAGTTCTTTTAACAAAACCTGACTAAATTTCCAGTGTTAAGATGGTAGATGTTTGATTTATATATAGAATATCTAATATGAAGTTAAAAAAATTACATACTCGAACAACAAGTGACAGAAATTCCGAATTTAGAGATGACAAGTAACAATTTACAGAACTGTCGTAGGAAAATTACAAAACAACATTTTAAGTAAATTCTCTATTAAATTATATTATAATACGAACAAAAAACTTATCTATTGATTAACAAACGGAATGATCATCACAATAAGATGATGATAGAAATTTAAGAAACCAAAGCGACATGCGGATGTATAATCGTCAGTCGGTAGGACACCACATGTCGCAAATAAATGCATTATTTCGTATAATAGACTGGCAAATCGCCTAAGTATAGTCTATCACTGCCGATATAATACACTGAAATAATAAAACAGAAGGGAAAAAAACAGAGAAATGCATAGAAAGTTTGTACCTCACATACCAGAAAACCATTTGGAGACACACAAAATGGGCGAAACTTCAAGCTTCACGATTCAAGGGAAATGATGATATCAAATTTGCCGTTATAAATATGGTTGGTTGTATTGGTGTATTTATGTCGGCCAATTAACAGCACGTGGGATATGGGCCCTAAGGGGGGTGCCTTACGTGGAGGTCTTTATAAGGGAACCTAACCCGTATTAACGCTTGGAGAACCAAGGTTCGAAGAAAACCACGGAAAACTCCGAACGATTAGGCCGACGGGCGCGATTGGGATCGAACCCAGCACCTCCCGTCTACCAGCTGCGAGAGCTGAACCTCTCGGCCACTGGTGGGGCGTTATACATATGGATATATATATATATATATATATAATATGAAATCTAAAATGTAAATAAATACATATATATACATAGAGAGAGAGAGAGACAGAAAAACATAATATATATGTATTAAACAAAGTTCGGATACTTAAAATCCGCCTTCCAGATTTCGTGTTACTGGAGTTTCTCACAATTCTGATTCAGTGATAAAATATTAGTTACGATGTAACGCAATTTCTTAATATTTTCAAGTAACATTTTCTCTCCTGGAAGTAGTTTTAAAGAATTAACAGTCAAAATACACTCTTTTCTAATCCCAAAAGTTTTATATATTAGCCAAAACCTGCTGTTAAATACTAAAGCACAGGAGTTAGCAATAAAGCATTACGTAAGTGCATTAGCGATGCTAAATTTATTTAATTGAAGTGCGTCGAAAATGAACTTTCGTCGCAACTGTGTTGCTTTAAGATAAATTAGTATGTGAAAGTAAATCCAGTTTTCGGAAATACAGTCAATTGTGCATCCCCAGTTCGTTGTAAATAAAACGTTGCAATACAATAAAGAAGAATTGTTAGAATGCAAATGACGTTAAGGGATGGTACTAAACAACAATATTTATATGTTTAATAGTTTACATTGTGAAAATTTTGAATAATTGGAGTATGATTTTTTTCATCTGTTTTAATTTCCTCATGCTGTGTATTTTCAATAATGTCATTATATATCAAAATTATAAATAGAGTTACACAAATAGATAGAAAACTTTATTTGAGAGTAAATATAATTGCTTTGCAATTTTGTTATTTATTTATTTGGCGTATATATAAAATTTCATCTCAGTACAGATACATATTATTATAGGACTACATTTAGATAACAACGCATACTCAAATATGTATATAGATACCCTTATGTATATAAATCTATCTATCTATATATAATATAATTCTTCTATTAATGCATTATTTATAGAACCAGCTGTTATAATTTCCCTTTACTAAATTTACCTGATAATATTCATACTGATTACTTCAAATCTTTGACTAATTTTCTACTATTTCATAATTTTATCTTCCAAGACAATGCTTTTTATATTCAAATACAGGGCTTTCTCAAGGAGCTGCTTCATCAAGCATGTTATCCGATCTCTATCTTTACTTTTATGAAAGAAAGTTTATTAACAATAATCTATTGCTCTACATATACATAGATGATATAATTATTCTTTCTATTATTAATAATAATTCTATATCTCTTCCTGTAAAATACCCTTCTAATCTAGAACTTAGCATTTCTTATTCACATAATTCTAGTATCAATTTTATGGATGTTAAAATTAATATTCTCCCTAATAATGCCCTAACATTCAGTATTTATGATAAACTTAATGACTTTTCATTTAATGTAATTAATTTTACTAACTTCAATTCCTGCTTACATATTTCAGTATATAGAAATATTCTACTTAATCATAGTTTTCGTATCAAACGTTTATGTTCCTTCCAATTCTTACAGCCCAGCAGTTTTAAATTAAAGCAATTAGCATTGTCTTATCATTATCCTGTCTCTTTTATTTCTGCATGGCTCAAATCTTAATATTCATTTTTTCTTCTTTTTACCAGTATAGCCTTATGTATGCTTTAAAAAAAAAAAAAAAAAAAAAAAAAAATCGAAAACACTATTGTGGATTGCTGAAAAAATTATAAAACATACACAAAAAAATTAATTATAAAAAAAGGTGTATATATGTTTTAAATACATTATACACTATTTTTAATAAATAAAAAATAAAAATACCATTATCGAGAGTTGTGGTCGGGAATGCTAAAAAAAGTTTTAAAACCTTATGTTTATATGTGTGTGAGTATATGCGTGTGTATGTATGTGTGTTTATATATTATATGGATATATTTTTAAAAAAATCATAGGGGTATCATGCATTTAACATCATATTTTTAATTATTTTTCACATATTGGTACATAATACAAGGTCATATTTTATTTCTCAAAATAATCCTCATTGTTTTTTAAATATTATTTATATACTCATTTTTTATTTTATAATATTCGTTTTTAAACTAGTTAAACTAATCAATGCCCTTCTATTTGCTTATTTTTATATATTTACTTATTTTATTTTATGTAGTTATTTTTTTTTTATACTCCGTAGTTATTAAGTTTATTCCCATTTTTTTCATTCTACTTTAAATAAATCTTAATCATTTCTTAATTTCTTAAATTAATTTAATTTCTGTTTTATGGGTATAGATGGCAGCACATAACATTTCTTTTTAACAAATCTATTTACAACATAGTTTTCCTTTTTCACACCAGATGGCATCGTGGCAGTAATGTACTGATTCTCAGCAACTCATGACCACATGTTCTAATAGTCCTAACCTAATCTGTTTGCATCCTTAAATGCATACATTGTGAATCAACTTTATAATGTTTTGGAACCTTTTATATAATTTAGGTATTGTGCTCTTATATTTTCAATATGCTGTGTGAAGTGTATCTTTTTTTAGATCTGTTGATATTTTATTTTATGATGCGCTATTATGTGCTAAATTTTGCCATTTTAGGTTTAATGCCGACAAAATTGGATGAAATAACGCATCTTCACTATGAATTAACCAACAAGCACCTCTGTGGATTCTGTGGGTTATTCATAGTTTTTTTTCTTTCATTTTTTTTACATAATGGTTTCCAATGTTTATATTTTGTTCATCTATTAGAATTTTACCATTTGTTCATATATTTGTGATTTCATCTTTATTATATATATATATATATATATATATATATATATATATACACACATATATATATATATATATATATATACCGGATGTCCTAAAAAGGACTGTCTGATTTTAAAATTGAATAACTTGCAAACGGTGACAGATATTGATAAAATTCTTGCAGGAGGGTTGTGCATGTGCATGAGGTCAAAAGTTTTTTTACAGTGATTAACGATTTTACTGCGATCAAATTATAAATAAATAAAAATATTTTTATGATCTCTTGATTCCAAATTCTAATGTTCACCTTTTTTTAAATTATTTTTTGTGTCATTGCAAAGGTCAATTTAAACAAAATATATTCTCTATCTAAAGTATTATCATTTACACGAAGTTCTTCTATACAGATAAATTAATTTATTCTATTTCCCAATTTTTAAACAACATTTATTTCACTCATAAATTAAACTTTAATCTCAATTATTTCTACTTCCAAATAGTTATTCCGCAGTTCAAATCAGCCGTAAACTTGAATTATCTGCCCTTTTTTACGCTATTATAATTTCCTTTTTACCTGCAATATTTTGGATTAAAATTTTTTGAGATATCAAAGCTATGTTAATGATACATTTATTTTATATTCATTTCTTATTATTTTATGAGACGATATTTTTTCTTCAAATAGCGCATGAAATATTCTTTGATTAAGAAAAAAGTATTCATTAAATTTCACGGAATTATTAAAAAACGAATATTAACTTCATTTGTACAAGTTAGTTTTAAAGGAATTAAACAGTTTCTTTCAAAGGAAGATCTTTGTGTCACTACCGATTGGTTAAAAATGCCTAAATGTTTGTTCTGAAACTTTCTTTATTTCTTATATTATTTGCTTTCATATGTTATATGGATACTAAACTATAACGGGAAAAAATATGTAAGGAACTTATTTAAAGCATTAAGGTGTCTCAGGAATCTTAGAGCTTCAATTATTTTGAAATTTTAATTTTTTTATATCTTAAATTTCTATCTTTTCTGAACATTTTAGTATGATTGTTTCCTTGAAATCCCCATTAGAACAGAAGTTATGGCTTTTAGAATTATACCCGCTCAATGGCTGAAGCGGCGTTTCCAAAACTTTGAAGTCATTTTTCTAAAAATGACGTTTTTGGTTATAACGAGTTTATATCTCAAAAACTTCTGAATATTTTTAGGGTTCCGTTCTTAAAAAATAAAAACGGAACCATTATGAGATCACTCCTGTGTCTGTCCGTCTGTCACAGCCAATTTTCTCGTAAACTATGGAACGTGGGAAGTTCAAAATGGGGGAAATAATAAAGAGTATTAACACACATATTTACAGATTATTAAACATTCACACATATATTTAGGAAAATTGTAGAGGGGCTAATTATGTTACTCGAAAAAAAATCTTTTCTTTGTATATCGCGCGAAAGCTTTCGTAAAGCTGAACTTAAAAATGCATTCCTTTTAATTTTAGGTATTCTTTGTTTAGAGATATCGTCGAAAATGTAGCGCAAAAAAATACACCCCCCCCCCCCCCCCCCCACTGAAACTAAAATTATGAAAAAATCAGAGATAGTAGGCGTTAATTTAAAACTTGCAGGAAAATTATAGGAAAAACGCATTTTTCCGTTACATACAAATTTTGATTTGAGGACATTCGACAAAGGTGTTGAGGAGCGTTGGGGGTACCTATCCTAGCATAAGTATAAAAGTATTGTTGATAATGATTTTAAAAAAAAATCGTCCGTAATTAGCCGAGATATTAACCCTTAAAGACACGGACGTTTTGGACAAACATAATGACAGGGGCTGTGTACTCTATATGCCATCGGCTTTTAGAACCCAGGTAACAACTTTTAATAATATTTTTGTGTAATACAAGGCCCAGTAGCACTATAAAAGCAATAAACGTCACATTGTTAAAAACAGGCTAATTTAATTAAAATTAATTACATAAATATTATCCCCCTCACTGACAAGCCCGTGTTAATACGTTCACTAAGCTCCATGTTTCACTGCAATACAAGCAATATTTAAAGTAATATAATTCTATTGATTTAATGTATTTTTAATACATTGAACAATGATTAATACTTCCAAGGATTGCATTCATATCCGTTATTAAGTTTTTTTTTTATAAAATGTTCAAAGAATCATATTTTTTTAGCATTTAAAACAAAATGCAGAGAAAACAACATTACAATTTTGCCCTTTTCCAAGACAGTCGGAGGGTTAAGGGATTCGTGACTAGTTTGCATTGAGTGGAACTCTCAATACGCCTCCTGTGTCTTTAAAAAATAATTAAAAACCTATCTGGGAAAACGCGGCACGGAACAAGGCGGTGTTGCAACTTTGCGACCTCCTTTCGAAACGTGCTTAGCATAATGCCTAGTTTAAACTTTGAACAAGGGTTTTGTTTTAGCTACACTGTAAAAAGAAAAGGTTATTACTACGCTGAATTTAATTTTATGAAATATCGAATGAAGCTTAAATATGCTCTACTTTTCTTGTCAATATCGAATTAAGTTCATCATAAGCAGATTAGGATAAGACAAAAAAAAAAAAAAAAAAGGAGTTATGCAGAGTAGAAATATTTGATATTATTTAAACTTAATATCTCTTTTCAACTTTTATGGTATATCCATTCATACTTTTCTGATATATACAGCTATACCCAACCCTACATTGTATTACTTTTTACAAAGTCTTATTATTCTTTTAGCAACGATTTTTTTAATAATACAGTTAATAACTCATATATGTATTGTACGGAACCCCTCTGAGTACGAGTAGTGCTCACACTTGACCGTTTATTTTATGAAAATTTCAAAACACATGTTTCATGTTAGTTTATATAAACTAAACCTAAAATTTCATTTTATTGTTTAAAAAAAAACATTTTTTAGGTGATTATACTGTTGAAATTTTCAAAATTTTGTATTAGCTAAATACAACTTTGTATTAAAAATATAAAAATGCTTTCAATACAAATTTATTTAGGTTCAAGATAAATATTTCAATCTTAAGTATAATTAGGTCCCAAAAAATTCCTTCTAGTTGCAAAATTCATTTCGTAATCCTGCGCGTAAGCTGTTAGCTGTTATACCAATTTTCTGCCTGACAAATGTCTCAGAGTTTGGAGCACCCTATAAATACTGATTCTATATTTTGCATTTTTTTAAATACAGGAAAGGAAAAAACATACTTATGTCTTTTAATCCCAATAAAAATTATGTTTTTAATTTTTTTTTTTCAAGAATTGCTCATTTTTTTATTGCATATTTCAAATTTACTTATATTTGAGGTTGGTTGGTTGTATTTATGTCGGCCAATTATCAGCACGTGGGATATAAGCCCTACTTATATTTGAGAGTTAAAATATGTACAAATTTTTGTAACAGAGTTTTTTCTTTTATTTAATACAGAATTAGATCATAAAAAAGAGTGATCAGAAAACTGAATTTGAAGAATAATCATATAAAAGCAAAATTCAGAAAATTTATCTTGGTTAAATTATAATTTATTTCGTGAAATACAAAAGTAAAACATATATTATACTAATGAAAATACGCAAAATGTACTAGAAATAAAGTTTAGTATGATAAATTTCGAAAGAAGATTCGACGCAAAGCCCTACTTTGCAATATTTGCACCAAATTCGCGTTTTTTGAAAAAGTTTTTACTAGTTTTAGTTTTTTTAACAACAAACAGCACTTTGTCTACAAGGCAAAATGTCTTAATGTCTAATAATGAGCTCGAAGCAGCTAGGAGTCGTTCGGTAGCTTCATCGCCCCAAGCCCACCCTTACCTCTTTTCGGTGTCTTTAATTTGTGTAATTTCCCTTTTAAATTTGTCCGGTTTCAATTTTTGGTTTTTTCTTTTTTCATTCTGGCTTCCGCGAGAATGTCTTATACTCGGGACGTGGCTGGAGACCTACGAATCTTGCTTCCGCAAAAGAGTCCGAATAAGTGGAAGAATAAAAAGGGCTGCGGACGAAGAGAGGCCGCTCGCCGCGGCGGTTGTCCATGAGGTTATAGTTATATTAATAGAGGTATATTATAGAGGAATATATTATAGAGGTTATATTAACCATGAGGTTAGTCTCATGGGGTATGGGTATTTTTGGGCTTTCAAAAAGGCCTCGCAGAATGCTTGCAAAACAAGCTTGTGAACTTCACAGAAATAAGGACAACAAACGCCATGTGTTAACCTAGACAAGCAATTAAATATATCAGAAAATTCGAAATGAACTGTTGAACTAGAAAATAGCGGGTTGTCTTTAGTAGACGGAAAAAATAAAAACCCCGCGGAAATCGCGGGTTGTGCAAATTTTGCGACTTTTACGTTGTCCGTGGAAATCGCGCATGCGCAGCGAAAGGGTTAAATAAGAAATTGATTTAGAGTTAATAGAAAAAATGACTGAAATTCACTGAATAATAAAATTGAATGCTGTATCATTCGACAGATTAATTTCTTGCTCTATATTATGTATGTTTGTTTCTGCCATGAATTGTTTCCAAAATAACTTTAACCCTTTATGTACTAATTATGAAGTCATGAAAATTTTATCTTCTAAAGCATTTTCGTGAATTTTTGAAACTACATTCGAAGATTTACATAATCATTTAATTAATTTTAGAAGGATTGAAGAATTTAGAAGGATTAATTAAATTTCAATTTATAGGGATTTTGTGCAATATTTATCACCCCACTCAAATCTTTTATTTTAAATATTTTTCTTAGTATTTTGTAGAATTAGGAAATGCACAAATAGAATGTTTTTACAATAGAAATATAGAAATATTTCTGAATTGAAAAATTCCATCCTCCTCCCTCCCAACGCCAAGAAAGAGCAAAGGCAAAAGAAATCATCCTTTTAAAAATATTTTTTGTTTTGTGTAACCAATAATGCGTTTGGAACAAGATAAAGTAATGTCTCTATACCTCATTCTAAACTGTATTACTACTAATCGATGTATTAAATGGATTTTATAACAAGTTATTTTAATGCAAGTACCGTCAGTAGATAATGGGTTAAAAGAGATAAAAAAAAGTTTCTAACAGGGAAAACTCGTTACATTTTACGAAAATTAATCTTTATTACTATTTCCTGCAAAATAGTAAAGTTTAGGCTTTTTTAAATATGTGGAAACTTATGAGGACGTTTGTTTCAAAACTCGCCTTATTCAAAATAAAAAATATTGTGTGATGAGGACGTTAGATTCAAAACTCGCCTTATTTAAAAAAATATATGTATCGTGTGTTCTCAAATCAAAAAACTATCTGCAAAAAAAAACTAGTTTTATGATATATTTCTGCCATTTTAAAACATTGGTTTACAATGAAAACCAATGGAGGCAATTAGAGGTTTTTCGCGATTTCCCAAAATTGGATTTTCTGGTTAAGGCGAGTTTTAAAACTCACGTCCTCATGTACTAAGGCTACTATAATACAGGCTGAATCGTCAAGCATTTTGTTTCCCACTTAGACCAATCAGCGATCGTTGCCCACGCGGCGTGGCCAATCGTTCTTCTCCTGCCGGCAATTAAATGGCGGCGTGACTCAGCCCGTATTATAGGAGCCTTATCATGTACAGTAATACCTCGACTAACGTCATCATTTCGTTCCAAGATTAGAGACTAAGTCGAAAACGACGTAAGTCGAGATACATTTAGATGGTCAAAAAAGGATAAGTAATAAAAATTCACCAAAATCTAATGAACATATTCTATTGTATTTAGGGATTGTGTTACATACATTTCACATTAGCAAAAAAAAAAAAAAAAAAGAAAAAGAAAAAAAAAGCGTTTGCATTTGGAATAAATCAATAAGTTATGTTAACTTATAATTTATTGTTCTTCTAGCTCCCCCGTTGGAATCTTTGAACAAGTGGAAAAATTTTGCAATGAAGTTTGAACGAACCAACAAAATTCCCCCCCCCCCTTTTTTTTTTCTCTTAGAAGCTATTTGTAATAGCGGAGTGAGTTTCTAAACTTTTTCTAGTCGTTGCTACACTTTGCTCGTCTGAATCAATATTTTCAAGGACCGTAATTCCAACTTTCCAATATTTTAGTCCTCAGGTTAATTTTGTAACCGTCATAATCTTAGGCTTCATCTATTTCTTTGAAAATACTCTGTTTCTTTAATTCGGTAAGTTCGTCGATGGTTAATTCCGGATCAGGGGAATTTATGAATTCAACAACATCTTCAGAAGCCATCTCTAAGATGAGTTTTCTTTCCTTTTCGACGATTTCAACAATCAAGAAATATACAGAATCCCAATTTTCAGGTGTTTTCTTAGTCTCTGCGAAGGGAAAGGGACACAGTCTTTACCAAGCATCTCTCATTGTTTTTTGCTGAACGTCACCCTATAAATCCCCTACGTTGCTGTGTGTTGCCCCCTGTTGCTGTGCCTGCATCTGAGATGATAAATGTCTTCCAAAAGTCTGCAAAAAAAGTTCAAAATGAGTCTTAATTAAGGAAGTTGTTTTCCAGGCCAGAGGACGTAAACGCTCAGTGACGTAAGTCGAGGGGATGTAAGTTGGGGTACTACTGTATTCAAATTTTAAATGCGGAAAATCACAATTATTTTATATAATGTGAAAATTAAAAAATTCACATTCTTACTTAAAAGTCGACTAATGTAATGAAAAAGATGTTAAAGACTAAAATATACATTTTATTTAAAAACTTCTTAGTACTTTCAAACCTTCCAGGTTCATCATCAGAGAATATCTTGATAACTAAATGTTGTTTATTTATTCAAATACGTCACTCTGTTTTGAAAATGAGAGAGCCAATAATTACTAGAGTTGAAAGTAGAAGTAGCAGTAGCAGTTTCATGGATTGAAATTATTTAGAGGAAATATATATTATTATTATTAATTGCAGTTCCATTTATTTTATGACATCACTTTGTTTCTCATACGTCACTTTCCATGGGCAGAAGAAAATATTTAATTCCTGTACTTTAAATTTTATTACGTCACTTTGCTCAGGTTTTCAGGATTTATTAGTTATCAAGATATTCTCTGATGATGAACCTGGAAGGTTTGAAAGTACTAAGAAGTTTTTAATAAAATGTATATTTTAAACTTGTAACATCGTTTTCATTACATTAGTCGCCTTTTAAGTAAGATTG
This sequence comes from Maratus speciosus, assembly GCA_963932465.1. Classification (NCBI taxonomy): domain Eukaryota; kingdom Metazoa; phylum Arthropoda; class Arachnida; order Araneae; family Salticidae; genus Maratus; species Maratus speciosus. Next base: position 602,921,600 of record OZ010790.1, read on the forward strand.
TGGAATTTTTAATGTTCGCATTATATATTTTATGTTGAATCAAGGTGAAAAATTGCGCTTCGTCTTATGATATTATTCACAATTATTTTTTCAACTGTTTTTAAAAGTTATTTTGATTAAGCAAATAGATTGCTTTTTTCTAAATAATTAATGTAGGGTTACTTGAAATCATTCATAATCAAAATCGTAATTTTAATTAGTTCCACTTTGAAATACTTATCATCGAATGCAGGTCAGCAGTAAACTTGAATCGTCTCTTATTTTTACGTTTATACTATTTTTTTATATTAATACTAACCTTCCATATTTTAGATTTAATTTTATTAAGATTTCAAAATTTACTTTATAATGTTTTCTTAATTTTGAGAAAGTAATAAACAAGTATTAGATTCATATTTTGAAAGCTTAAAAAATTTTTAATTTAAAGGATTAAAATCAAAGTCATCATTTCTAATTATTACTTTGAGTAATTATTTTTTTATATAAATTGGAAAGAAAAATAAATATTTTTTTTTACATGTTATTTATTGTTATTTTACGGTATGAAAGTTCTTTTTAAAAGCAACAGGATTAAATAAAATATGCACTAGACAAGTGTTCCATTACAAAAAAAAAGTTAAGTAAAAATTATATTATTGTCATATGTTCAACCTATAATAATAATAATAATAATAAAGTGTTGATTTTTGACGGCCAATTATCTGCACGAGGGATATAGGCCCAATAATAATAAAGATTTTAAAACCCGTTTTCTCTCAAACAAGGAGTTTTCTCAGTTTGTATCAAAGTCATCATTTCTAATTATTACTTTGAGTAATTATTTTTTTTATGTAAATTGGAAAGAAAAATAAGTATATTTTTATTTTTTTTTACATGTTATTTATTGTTATTTTACGGGGTGAAAGTTCTTTTTAAAAGCAACAGGATTAAACAAAATATGCACTAGACAAGTGTTCCATTACCAAAAGAAAGTTAAGTAAAAATTATATTATTGTCATATGTTCAACCTACATTAATAATAATAATAATAAAGATTTTAAAACCCGTTTTCTCTCAAACAAGGAGTTTACTCAGTTTGTATCAATATCATTATTTTTAACTATTATTTTGAACAATTCCTTTTTATGTAAATTCGAAAGAAAAATTAATAATACTTATTTTTACATTCTTTTCTTGCTATTTTACGGGGGAGAAAGTTTTTTTTTTTTTTTTTAAAGCAACGGGATTTTAAAAAATGAGCACAAGACAATTATTTCATTACAAAAAAAAAAAAAAAAATGCAAAGTAAAAATAATATTATTGTCATATGTTCAAGATTTTTTTTTTCTTTTTTAAGAAAAAAAGAAAAAGAAAAAATTTAAAATCTTTTTTTTCAAACAGTGAACTTTTACAGTTTGTATCAAACTAATTATTCTTAACTATTAATTTGAGTAATTCTATTGCAGTAAATTCCAAAGCTAAATTAATAATTCATTTTTTTACATTCATTTCTTGTTATTTTACGGGGAGAAAATTTTTTTAAAGAGCGATAGAACAACAAAATAGTGCATAAGATGTTATTCGATTACGAAAGAACTTCTTAATTTTTATAAAAAATAAATATTATCTTTATACTTTCAAATTAAAATATTAAAAAGTTTGGAATATTTAAAATCCTTTTTATAAAAAACATTGGCTTTTTCAGTTTGTATCACACGAATTGTCGTTAACAATTATTTTTAATAATTCTTTTATATAAATAAATAATTTCTCTTTCTAAATACTTAATGTAAATTTATTTTTCCTTGTAACTGAATTCTTAATTTCAATTGTTATTATTTTGAAAGCCTTATCCAATTAAGTAATTCAGCCGTTAACTTGAATTATCTGAATTTTTAAAGTTATTACAATCTCCTTTCAATCTGCATATTTTGGATTTAATTTTATAGATATTCTATGTTAAATTTGTAATTCATTTTTCTTTTTTTACAATACGTTATTTGTTATTTCTTAGGAAAGACTTTTCTTGAATGATATAATTTGAAAAGTAACGCATAAGTTAGTATTCGACAAAGAAAAGAACTTTTCTTAATTTTAAGCAATTGGTAAAGAAGTATTACCTTTATTTTCTCACGTTTCAAAGTAATATCACCTTTGAAATGTATAAAAGCGTCTGAAAAAGATTTTGGGGGCATTAAAATAATTTTTTTTATTTTTAAAATTATCTTATAATATGTATCTATTTATAAATTGTATTAATCAGTTTTTCAAATCAAATATATTATGGTTGGATTCATTCGCCGTATAAGTTCTAAATTGTTAAATGAATACGTAAAATACCAATTTAGACTATTAAAAATAAAAATATTGTTTTCATAGAAATATATTTGAGAAAAAAAAATGAAATTGAATATGATAAAACAAACCCATTGTTTAATCACTCTTTATGAAAGTTTAAGTCAGAAAAAAAAAAATCATCGTTGAAAGGTATAATAAACATTTTAAACCTAAAGTCACATAACGGAAATTATTTATAACTATTATTATTCGGACGATATGCATTATGAAAATTTCCAATAACATATAGTAGCAAATAGTAAAGTTGTTATAAAAACTATTCTTAGCCAAACTTTTCACAGATGTATTAATTAATTTTTATATAGCATTCCAGTTTCTCCTGTACTAGAGGCCTGCATATCACCTCACCTCATTAATATTAATTACAGTGGTAACAGGCGATAAGAGTATTATTTTTATTAAATTTTGAATAGCATTGTTAAAAAAAAAAAAAAAAAATGTTTTCCCAAGGGGGTAAAAAAGGTGTTTATTTCTTCTGAAGTTGCTATCAATTGCTCGAATCTTCGATAAAAATATTTAATCAAACACATTCATGGATTAAAATGGGATATAATACTTTTAAAAGTATATGTTCAGCAGCTAGATTAATAAATATTGATGCACGTCCTCAAAGGTGTAACAGAAGCTTCAACTTATTTAAGTAACCTATACTTATAAAAGAAGAAATTCGTTCTGTGTGTGTGCGATGGCTAGCAAAAACTACTGCACGTAGAAGTCTGAAAATTTATATGGGAATAGTCCAAGACAGGTCCTGATGCACCTGAGGTTAAGATTTTTAATTTTTTAAGGATCAGAGCCCCTGGGGCACCTTTAATTTTTTATGCATTAAATTGTTAATAACATGACTCTTTTCTATCCGACCTTCGTTTTTAAAGAGAATTCTCTATTCAGTTTCTACCCTATTTCTGCATTTCAGTTAAGACTGGCACCCTTGAAGCCAGGTACAGGGTCCCTTGAAATTATAGTGCCCTCAATTGTTAATAAATTGCTTCCTTTTAATCCGATCTTCATTTTTAGGATCCTTTTCCCATTTAGTTATTCGCCCGTTTCTACATTCCAGTTAAGACCCTGAGCCCCTTTAGGGTGCCGTAGGGGCCGGTCAAGGGCCCCTTGAACTTTTTGTGAGCCATGCATTTTCCACCCCCTAATCTTTAATAAATCTTTCTGTTATTGAAACCTCCATTATTTTCAGTGTTTTTCAAACTGTGAATTGTACGTGAGAGGTTTGATTCTTATTTTGTCATATACAAGGCGCGCTCTTCTGCAACCATATTTCTCGTTTTTTTTTTTTTTTTTTTTTTTTTTTGCTTTGCTTTATCTGTGACAATCTAAAGAAGTACTGCAATAGAACCTCGATTAACCGAGCTTCGATTAATCGAGGTTTCTGTAAACCGAACCGATAACAAAGTCTGATTTTTCTTTTCTTTTTTTGTGAATGAGCCTTGAAAAAACCTCTCTTTTAATTCACTGTCCGTGCTACAGGCTCTTCTGCTCCCAAAAGCAGTCCAGTTCCTGAGAAGTAAACAGCGGACAATGCTTTGATTCCAGTGTCCGTGTGACCCTATTGAACATCAGGTACAATATATTCCCGGACAATTACACCCCTCCCCCTTTTCTTTCAACTTTTGGACTTTTCGACGAATTTTTTCATGGACTTTTTCAACGAAAGGTAACAGACTTTTTTAAAAATAATGTAAATTTAACAAATTAATGTAATTAATTTTATTAATTTTTTTTAATGTTTTCTTCAGATTTGTTTTATTTTTTAAAAATGTGTCTTTCAATATTTAACTTAAATATATAGTTAATGTAATTTTCAATATTTAACTTAAATGTATAGTTAAAATTTTTTCAATTTGCTTTCTAAAATTTACTGCTAGTAGTTGATTTCCATTTATAATTTGTTAAGCTGTGAAACATAACCTTATCTATATTTATTTTTATCATTTAAAAAGCATTCTATTGTTCTAAGAGATGTTAAATTCGTGAGCACGGCGAGTTTTTATATACAATTTCTGTTAACCGACATTTCCGATATCCGAGGTACTAGCAGTCCCAAATAGCTCGGATAATCGATGTTGTACTGTATTTCTATTGTCATTTCTGATTTCATTAGTGACCTCTTTGTGTGTCAACATATCTCCAATTAAATAATTCATCGGCTATAAATTGATTGGTACAGTTATAAAATTGTAGAAATAGATTCTTTAGATTGTTAAGACGCATACAGTTCTCGATCGTTATTTGACATAAATCCCCTATATACTCCTGTGACGGAACGAGAGTTCTTTGTTCGCGTTTCTCATTTGCAAATATGCAGTAAACTCGCGTGAAAGTTCTTCTGTTAATTAAATTCTGGGTGTTACCAAACACCATGCCTCTGTAACCGGCTCAAAGCACAGTTAGGAGCTTGATTGCAGCTTACAGAAGGTAAAACCACTGTTTAATAAAACATTTATTAAATATTTTCTGCTATTTTTTTCCGGTATAAGTTAAGGGGGTCCGGGGCTCAAAATTCTATTTTTTTTTTTTTTTTTTTTTTTTTTTTTTTTTTTTTTTTTATAGAGATTTTGTTATGAAATTTTTTTCTGAAATATCTTTTAATATAATAAGAATATTGCATGTAAAAAAAAAATCTGAATTTTTTTAAATATTTTTTTTAATTTAAATTTTAAAAATTTAAACATATTTAATTTTTGATATAACTGTGGAAGTACTTACTAGATTTACAAAATTTTTACACTTTTGTGTACAGAAAATGTGTCATTTTAATTTATCTTCAGGATCTCTTAAAATATTGATAAGGAATATTATTTAAAAAAAATTAAGTAAAAAAAAGGAAGTTTTTTTATGAGTGAGTTTTGCATTCATTAGCCTATTTTCACAATTATCACTCGAAATTACAAATCCTGAAGACAATTTGTTGGAAATAGAGCATAAAATCTCTATTAAAAATTTAATACATATATCTCGAAAGGAACTTTAGATACATTCTTTTAAAGTTGACAAATCGTGAAAAAATTCATTCTGAGATAAATGAAGTTAAAGTTCTTGTCAGCGGGCAGCTGATACATCGCTTCTCAAGGCTAAAGATGTTATATCTCTGGATCTAATGAAGACAAAAGCATGCGGTTTGCGGTATTTAACGCTAAAAACTCAGTATTTGTTTTTAAACCAATAAAAATTTGCATTTTTTTTTTTTAATTTTTAGCCCCGGACCCCCTTAACCATATTTTATTAAAAAAGAAAAGAGTACTATTGTCTATTTTTTATTTTCTCGTACAGGGAATAAATGCTGAATGTTTCGCATATAATCTTTTAGCTATCTGCCATGAGCAATCGTATATCTTTCACACACGTTGCTCGGGCATGTCAAATCAATTGTTCTCTGCAGAAAAATTGGTTTCTTTAGCTGTTACAGTTTGGACTATTGGAAACGATTGAGCTAAGGAAAGACTACTTTAAACGTTTTCTTCAATAATGACTAATCATATTCGGTAAAATTAGAATTTGGTTAGATAAAATATATTCTATTCGCATATGTCATAACTGCATAATATATGTTTTGCAGTTGATCGTTACTTAAATATTTTTCGTAGTCGACTTTTATTATTGAATTAAACATTCTAAGCTGGGGTTTTTTTATGAGTTACAATATATATATATGTAATAATAAAAATGTTTGCCTCTTTTTCTTAGTAAAACTATTTCAAATTCTTAATATTTTTCCTTTTTTACCTATCTTTAATAATATCTTACTATCTTTTGTCTTTTATTTCATGCATAGTTGTGTATTCTTTTATTATTCTAAAAACCTTAATCCATTCGCCTAATCTTATAAAACCCATTAAATTACTTTTTCATTTTATTCTAAAACTAAATTCTCTTTCTTTCGAATGTTTTAATATCATTTATTCTTTCGTGTTCTATACCCACAATTCCATGCGTCCGCCAGCGCTATTTGCGCTTTTATTCTGACGCCGTATAAAGAGTTCTTTATCGACATCATCCTTTCCCATCGAATCGTAATCTGTTTTATGTCCCATCCTCCCCACCTCTCTTCTAGCATTGGTCTGTTACCTTTCTGTAACCGTCCGCGCGCTGTTGTTCGGAGTACAAATATCGTTACATCGGCGATGGAGAGAAGATTTTTTACGTTTTTCTGGTTGTCTAATTAAGTTGCGTCGCTTGGAGTGAACGTTCTAATGTGTAGATCCTATTCTTATAACATCTAAAGTCTTGTGAGTGATGATCGATTTTTGAGAGTGGATGAAATAACTACTGGAAGTGTTTTACTATGTTTTTGTCAATAAAAACAGTTTAAAAAGTGACGATGACTCTCTATATTCATTACGTAAGGGAAATTATCAATGTGTTTCGAGCCTGTTTTTTCTCGCCACCCTGACTGCAGTCCGGTATTTTAACGGTATTTTTCTGGTATATATAACGGATGGGTGGTTTTGATTGCTCTACTACATTTTATGTCGAGGCATACTGGTGTCGCCTAAATATCTGAAGGCGGTAGCAAAATGTTACATAAGTCGACAGGATGATCACTTGCTTTATTAAGGTAATGATTAGTAGAGAAACTCATCGAAACTTCAGAGTGTCAGAAATGTTCTGACTATGCAATGTGAATTATTATCATCGACTATCAATAAGTATGATTACGATGAGTAATGTTTTTCATGAACGAATGTCAGTAAAACTCTGACAGTGGAATATCACTAAGTTTCAACAACTCAATAGAAAGATTAAAAATTCTTGATACCTCCAAGTGGCGGAAATAGGCCTCACATTAAATTGAATGCACGATTTTTCTTTTTAAATAAAATTCTAGCTCTCCGGCCAGAAGTCATGTTGAGAAAAAACAACTCTCTGTGGGTGAGAATATATTATTTATTACAGTATTTTAGTAGATTTCTAATTATTTACAATATTTTTATTATTATTATTGTTGTTAGAAAATGAATTATACTTTAGTTGTTGCTATTATTTATTAAGAAAAAAAAATATATTTACATTGTTTATTTAATTTAAAGTTATATATTTTTAATTATGTTTATACTATTGCATTTTTATATAAATGAGTTATCCCTCCTATATACAATTAAGATCTAGAATTGTTAAAAAATCAAGTAACACCATGAGTGAAATAAATATTGTTCCCTTTGACCCAGAGTCCGGTATGAAAATACAACCTTGGTTAATGCATTTTGAGAAATCTTGCATTACCGAGAAAAAAGATGAAAATTGGAAATTAAATAATATTTCTAAATATTTGAAACGAGAAGCATTGAAGGTTTATATAAATGATTGTCTGGAGTGCACTAGTTTTGAAAAAATTTCTGAGCTTCTCACTGAATAATTTATTACTGTTTATGTTCCAAGATTTTCTGAATTTGCAGCTTTAAAGTTAAATGACTTAAATGAATTAGAGCAATATTTTCATAAAAAGGTAAATATGAAGCTAAATTAACAAATTATAGTTTTGTTTGATAGAACTTCTGGTTGCAGTTAATGTTAATTCCCGGTTTCTTTTAATTTACATAATTCAGTAAGAAAAGATGGAATTAGCGAAACTTGTGCTATAATTTTGTCAGATAAATTATAATTTAAATTTAATTACATTTTGTAAATTAAAATAAAAGATAGCATGCAATTAACATTTTTGAAAAATTTTATGAATTATAAAAGAATTAGTCTAACTTAAAAAAAATTATAACTACTATGATGTTTAAGTGTCTATGTTTTTATTGAATAGAATTTCTGGTTAAGGTTAGTTTATCCCCAATTTCTTATAATTTAAATAAATTCAGTAAGAAAAGATGGGATTGAGTGAACCTTTTACTGGGATTTTGACAATTAAAAATATAATTAAAAAAATTGATAAAATATAGTAAAATGACCTTGTTTGCACCATGTTTTGATAAAATTTCTAATGCTAAGATCTATTGCACCTACTCAAGTTTAATAACTTTTCTTGATGATTGATGATATCTGATGTTAAATATGCAAAAATGTTCTTGTCTTAAAAAACAAGCTTGGGTTTCTTGAATGTTTTTGTTGAGGAATTGTTGTGTTGTGTTTAAAGTTTACTACTCCAAAAAGTTTAACCTGAAAAGAGAATTACTTATCATTTATTTTGTTCTTGAAAAATATTTTATTGTTTTTAAATTTAAGTTTAGCACTAGAAAGTATATAATTATAAATTATTCTTAAGGGCCACTAAAAACTTGTCCCATATCGAATCCTTAATAAATTATCTGATGTTAACTTTGAGATAGATAGGAAAATTTAAAACCGAAATACGGAGATTGTCCATGTAGCTAAATTACGAAAATATTATTCTCCAGATCAATTAAAGTTATCCCATGAAAAATCCCATCAAACTAATGTTAAATCCATAGCCGCGTCTTAAATTTATAATAATAAGTAATTTAACTAAACTAAATAAATACATTTATAAGTTAGTAAGCAATTATTTTCTATATAACAGTGTGTTCTTGAATCGCGACAGGAATATTACTGCTGAGATTTTTACTTGAGTTAACTATTTATGCTGGCGTAAATTGGTCGATTTAGGTTGAGAATTTCTTGTATCGAAATTAATTGAATTAATAACTTAAACTAAATTAACTAAATAAATAAAATTAACTGGATTAGAATTAAATTTAAATTGAATTTGAATCTAGGATTAAAGTTAATTACTATAATTCAATAATCTGGATCTTTTATCAACCTTTCTTAAGTATGCTACAAAGTTTCCTTTTCATTCAGCAACTATAGCTTCTTGTTTGATTGAAAACAAGATCATTGCATAATCATGCTGAATTGATAGTTATTTCACAACATTTCTTATTTATTTTTGTTACTTTATGTTATGCCTAATATTTGAGTGTATTGTCATACCTCATTCGCTGTGATATGGAAGAGATATCAATTAGATACTTTAAGGATTAGTTAAAGAAATTTATTTGATACTTTTGAATACTATTGACTGTGTTGTTGAATATAGTTGTAATTATTATTTATTATACTATGCATTATTGATATTGAGAGAAAAAGTTCATAATGAATATTGATTACTACAATTAAGTGAGATGATAATACTTAGCTTGGGAGATTTACTTCAGAGAGTATTTATGCTATGAGTTGTGATAACCCGATTAGTATGAATTTCGATTAGTCATTGTAAGTTAGTCCTAGAAATTGATATTATAAGGTATAATATGCTTATTATTAGATAATTGGAAGATAATTTCCGCGTAACTAATTAATGGACAGAATATGAGATTTAAAAAAAAAATCTTATGAAGTTTTAGATTTAAGAGTTTTTGTTAGTTTATGAGAATATCTGATTTAAATGGTTTTAATTGTTATAAGTTAGAGAGTTTATTAATTATGAGTAATTAATTTATGAGTTAGAAATTTTAGATTATTAAAAATTTTTCAACTTAGAGGAATTCCAAAGAAGTTTCTGAAAAACCTATGATGACTGTAATAGGTAAATACCATGTGGTAAATAGTAAATAATAACAAATAGTAAAAAGGTACCCGCAAAGAGATGGACCATCAATACCATCGATGTATGTGTGTCAATACACTTCAAAGATACTGTAAATAGGTTTAATTAAAAATTTTGTTATTATTATTGCTATTATGAATTTTATTATTATTTATTTATTGTAATATATTAATTTCATTTATTGAACTAAAAATTAACTTACAAGGGAACCACTTTAGGTGTTGCTCGCACCTAGTATTGAAACCTGGTGCATTTTAAAGCTCTATATTAGGAAGTTTGGGAATGGATAAAATTTTTTTGTTAAAATAATTTTTTTTTCATTTTACAGCAGATTAACTTTCTGAAAATGCAATTTTCTAGACCACATTTCAGGCTTTTAACGTAAAAGTTTTTTTTTTTTTTTTTTTTAAACAGTTAAAAATATAAATTAGTCAATAATAACTATAAAATGTTGAAAAAAGTTTTAAAATTCCTTCAAGAACCTACGAATTTGATTTTAAAAAAAATACTATATTATATTTCCATATTTGGCGGGGAAAGATTGGCGTCTTTTTCGTCCCGTGCAGTTTTCCGGCAACCCTAGCTCAGTATTTTCGCCACGCTCCGTGTTGTAATGGTTTGGATGTAAACCTATTACAGATATAAAGCTAGTGAAAATTTTGAAGTGCCATATCTGGCGACTTAACTCTCTTTTGGTGTAAAATTAACAAATAAAATTTAATAAAAAATTATAACTATAAAAATAGTATATAAAATATGATTTTAACAAAGAATTTTTATCGATGTTCTAACTTTTATACATAGGGCTACAAAATGCACCAGGTCTCGATTCTAGGTGCGAGCAACACCTAAAGTGGTTCCCTTGTTAGATTGGAAAAACTGAGTTGCTAATGTAAGGATAAGTAGATTCAAATGAACATTATATATACGAATCTAATTTTGAACTTATATTTTGAAGACATTTTTCAGAATTCCATTAGCACATTTATATTATAAAATGCTACGTTCAAGTCTTTACAACTGAATTCATGAATGCTTTGCAGATGAATATGAGCCATGAATGGCCGTGCATTTATTATTAAATAACAAAAACTATGTTAAATAATTATTCTCAATATTTATAGTAACTTTTTATTTTACATCTTTGTAATTTGTAAACAAGATTAATATCTTGTTATTGTATTTAATTAACAATTCCAGTAGTTCGCGTTCTAAATTTTAAATTAATATAGCATTAAGATTAAAAAAAAAAAGAAAAAAAAAGTTAAATCTTCAGGGTTTACTCCAAGTGACGAAATTGTAATCCAGGCCTATGTAACATTTCCTTTCTATGAACTTGTAGGTCTTGGGACCTACCAGTTCAACCAGTCTTTTTGAGTGGGGGGATATGTAATAATAAAAATTTTCGCCTCTTTTTCTTAGTAAAACTATTCCAAATTCTTAATATTTTTCCTTTTTTACCTATCTTTAATAGTATCTTAATATCTTTTGACTTTTATTTCATGCATTTAAAGTTGCGTATTCTTTTATTATTCTAAAAACCTTAATCCATTCGCCTAATCTTATAAAACACATTAAATTACTTTTTCATTTTATTCTAAAACTAAATTCTCTTTCTTTCGAATGTTTTAATATCATTTATTCTTTGGTGTTCTATACCCACAATTCCATGCGTCCGCCAGCGCTATTTGCGCATTTATTCTGACGCCGTATAAAGAGTTCTTTATCGACATCATCCTTTCCCATCGAATCGTAATCTGTTTTATGTCCCATCCTCCCTACCTCTCTTCTAGCATTGGTCTGTTACCTTTCTGTAACCGTCCGCGCGCTGTTGTTCGGAGTACAAATATCGTTACATCGGCGATGGAGAGAAGATTTTTACGTTTTTCTGGTTGTCTAATTAAGTTGCGTCGCTTGGAGTAAACGTTCTAATGTGTAGATCCTATTCTTATAACATCTAAAGTCTTATGAAGTGATGATTGATTTTTGAGAGTGGATGGAATAACTACTGGAAGTGTTTTACTATGTTTTGGTCAATAAAAACAGTTTAAAAAGTGACGATGATTCCCTATATTCATTACGTAAGGGAAATTATCAATGTTTTTCGAGCCTGTTTTTTCTCGCCACCCTGACTGCAATCCGGTATTTTCAATGTAACGGATGGATGGTTTTGATTGCCTACTACATTTTATGTCGAGGTGTACTGGTGTCGCCTAAATATCTGAAGTCAGTAGCAAAATGCTACATATATATATATATATATAATATCAGTCTAATGTATTGATACGCAATTTATTAATTTTTATTTTTTAATAAAAATAAGAAAAAGATGATGAATTGTAATATTATATAATGGTTATATATATATATATATATTTACATATATATATTCATAAAATTGCCTAAATAGAATTCTGCTTTTTTACCTGTTATGACTTGGATATTTTATATCAACACATACGTGTCGATCTATACATACATTTCTAAGAAAAGCAATAGAAATGTGCTCTTTTAATGAATTTAATAAATATTTTTCCATACATATGCGTTTATTAGAAATATAACTAAAATATAAAGATTCATATGGACATATGTAGTTTTATATATTACGGTTTATTCTTATTAACTTCTAAAGCGAAATACTTAAATTAATATTCTTTTTAAAATTATATTCCTTTGTAGTTTTCTTATAAAGAAGCAATAAACGAATTATATTTTGTCAACTATTATTTTACGTTGTATCCTTTTATGTAGAAAAATTTATTTCACTTCAAAACTTTTTATGTAAAATTCCTTATCCTCTCATGATAAAAATGTTAATCATTTCTACTTCAAAATTGTTATCTCTCAGTGGAAACCAGCCGTAAACGTGAATTAGCTGATCTTTTTTGCGTCATTGCAATTTCTTTTTATATTTAATTTTATTGCGATTTGAAAACTAAGTTCATAATTTATATTTTGTTTAACACCCAATTTTTGTTCTTTTAAAAGAAGATATTTTTACGATAGATGGAATTTGAGGTCATTTGAATGTGAAACAAAGGTTTGTTTGATGAAATTTTATGTAATTAAAAAACAAATTTACATTATATTTCTTTATAATTTAAATAAGGGTATTTTTTAAATTATAGAAAAGGAAACAAAAATAGTTTCCACTTTTGTTCTCTGCTGTTTTCTTTAATAAAAATATTTTTATACATTTTCACAGCCGCTTTTTAATGCAATTTTCTGACACTAAATCCCTTTTCCTAAATTTAAACCCAGCTTTTAAAGAAGATATTTCGTTAATGCTATGAAAAAAAAATATATATATTAGAACGTAAAATATTGTTAAAACTTCTTTTTATATTATGAAAGAAAAATGTATGAAAATCAGCATAAAAACGTACACAAATACTCAAAAAGTCAACTTTTGAAAAAAAAAAAAATTCAAAGCCCTCCAGCAATCTCACATGGTCAAATGTTCAATTTTAGGGAAAATATACGTAATATAAAGATAATATTACTCGTGACACAATTGAAAAATTTATTTCATTCTTACATTATTACATTTTCATATTTATTATTTTCTTCCGTTTTCTTATTACTTATGATAATTTGTAACACATACAGACACTTTGATGAAAAATCAGATTGTCAAAAACGTAAAATCGAGATGTGTACATATATCGAATAAATTTATTTAGTACGTATAAAACACTTAACAGTTTCCTCTCTCTCTCTCTGTCACTGTGTGTGTGTGTGTGTACGTGTCTGTGTAGCTTTCCTTTCTTTTTTTTCTTTAATTTATTCCTTTTTTTTTTTTTTTTTTTTTTTTTTTCGAGACAACAAACTAAAAATATAGACAAAACACCACTTTTTCCAATCTAAAATAAAAAATAAACAAACGTTTCTTTAATCGAATGATTACATTATGTAAAAGGTTTTAGGAACGGAGCAAGTAAACTTTTCTTGCATGCAAACAAAACTGTTAACGGGTTAAACAGACGAAAATTACATGCGGAATTTGGAAGCCGAATTGAACACTGGCGGCAAAAAGATAACGTTCCGAACATCCTCTCAAAAAAGGTAGATTCATCTAAATATTTCATGCGGAACTTAGAAGTCGAATTGAACCGATTATGTTGTAGTGCACTGACGCCAAAAACATAATACTTCGAACATCTTCTTAAAAAGTGTAGATCCATCTAAATATTACATGTGAAACTTGGAGGTCGAATTGAACCGATTATGTTGTAGCTCACTAACCCCATAAAGATGGTACACCGAACATTCTCTCAAAAAGGGTAGATCCATCTAAATATTATATGCGGAACTTGGAAGTCGAATTGAACCGATTATGTTGTAGCTCACTGACGCCAAAAAGATGGTGCTTCGCACATTATCTCAAAAAAGATAGATTCATCTAAATGTTTTGTAATGGAATATATAACTGCATTCAGCAATGGCCATTCGATCACGAGGAAATGGCAAGTTTTAGTGTTAAAGCTTTTAAACTTCGAAATTGTGAACTGTTATCGTAAGGGGTTTCAACAAGAGTCGACGAATCAAAAAAAAGTAAAAATCATTGAATACTTATTCGATGATTTTTTTCCAGTTTTCATATGCATTATATTTGTAATGTAACGATATGTAACTTTGTTTTGTATAAAATGGAATAACATGACGAAAGGTTAAGAAAAAAACAGGGTTCTCATGCAATAGATAATAGAGTATAAACCGATAACCGCATTCAAAAATGCGGAGCGTCAAGTGCATACTGTTGGCACTTATAATGAAAACTTCTACAACTTTTTTACAATTCAAATATCATATTCGATGATTTTTTTTTTCCATTTTTCTTATGCGTTGTATTTGTAATTTCTGTTATACATTCTGATGACGACATCTCAGTGAAGGAGTTGAAACATGTCAATATAGATTTTTAATATACTTGGGCGATTCTCAAAAAGTGGGCACTGGACACACGCCATAACTTTAAGCCTTTCAAACATAACATTAATTATCATTGACTTTATTTTTTTTTTTTAATACTGAGTTTTTAATTCTATTCAGAGACAGAAAATGACATAATTTATTGTAAAAGCTTTGTATAAATATCTTAAAATTTTATTATTTTATGCTAAAGAGGCCAATTTCGGACATTCATAACGTTAACTGCTCCAATATACCACCAAGAAAAAGAGTTTTAACTTTTTCCATGTGGTTCTAATGGTAAACAACGAATGCATAAAGAAAACGGATGATTTTTTGATAATTTTGTTAAGAGATGGCAGGCTGATTTATTGCTTTTTTGAAGATAGAAGGACTTTTCTAAAAATATTTTTTTTTTTTTTTGTATTTTGTTAAGTCCGAAAGTAATATCTTAAAATTTTATTATTTTATGCTAAAGAGGCCAATTTCGGACATTCATAACGTTAACTGCTCCAATATACCACCAAGAAAAAGAGTTTTAACTTTTTTCCATGTGGTTCTAATGGTAAACAACGAATGCATAAAGGAAACGGATGATTTTTTGATAATTTCGTTAAGAGATGGCAGGTTCATTTATTGCTTTTTTGAAGATAGAAAGATTTTTCTAAAAATATTTTTATATCCGAAAGTAATGTACGCGACAAAGCATTTGATTTTATTATTATTATTACTGGATAACAAAAAGTTAATTATACATATATATATATGTATACACATACAATTATAGGACACATTTACTAGATTCTTAGTCTTAAGAATTTTTTAAATACTAAGCGCAACGTCCAAGATCTGTAACGTACGTGCGAAAAAATGTCCAAAATTTGTAACGTACACAACTGCTAATTAAATGCTTTAATAATTAATTTTCCAGAATAGTTGCTGTCTTTTAATGTTTGTGTATAATTTTGTAGACATACTATTAAAAATATTAATATATTATATTTATAGACAAAATACTATACTATTAAAGAAAAATTGGCCTTAAATTTGAAAATTTAAAAAATTACATATTGTTAACGTTTAATGATCCCACCTTTTGAGAATCTCCCGCTTTTAACGTGTTTTTAGTAACGTCTTTTAAGCAAATAAATATTTTAATATATGGTAAGACTTTTCCGTTTGGAATATATATTGTGATATGGTTATTAGCGGACGTAATTAAGACTTATTACTCTTTCTTATACTTACATTTGTTCCAATGAATATATATTTAAACCTTAATTTACGAAATTTGTAGTCATTGAACTATTATTTATCGAGTTATGACGATTTGTAGCAAATTTTCACAAAAGATAATCACTTTTGAGAAAAACAACTCTCAACTTAAGTTTTTCTAAGATTGTCAAAAATATAAAAGTTTAAAAAGCTACAGTATCGTGTTTACCCTCTTTTTAGGTGCGTTCGTAATTATATAAATACGTAGCACCTATAGTCGTCGTTCGGGCTGTCTGTCTGTCTGTCTGTCCGTCCGTTCGCATATAACAGGCAAAACTACCTAACCGAATGGTCTGAAATTTTAAATATATAATTGTTGCAAAACTTTGTCGAGTCGTTTCAAATTTTATGAAAATCCGACGTATAGTTTAAGTACATGGACAGTTAAAATTTTTCCGTTACATTACGGCCAATGGGAAAAAAATATTTCAAGTGCATTTTAATGATGCCTTTTGAACAGAATGAAATTGATATATACTTATTGAAGTGCACTACAATATACATTCAGTAAAATATGCGGTGCAAAAATATTTATAAAACTAGTTATAGTACGAACGCACCTATTTGCCACGTTTGACGTGCAATTTCCAACTTGTTTTATGTTCAACCCGTAAACGCGCGAGTTCTAACCAATGTGAGATATACGTATTACGTACGCCACGCTGCAATACTAAGAAGTTGTAGCGGGTAATACGATAATTCTTTTTCCTCGCATGTAAATAATTATAGATTATTTAATTGAGCATAATTATTACCTTTCTTTAAAAATAAAGAAAAACATTTTATCACAATCATCTACAAAACGTTTTATCCTATTTATACCCTTATTCCAAAGATATAGTTTTATCGTCTGCTGACACAGCAACATGATAAATTAAATTTCATTTTTAAAAATGCACAGTAGTAAAAAAATATTTTTCAAATAGTTATTTTTAATTTTGACTTTAGAATTAAATTCATGAACTGCCGTGCGTAGATCGGGTTAAACAGCTAGTAAATGTTTAAAAAGCTACAGTATCTTAAAGTTTACCCTCTTTTTTTCTAAAACAGTTGGTTTTTTAATTGAAATTATAATCGAAATTGACGTTTTAAAGATGTACAGATACCTTACCAAATCTCTTTTGGATCAGCTAAATTTTTCCAGAAACTACTTTCAAATATTCATTCCAATCAGCGTACAACACTGATTAGTTTATTCTACATTCATCTTATTAGTTCCTTTACTAAGCTTTAATCTATCTTTCATCCATTTCTGAATTACTGCAGTGAGAACTAGTGTATCGATTCTAGCATACTTTCATTCGCAAGTTATCGAGACTTGAATACGTAATACACGTATAATCTAATCATTTGTCACATCTAATCAGTTGTCTAAACCAAAACAGCAAGATATTACTTTCTTATCAGTTATATTTTCAGATAATTTTATTTTTTAATTTGGGATTAAACAAATGAAATAATAGAAAACTAGCAAACAGGAATTCTGCTTTTACAGAATTTAGTGTCGCCCCGAAGAAAATAAATATATACGTATATAAATATTCATAATACAAAACATATTTCAGTTTTAAGACTTAAAACACACGCTGTTATTTGATATCAAATGACGTAATGCGTATCCGCCGAAGGATTCTTCATTTACGATCCAGTCTTAAACAGCATCTACAGTAAATTAATCATAGGACGTCACTATCGCTGAATAATACATCGAAGTTTGACTTCGAAGTTTCGGAAACTCCACTTCAGCTAATATCATACGACGAAACGCAATTTATCAGCTTGATTCAACGTAAAATATATAATGTGAACATTAAGAAGTTCTACAATCTTACTTAAAAGGCGACTAATGTAATGAAAAAGATGTTACAAGTTTAAAATATACATTTTATTTAAAAACTTCTTAGTACTTTCAAGCCTTCCAGGCTCATCATGAGAGAATATCTTAATAACTAAATGTTGTTTATTAATACAAATACGTCACTTTGTTTTGAAAATGAGGGAGCCAATAATTACTAGAGTTGAATAAAGTGACGTATTTGTACATATAAACAACATTTAGTGAATAAGATATTCTCTGATGATTAGCCTGGAAAGCTTGAAAGTACTAAGAAGTTTTTAAATAAAATGTATATTTTAAACTTGTAACATCTTTTTCATTACATTCAACTCTAGTACTTATTGGCTCTCTCGTTTTCAAAACTAAGTGACGTATTTGTATAAATAAACAACATTTAGTTATTAAGATATTCTCTGATGATGAGCTTGGAAGGCTTGAAAGTACTAAGAAGTTTTAAATAAAATGTATATTTTAAACTTGTAACATCTTTTTCATTACATTACTCGCCTAAGTAAAGTTGTGGACCTTTTTAATGTTCACATTATATATTTTATTCCACTTCAGCTATTGCGCGGATATAATTCTACAAGGCCCAACTTCTGTTCTAATAGGAATTTCAAGGACGCAATTACATAAAAATGTTCAGAAAAGATAGGAGTTTAACATCTAAAAAAAATAAAATTTCGAAAATTTTAAAGCTTTAAGAGTCCTGAGACCCCTTAAACAATATTGAAATATATGAATATACATGTACGTACTAAACGAACATGAATATATATACATAAATGAGTTTAAAATATACCTATTCTAGTATTCTGAAATTAAATTCCAAAAAACCATTTTAAAATTTTCGTCATAAACGCATTCAAACATACTTGTTTAAATACAAGCGACATTTAAAAAATATATTTTATATTATTTCGGCTATCATAGTTACAAATATTACAAACATAGTTACAAATATACATTCATAAATGTTAAACTGTTGTTTTCTTTTATTGAAAAAATATTTCAGCTCTTCCCTGGCAAAAATTAAAACTAAGTAAAATTAAGTTGAGTTTTAAATTATAAATGAAATTCATAAAGTATGCTAATCAAAGCTGATTTTGTAAGTTTGTTTTTGCGCATTGAAAAGAAAAACATAGCATTTAAATAATTCAATTTTTCATTTAATAAGACTTTTTATTGCCAAAGCCATGTAAATTTTATCTTAAAAACAAATGAACAATTTTTTATTATTATTAAACATTCTGCATTAAATTTTTCTTATTAATTTAACTATAAAAATAATATTTGATAAAAATGCTATCCATTTTTAAACAATTTATGTCACGCTAGTAGAAAATTCATCATACCTTTCAAAAACAATTTTGTCTCACATATAGAAAAATAAAAGCCTTTTTATAAGATAATATAATAATGCTTTTACGCGTAGGAATACACCGTATATGATTTATAACGCTTTATTTTGTAGTTTGTAACAATATTGATACTAACATTTATCAGTCAGACATTTATATAGCGAATAGACTATAAAATATAACATATGTATAAGCAGATGATATATAAAATAAATACTGGATTTTTTTTTTCATGTTATCCGAAAAACGATATAAAAATAAGTAAGGGTGTGCATTTGCAATGCACTATTAACATAAGGAAAATTTTTCATGTAAAATCTTGTTTCTATTAGAGAGTTGAAAGTTCTACTTTCTGTGAAGGTAATTTTACGCGTTTCTCTATTTATGACATTACAGAAAAAATATATAAATACAAAATATCTAAGAAAATTTTTAAATCTTTTTTTTATTTTTTTATCTGTAATGATAAAAATAGAAGTGGTGTATCTCTGTATGTGTCTGTGTGATGTGTTTTGAAGAGACTGCGAGACGCAGATATACAAAATTTGGTAGAGAAGAACCTGTACACCTGCAGTTGGGCACCTCGAAACTCGATTTTGGCTTTTTCAAATTTAACCCGGGAGAACGCGCGCATACGCAGGGTATGAAGGATTTTTACTTTTTCACTTATAAATACAAATAATAATCGCCACCTTATTTAATCGGAGAGAATTTTGCGATAAAAGAAGTTGAAGGTTATTTTTAAAAAGATAGTGGTGACAATTGTAAAAACCGTACGCACTCCGGGTCTATGAGGCCCGGCACGCGTCTTCCGGTTTAATATTTTATTAATTTTTTCAGGTTTTGCGGCGATTTTTCCGCAGTAAGTTTTTAAGTATTTTTTTTTATTTATTTAAAAGTGTTACTTTGAGAGGTCCAACAAAGGTAAATGCTTTACCGCAATGGAAAACTGCATATACATTTGACATGCCTGGAAAATATATATTTATTTTATTTTTTTATTTTTTATTTATTATATATTATTATTTTTATTTTATTTTATTTTTTATTTATTTTGAAAATGACTCCGGTAGAGTCAAAACATGTAAACAGTTGAATAAACCTATTTTTACTATTTTAAAATTTTTAATTTACACCTTTTAGCAATTAAAATTAGTATAATCCTGGCAATTTTACTTACTCCTAGAACATGCGTTGACAATATTCAACACAATCGGCTTCATATCTCAGATTGATTAATACAAAGTGTTAAATAAATTATTTAGGTGTTTTCATCATATCTTGGCTTATAATAATATTTTTTACTATATTTTAATAGTAAAATTTATTTAATCTTAAATTTTACTTTAGTAAATTTTACTTTAAGTAAATTTTACTTAAAAAAATATACAAGCAAACATATGTAATAGTTGCCAGTAATGCATAGGTATTATTTTCTGTCATATCTAAGATCTGTTGTTAATATTAATTTATGACATCCGGTAAAAGTCGATTATGTATATCTCAAAAAAAAATTATTTATTTTTAAAGACACCGAAAAAAATCAGCAAACTTATTATATAATAATATATTAAGTCTTTATTTACTACAATTGACTCATTTCTGTATCAAATCAAGTAATCAGATTCTCTTTAATGACAACTTGTGAAACAAGTCAAGGAGAATCTTAAGATAAATTCCTTAAGATTCCTTTCATTACCAAATTGGAGCGTATAAGTTTCCTAAATAATGAAATGTTTAAAGGAAATAAATGATAAAATGTGTAATAAATATAAATTCACAAAGTGTGTATTTTCTTTAAGAAATAGTAATCCCGTCATTTCCTGGGCTTCCTAGTTGACGCAAACTTTACGTCCTGCCTAGTAGCAGTTGTATTTCTGGGTGATTCAGCTATAGTACAGGTTTTATATTGTGCTATATGAGATGTTCAGTTACTTTCCCTGGTGTCAGTTAAATTTAATTTCTTAACATAAGAAAGATCTATTTTACTAAGATATTTAATAAATATTGATGCATGCATGTTTTATTTTAAAAAACCTAGCATGCATAGTATTAAATATGTGGCTACAATAACTCTCTAGACTACAGCGAAAAAACTAGTATGTTGTGGCCATCACAAAACTTTCTTCTATATAAATCACGTAAATTAAATCATTTAAACAATACAAGATATTATATCAATATAACACCAATTCATATCAAATTATATCTGAATTTGAAGTTTCATGGAAATTCGTGCATTAGCTCTTGAGATAGAAACTATAGCAGAAATTCTGAAAAATGTAGCATAGCAGCGCCACCTGGTGAACAATTTACACCAAAACATAAACAGCGCTAACTGATATCAAGGTATACCTGAATCTGAAGTTTGATGAAAATTAGTGCATTAGTTATTGAGATAGATCTGTAGTGGAAATTCTAAAAAAGGCAGCATCGCAGCGCCACCTGTTGAGCGATTTGCACCAAAACATAAACAGCACTAATTCATATAAAGCTGTACCTGAATCTGAAGTTTGTTGAAAATCCAAACATTAGTTCTTGGGATAGAGATATTGCGGAAATAGCAAAAAATGCTGCATAGCAGCGCCACCTGTTGAGCGATTTACACCATAAACGAACAGCACTAATTCATATCCAGGTGTACCTGAATCTGAAGTTTGTTGAAAATCCAAGAATTAGTTCTTGAGAGCTATTTTAGAAATTACAAAAAGTGCAGCACAGCAGAGCCACCTGTTGAGTGCTTCACATAAAAATGTATAAAACGTCAATTCATGTCAAGGACTAACTGAATCTGAAGTTTGATGAAAGTCCGTCCATTAGTTCTGGAGATTGGACTATTGCGGAAATCGTGAAAAATGCTGCATAGCAGCGCCACCTGTTGAGAGATTTATACCAAAAACTAATCAGCATCAATTTATATCAGGGACTAACTGAATATGAATTTTTATTAAATTCCGTGCATTAGTTCTTGAGATAGAGCGCCCATAAAATTTGTGTCACATACATACAGACAGACAGTGTCACAGACTCACAGGCTCACAGACAGACATTTTGTAAAAACATGTTTTTCGGGTTCTCTGACCCCTAAAACGTGTCAATCCGTCAAAAACCGGAAGTCGAAAATTTTCATGAATCCAATGCTATGAGAACTTCTATCTTCTTGTAAAGATAGAAGTAAGTAAAAAGGGCGAGGTTTTTGTGAGTCGTACAATTGACATAAATTTTAAAAAAAGTCCTTCCGGCCAGTGCCGGGAGGAAGAGGTAGCTTTCATAATCCTTATTTAAAAAAAGCCAACTTATATCATGCAAACACACGAAGCTCAATTTAGTGGAAACCGAATATAGGAGATTCAATACTAATTTTTATCAATATAATGAATGAGAATTTCTCGAAATTAGTCAGCTTTATTCAAGCTGCTTTTCTTTAAAGTAACTTATATTTGGCTGCCAAATTCGGCAATTTCTAAAAGTGCCTGTCATTTTAAGACAACATGCTGGATGAGGCTAAGCAGTGAACTTGGTCGAGACCTTAGTAATTGCTGTGCACATGCTCACTCACATCGGAATCGGTTAATATATAGGAGTGCTGTCGCATGCAAACAATCAGATTTTTCAAAATGTCACCCACAATAGAAATTGAAACTGCTATATCTGAGCCATTTTTTAAGGTAAAGACAAACAAAAAATGCTCCTGAATCCTTATATCAAGATAAAATACTTAAGAAAGAAACCTTTTTCAATTTCTAATTTTTTTGCACCTCACTTTAAATATATATATATTTTTTAATTTAATGGCCGCCATTTTGAAACAAGATGGCTGATGAATCTGGCCAGCAAACTTGGTCGAGGTGTTGATGTATACTATCCACATGAATTCTTACATCGAAATAGGCGAATAAGTGTGTTATCGCATGACAAATACAAGATCGTTTCAAAATGTTAGCCATGCTAGAAATTCAAAGTGCTATAAATCAACCATTTTTTAAGATATCAACAAAAGAACAAATTTTCAGAAACAAAAACTGCTCCGGAATCTTTGTATCAAGGCCAAACACATAAAAAAAATCTTTTTCATTTTACAATTTTTTAATACCTCATTTTGAATTTTAAATTTAATTTTTTTTAAATGGCAACCCTTTTGAAACAAGATGGCGAATGAAGCTGGCCAGCGAACTCGGTCGAGACATTGGTATGTTACATCCAAATAGGTTCATAAATACGCCTGTTATCGCGTGACAAATATCAGGTCGTTTTAATATGTCAGCCACAAGAGAAATTCAAAATGCTATTACTCAGCCATTTTTTTTTTAGATATAGACGAAAGAAAAACTGTTCCGGAATCTTTGTTTTAAGGTCAAACACATACAAAAAAAAATCTTTTTCATTTTCCAATTTTTTGGTATCTCATTTAAATTTTTTTATTTTTTAATTTTTTTAAATGGCCGCCATTTTGAAACAAGATGGCGGATGAAGCTGGCCAACGAACTCGGTCGAGATATTTGTATGTACTATGTACACACCAAGGTACATCCAAGTCGGTTCATAAATACGCCTGTTATTACGTGAGAAAAATCAGGACGTTTCAAAATGTCAGCCACGCTAGAAATTCAAAATGCTATAACTCAGCCATTTCTTAAGATATAGACGAAACAAAAACTGCTCCCGAATCTTTTTATCAAGGTCAAACACATAAGAAGAAAATATTTTTTCAATTTTCAATTTTTGGTACCACATTTCAAATTAAAATTTTTCTTAAAAATTTAAATGGCCGCCATTTTTAAACAAGATGGCGGGTGAAGCTGGCCAACGAACCCGGTCGAGACATTGGTATGTACTATGAATAAACGAAGTTACATCTAAATCGGTTCATAAATACGTCTTTTATCGCGTGACAAAATTTCGGACGTTTCAAAATGTCAGCCACGCTAGAAATTCAAAATGCTATAACTCAGCCATTTTTTAAGATATAGACGAAACAAAAACTGCTCCGAAATCTTTGTATAAAGATCAAATACATAAGAAAAAAATATTTTTCCATTTTCAATTTTTTGGTACCACATTTCAAATTTTAAATTTTTAAAAAAAGTTTAAATGGCCGCCATTTTGAAACAAAATGGCGGATGAAGCTGGCCAACGAACTCGGTCGAGAGATTGGTATGTACTATGTACACACCGAATTACATCCAAATCGGTTCATAAATACGCCTTTTATCGCGTGACAAAATTCAGGACGTTTCAAAATGTCAGCCACGCTAGAAATTCAAAATGCTATAACTCAGCCATTTTTTAAGATATAGACGAAACAAAAACTGCTCCGGAATCTTTGTATAAAGGTCAAATACATAAGAAAAAAATATTTTTCCATTTTTAATTTTTTGGTACCACATTTCGAGTTTTAAATTTTTTTAAAAATTTTAAATGGCCGCCATTTTGAAACAAAACGGCGGATGAAGCTGGCCAACGAACTCGGTCGAGACATTGGTATGTACTATATACACACCGAATTACATCGAAATCGGTTCATAATTACGGGAGTTACAGTGTGACATAGGTCAGATATATATATATATATATATATATATATATATATATATATATATATATCAATTTTGAACGGAGGGTGGTTTCGGGGTCTGGGGGTCATGATCGGTGAAAATATACCAAAATTTTTTGAAATCGCTTTCCTCCGAACGGCTGCAATAGGTAGCTTTTTTGTAAAGAAAGCTACCTAATATTCTTCGACATCCAAAATAATTTAACAGAAAACTGGTATGCTAGTGCTTACTAAAGCACTTTTTTTTAGTAGCATAACGTTATACAGACAATTAAAATAGATTTATCGAGAAATGGTTCGGCAAAAATAAATTTGGCAATAGTATTAGAAATTTCTTCATCACAAAGCTAGAATTTAAATGCACAAGTTATAAGAATATTATTCTTTCAGAAATAAATTGATCTAAGCAAGTACTTTAGGGTTCAGAAATTGTGTGTTGTTACGCAAGTACTTCAGAGTTCGGTATTTGTGTGCTGTAATATTTTGGATGAATATTTCGAATCAAAGTGCTTGTATCCATATCTCTAATACATTATAAAAGGTATTCTTGTAAAAAGCTCCTTGAAAGAAAGAAAAAAAAAGTGATGAGGCGAATAATATAAAGTATTCGATAATCAATACTCAACTATATATTTGTTAACATTTGTAAATTTATATAATAAGTATTATAAATAAGTAGGGGAGGGAAAGGTCGGTTATTGAATAATTGTGTTAAAAATTATTCTATTATAATTACGCATGCAGCGTTTATTGCAGTTTAAAATATAACCTACGATTTATTCTGATGAGCTGATTCATATTATCAGACCAGATGATGTGATCATTAAAGTTTAGTTGAGTGAATTAATCTTTGAGATTCGTCTGTGTTAGTTCAGTCGGTAGAGTATCGGCGACTTCAGCCAATACATCCCTGGTTCGAATCCTGACACGGACTTTATTTACCGACTTGGAAATTTACAACTGTTATGATTTATTTACCAATTGAATAATTGTGTTAAAAAATTAATCTATTTTTTATCTGTTATTTTAAATATTTGCACTAAATATAGATATTTAAGTTAAATAGTATAGTTCATTTAATTATACAAAAAAAAATCCTAATTAACGTAAAATAAATTAAGTATTTGAATAATTCATCCATTTCAAAAGAACCTAAAACTTAAAAAATATATACTGCAGTTTTAAATTTCCCCATTTTCCAAAGATAAAAATCTTTATATCTCAGTTAAGTCATGAAATCGATGCAAGATGAGATGTTTTATTTTAAACTAATATTTTTATAAAACAAATTCTAAAGAACAATACTCAGTACTTTTCTACTTCATTCTTTGCTTATTCAGGATATTTATTATATTTAACTTTAGAATTACAGAATCAAACAGCACAGATTATTAGAAATAAAGTTGAAATAAAAATTGTTACGTATTAGGAGGCTTTATATTCTATCGTATAAATACGTTTTCGTAAAAAATATGAAATACCTTTCTTTAAATACAACGAAAGAAATGTTTTAAAAACTCTAAGGTGTCTTTATTTAAAAATATTTAAAATTTTCTCTTTATAAGAGGGAGGTATTTATTTCGAATATTCTTTTATCAGATGTAAGAAAAATTAATAACTTGCGTTGATAAGCATTATATTTATCAAAGTAAACGATATCTAGGATTACATTTCGCATAGAAAATTTAATCTTGTTAATTCTCAAAACCTTTAAAATTCAAATTGCGTTTGAAATGAACTGGTCAAGCCACATCTTGGTGGAAACAGCCTGCAGACCCAATTTTAGTGATTGATTGGTAGGTTTACCATTGTGTTTCCCTCCACCCAAAGGTATGAAACCATCGAAGAATGGGTGCAGGAAAACACAATGGTAAACCGAGGAGTCAAGCAATAAAATCCGGCTTCCAGCTGTTTTCCCCCAAGATATGACTTGGTAGACTAGTTACATTTTAATATGCGAATCGAGTTTTAACTAATCCTGGAATTTCAGCCGTGAACTTAATGAGGTGATGTTTTGTGTAGCCGTCGCCGCACTATCTGGTCTCAAATTCTCATTCCCAGTGTTAAAACTATAGTCATAGAATACATTCTTATTTTTTATATATCTCCTCAGAAAATGAACATTTTTAACGTCTTTTTCTCCATTTACTGTTCTTCAAAGATGTCTTTTTCTTTTATATTTGACAAAATATTTCTAAAATCTATGCTTAATTAAATATTTTATGTGTTAAAATTTTAGCTAACCTGACGAGTTTTGAATAAGATTTTGATAATTCAAATAAAATTTATTAAACTAATTAAAGAAAATTAATGAAATTGCTTCCGACAGATTGAGCCAATAGGCTATTTTCTTAAATATTGAACGCAGACACATACTTTGCAGAGTTTCATAAAAAATGGTACAACATTTTACGACACAAGTTGCAACACCAATGAGGGTCTATTTGAGAAAATAGACAAACTGAATTTTTATACGGTCCCCATTGGGTAAAATTTCCAATTAGGAAATTTATTCTTATCCATCCTTTTCTAGATGAAACACAAGAAATCACATATTGATATCAGTTTAACTCGCTCAAATATTAAAAGTGAAAATTCGTAACTTACACCACTTACGCATACTTCTAAGCGACGTAATAAGCATGCATTTCAAATGTATGATAGGAATCTCCCACAAAATTATACGTTATTTATACGGCGTATCTATGAAAAATAGTATTTAATAGAAGTACATAAAAATTTTAATTTCAGAACATTTCCCTTCTAAATAATACAATTCGATTTTACATTTTCCCATTGATTGCGAGTACGATTGTTTATTTATATAAATATATACATTTTTAATTATTACACTATATGTATTCGAAAAATTTTATCTGCAAATAACTTGAATTTTCAATATTGACAAATTAAACTACTTTTATTTTCATTTCATATTTTTGTCAATGCTATATTAAAAATAAAATACTCTAAAAATGAAATATATTGCTCCGATATTGACATTTATCTTTGTTTATAATTTAATAGTTTGAGAAACATACAAAAGAATTGATTTTTCGATTAAAATTCTCAGCATTTCAATTTTATATCTTATTTTACGACTTATGATCGCTCCTTTAAATAAACCATTCAAGTACTCTTATTTATCTTCATATAAAATCGTAAAATATATCTCTCGAGTTACTTTTTTGATTTACTTTTGGTTTTTATAAAATATTTTCAGAAAATGTGCATAAAAAAGAAAATACTAAATATACGACATTTTATTATTCGATAAATATTTAAATAGTTTTGTTAAATGTATATTTTTATTACATAATTCAAAGTCTCTTGAAAATATTTTCTTCTTTTTAAATAAAATAAAAAATCATTTGACAGAATAAATTTTTATTTTCATTGTAAAATATATTTTTTTCAGGGAAGATGTGCAGAATTCATATTTCTTTTTTTAATCATAAGCATTGTGTTTTTATTTTTTATTTTACAACTAATGAGGAAGAAATTCTTTATTTAAATTTAATTTTTAAAATATTTTTGAAAATCTTAGTCGTGTTTCCAAAATCTTGCATCACAAAACGATAAAATATACAAAATTATATAATACGGATTCTGTCAATAATTTAAGCTTAGATTTTATTTAAATATACAGGATGTTCATTAAAGAATGTCACAGTTTCATTGGTATATTATAACAGTTTAATTTAGACCATTTACAACAAATCATACATCAAATTCAAGATAAACTAACCTAGTTTTTCTTACAAATCTTCTATATGGAATTATCTTTAGTGATACGGAACACATTTAACCTAAAACCCAATTCTTCCTACACTTTGGTTAACAGAACTCTGGCGAATCATTAGGTAGCGGCAGAAGGTAGACACGATCTTTTATAAAACCCCAAAGGAAAAAATTCGCATGGCTCTAACTGCTTTTAAATCTTCAGTCCAACAATAACGTTTTTCTAATAAAACACACATACTACAATGTATATTAAAACTCACATACACACATAAATAACGCATGCATTCAACAGTTAAAGGTATATATAAATATTTTACAGACATACATACAATAAATACAATAAACCCAACTGGAGTGAAAAATTAGCCAGAGCCAGGAATCGAACCCGGGAAAACAGTATACAAGACTGCAGTGAGAAATTGCAGACTTAGGCATCGGCCGGAGTAGCTCAGTGGTTATAGCTGCAGTCTTGTATACTGTGGTCCCGGGTTCGATTCCTGGCTCTGGCTAATTTTTCACTCGAGTTGGGTTTATTGTATTTATTGTATGTATGTCTGTAAAATATTTATATATACCAATAACGCTTTTCGCTTAGGAGTCGCCATTTTGGGTATGTGGCACTGCAAACGAGTCAATAGCAAAGCAGTACTCGCGCATGCGCTTCTCTAAAACTGTTTGAATGACTCTTTATATGTGATCTGAACCAACCCTATAACGCTTACAGTTGAAACTATTAATATTTATAATTGGGACATTCTTTTATGATCACTCTGAACTATACTGTAAGAAAATGTGTGGTTAATTTAAGAATTCGAATTGTTTTCGGTGTGTTCATTATTTAAAAAGTTCTGTCATTAAAACCCGACAAAATGTCTATTACTCAAATGTTTCTTGTTTCGATATTATGCAGGTAAAATCAGGAAATTAAAAATCCGCAATAAACACTCATTTTGGTGCATTTTCTCGGCGTCTTATTTAACGTATTTAACCCTTAAATGCCGGTTGTTGCTTTTCGGCAACATACCCGATTTAGGCTCTAAAATGCTATTAAAATAATATTGAAGCTATAATGCCTAATGTTGCCAATAAAATACAATCTGAAAATAGTATTAAATCGATTTTAAACATGTAGATGGCAACACTTGTGCTGTTTAAGAATAAAGAATCAATTGTTGCTACTTATTCTTTTTGTTTTGTTTGGAAGCTTGCGAAATACC
The DNA here is from genome assembly GCA_963932465.1 of Maratus speciosus. Taxonomy (NCBI): domain Eukaryota; kingdom Metazoa; phylum Arthropoda; class Arachnida; order Araneae; family Salticidae; genus Maratus; species Maratus speciosus. Next base: position 602,951,367 of record OZ010790.1, read on the forward strand.
CTATTTTGTTCTGCAGTGAGCAAGTAAAATTTATTTCTTATTATAGTTCCTAAAATTCTTGTGTGTTTAATATTATAGAATTTTAACAAGGAAAGTTATTTTTGCAATTAAAGACCAGTATTGCCGATTAGCAACAAACTGTTTTTTAGCCGTAAACCATACTTAAAATAAAATTTGATTTTCTTAAGTAATTTTCCCATGATTTATTTAAAAAATGAAAGCCGAAAAACATTATTACAATGATTTTTGAAAAATCAGGCATTTAAGGGTTAAACCTTCATTTTAAAAGACAGATATAAATAATTCCAGTTTCATATAATCTCGTTTTCACGAATACACGCATGATAAATCACAGAGTCAAAAGGAAGATAAATACAAAAACATGCAGGAAATCACACACAAATTTGATGCATTTACCACAGATTATAGTTGTTTAAGTTTGAAAAGTGTGCATCATGCAAGGTGTCCGTTAATATTTCAATACATTTATAAATAAATACAAATTGTGGAACTGCACTGTCAGAAAAATTCATCTTTATGCACTAAATTATCCGTCATTCTGGGGTCTCAGGACTCTTAAAATTGGAAAAAATGAAAACAAAGGACGATTTTCAACATTTAATATCTTAAAATATATTTGATTTTAAGACACAATTTTAATTGGAATAAAATATTTAAGTATGTTCTTTCATTTCATATATTTAACAAAATTATAAGATGCAGAATTAGCATTTACAGGGCGCTCCAAACTGTTAGACATTTGACGAGCAAAAAATCGGCATAACAGCTTACGTGCACGATTACAAAATAAGTATTGCAACTAGAATGAAAATTTTGGTGACTACTTATACTTCAGACTGTAATAATTATCCTGAATCTAAATACATTTGTATTTAAAGCTTTTTTATATTTTTAATACAAAGTTGTATTTAGCTAATGCAAAATTACGAAAATTTCAACAGTATAATCACTTAAAAAAATATTGTTTTGAACAATAAAAAGAAAATTTTAGGTTCAGTTTATACAGACTAACATGAAACATGTGTTTTGAAATTTTCATGAAAAAATATTCATAAGTTTTTGAGATATCGTGCGCGTTATACCCAAAAACGTTATTTGGAGAAAAATGGCTTCAAAATTTCCGAAACGACGCTTCAGCTATTGAACGTGTATAAATGTAAAAGCCATAACTTCAGTTCTAAGGAATTTCAAGGAAATAATTATATCAAAATGTTCAAAAAAGATAGGAGTTTAACATCTAAAAAATTAAAATTTCGAAAATTTTAAAGCTTTAAGAGTCCTGAGACCTCTTAAACAAATAATTTACGTACTCCTAGAAAACATGCTTTTTCCGGGAAGTCTTCCGGAAGTCTGGAAAAGAGGGGGGAAATTTCGTTTATTCCTTGTACGCATGCGTATTACGTTGGCATGCGTAATGCCAACGTTTGAATTTATTTTTAAAATGAAAAATCGAAAATTCAATAAATTAAAATTTCTAATTTATTTAAAAACAAACACACACAAAGAATGCTTTCGAATTTAATAAAGTAGCAATTTTCTCATTTATTTAAACTTATTAGCAATTTAGTTTTTAGAGTTTTAAAAAAATATTTCGATGTAAAATGTATTCTAAACAAACTCATTTAAAAAATATATAGTAGTTCAATCAAGTGAAAAAAAAATTATCTTATTCAACAAATCTTCTCGAATTTAATTCAAAAAATAATATTCATATTTTGCATCTAACAATCAAATAATGTCTGATTAAAAATATGTCTAATATGTAATAATTTTTACCCTCTATTATTCTACAAATGTTAAAACACCAACCATTATTTCAGAACGACGAACTGTCCCTGCAATTAAGCTTAAATTTCCGAGCTTTATGAACAAGAAAGTTAAAAATTCTTACCAATCCCAAATTTCAAGAAAAACCAGTATCTTCATTTTTAAACTCTCCCAAGTGGTCGCAAGCCAAGTGGTTAAAGTGCTCGATTTGAAACGCGCGGTCACAGGTTCAAAACCAAGTGCATCCACGGAAAAACGAGAGGCGCATTTTTTAAAAAGTGCCTTATTTCAGATTACGAAAATTTTCTGTCCTTGAACGGAAATTTCTGTAATTCTCGGATATATAACGAGAGGCGCATTTTTTAAAAAGCGCCTTATTTCAGATTACGAAAATTTTCTGTCCTTGAACGGAAATTTCTGTAATTCTCGGATATATAACGAGAGACGCATTTTTTAAAAAGCGCCTTATTTCAGATTACGAAAATTTTCTGTCCTAGAACGGAAATTTCTCTAATTCTCGGATATATAACGAGAGACGCATTTTTTAAAAAAGCGCCTTATTTCAGATTACGAAAATTTTCTGTCCTTGAACGAAAATTTCTTTAAATCTCGGATATATAACGAGAGGCGCATTTTTTAAAAAGCACCTTATTTCAGATTACGGAAATTTTCTGTCCTTGAACGGAAATTTCTGTAATTCTCGGATATATGCCGGCAGCAGCAGTGCTAGAAATATTTCGCTGAATTGAAGGAAGTATTTGTGATAGTGTGGATATCTGAGCTCATCTCTTTGAATGTTTTTTTTTTATTATTGTCACTAAAATTCCGAATTTTCGGCTCACCCAATAGTTAATTGAGTTGTTTTCTATATACCAGTTTAAAGATTTACATATTTGCATACAATTTCCTATCGGGTAGTATTTTGTATGTTACAGCTTATAAAAGGAAATGATTGAAACATTTTATTAAAGAAATGTATATATACTACGGCTGGTGGATAGTGGGAATCATTTCATAACATCTTTAAGCAGACCTTTAAGAATTTATGTACTTCATTATATTTTTATTAATTTAGTTATTTAGTAAATACCCTATTAAATATTTAAACATTTACTCAGAATTTCATATCAGGTAATATTTCGTGGCTGGTGGATAGTGGAAGACATTTCATAACATCTTTGAACAGACCTTTAAGAATTTATGTGCTTCATTATATTTTTATTAATATAGTTATTTAGTAAATATTAAATATTAAAGATTTAAAAATTTACTAAGAATTTCATATCAGTTAATAATTTGTATGTTGAATTTTAAGAAATGAAAAGATTGACAAATTTCATTAAAGAAATATATAATCGGTTCGATAGATAGTGGTAGACATTTTATAACATCTGTAAACCAATCTTTAAGAATTTATGTACTTCGTTATATTTTGATTTTTTTTTTCAATATATTTAATCTTATAAACCTTATACGAAAAATAAATAAAAATTACTTTAAAAATTAAATGCACGCTAGCTACTTTAACAGATACACATTTAAATAGTTTCTTATGAAACTTTGTAAGATTAAAAAAAAATGAATCAGCGAGTACATCATTAAAGCTTACTGCTGCAGGTGTCACATTTGTGGCTAACATGCACCAATCAACCAATAAGCTGCAATTAGCCATTAAACCATTACCTACCAATTACCTCTAATATTCCCTTAGTTATGTATTTTGCGGATACACTAATTGTCCGATTTCACGATTAATTTCGCGAAGGTCACGTCAGGGGCAAGAACAATGCTGAGAATGAAAGTCAAACCACACGCTTCGAGTTATAAATTTAATTTGAAGAATTTGACATGTATAAAAATATGTTGCGATGTTATGTTTTTCTTTAGACGAAATCTTTTAAGTAATGCAATATTTTTTTTATAATAAAGAAGTTATGAGGTAATTTGATCTCTAAACATTTCTGAAGATCGAATGTTATACAAAATGATATCAGTGTTGCCTGACTGGGAATTTTTCTACATAAATTATTTACCACTATTACAGAATAAAATTATCCTTTTGTTAATGACAGACCTTCATAAACAGTTTTAGAATTAATGTTATACGAGATGATATCAGTGTTGCCTGACTGGGAATTTTTCTATATAAATATTTACCACTATTACAGAATAAAAGTCTTCGCTTTGTTTGATGACAGACATTCATAAACAATTTTAGATTTATTGTTACACCAGATGATATCAGTGTTGCCTGAATAGGACTTTTTCTATATAAAATATTTACCACTATTACAGAATAAAAGTCTTCAGTTTCTTTGATGACAGGCATTCATAAACAGTTTTAGATTTAATGTCATATGAGATTATGTCAGTGTTGACTGACTGGGAATTTTTCTATATAAAATATTTACCACTATTACAGAATAAAAATCATCGCTTCTTTTTAATGACAGACATTCATAAACAGTTTTAGATTTAATGTTATACCAGATGATATCAGTGTTGACTGACTGGGAATTTTTCTATATAAATTATTTATAAGTATTACAGAATAAAAATCTTCGCTTTGTTTGATGACAGACATTTATAAACAGTTTTAGATTTAATGTCACATGAGATTATATCAGTGTTGACTGACTGGGAATTTTTTTATGTAAAACATTTACCACTATTACAGAATAAAAATCATCGCTTCTTTTTAATGACTCAGTTTTAGATTTAATGTTATACGAAATTATATCAGTGTTCACTGGCTGGGATTTTTTCTATATAAAATATTTACCACTATTACAGAATAAAAATCATCGCTATATAAATTATTTATCACTATTACAGAATAAAAATCTTCCCTTTGTTTGATGACAGACATTCATAAACAGTTTTAGATTTAACGTTATACGAGATGATATCAGTGTTGACTGGCTGGGAATTTTTCTATATAAAATATTTACCACTATTACAGAATGAAAATTATCGCTTTTCTTAACGACAGATATTCATAAACAGTTTTAGATTTAATGTTATACGAAATTATATCAGTGTTTCCTGAATGGGAATTGTTCCATATAAGATATTTATCACTATTACAGAATAAAAATCTTCACTTTGTTTGACGGCAGACACTCGTAAACAGTTTTAGATTTAACAATATACGAGATGATATCAGTGTTGACTGACTGGGATTTTTTCTATATAAAGTATTTACCACTATTACAGAATGAAAATTATCGCTTTTCTTAACGACAGATATTCATAAACAGTTTTAGATTTAATGTTATACGAAATTATATCAGTGTTTCCTGAATGGGAATTGTTCCATATAAGATACTTATCACTATTACAGAATAAAAATCTTCACTTTGTTTGACGGCAGACACTCATAAACAGTTTTAGATTTAATGCTATAAAAGATGATATCAGTGTTGACTGGCTGGGAATTTTTCTATATAAATGATCGCTTTTTTTAATGACAGACATTCATGACCAGTTTTAGATTTAATGTTATACGCGATGATATCAGTATTGCCTGACTGGGAATTTTTCTACTTAAAATATTTACCAATATTACACAACAAAAATCTTCGTTTTGTTTCATAACAATCATTCCGCCATGAAATGAAATGAATAATACTCATCATGAAAAGTTCGATATTTTAAACAAAAATATTCCCTAACCTCGCAACAGAGGAATGCCAGGAATGTTTATAATACAGAAGCATACGCAGACATTATTAACTTTCTGGTCAGCCTATATTAACATGAAAATTTTTCAGTAAAAATAAAACATTGACATAATTTGAACAATAATATTGATGAAAATTCAAACTGTCGTTATTTATTAAATGTTGAAGTTTTTTTTTTCAAAAAGACGAACAAAAGTTTTGAGAGTGAATTTTTAAAAACAAACAAACAAAAACAAGATAGGGCTGCGAAATAAAACGAACTCAGAATTGTCTTCTCGGTAAATCCCTCAATGTATCTGGCTATAGTAAAACTGAAATACACAATATGTTTCTTTCCATCTACGTAAAATATATTAAGCTCGTGATGCGCAGTATGAAACCTTAAAATTTTTTACTCTTTTTTTTTCAAAAATCCGATATAGAAACATATAAAATAGTTCAGAAAGCATATGGTGGAAATAATTTATCAAAATAAACTACATTTAGATGAGTTTAAACAATTTAGATCAGGGAGCGTTTTGCTTTCAAACAAGACTGTCCGGATACTTCTCGTAGCTTAGTAGGCGAATTCATGATACGACGTCATTTTTCAAAAAATTCTCGAGTAGCATTTGATGTACTAAGTGACGTGTTAAATATTTTTCATTTTACTACATTCCCCATTCTGCATGATTACGTGCATATAAGATATGTCTGTAGAATATTGGCGCCGAGATTAATAATTCCCGAACAGGAGTGTGTGTCAGGAAATTTTTTATCGGACTACAGTCCTCTAAATAATAGGACTACGGGCTGAAACAAAACTAGTTATGTTTACGCCTACTGTCGTAGGCAAGGGTGTAGCGGAGGGTATACGGAGGTATACGGCGTATACCTCCGTACACCTTCTGGATTTTTATAAGAAGCTCCGCTTACCCACTGTTTTTCAAATAAAGCTATACCGTACACTCCAGCTATGAACGTTCATGACTTTAGCGTCAGTGTTGAATTCAGGGGGTGGCCCGGGGGGGGGGAACATCCCCCCCCGGAGCAGTGAGATGTCCCCCCGGAAGATTTGAGATTTTAGCGTATACCATCTGATTTTTTTACTGCTACAACTCTGGTCGTAGGCAGTTTTCTAGTAACATGTGCACGATGACTTGAATGTGAATACAAGTATTTTCTAAAAGTATTGTTTGCCTTAGTTTTATTTTTTATTTTTTGAAATTCAATAAGACGAAGAATACATTTAGAAAATACTGATATTAAAATTCACAGTACCGTACAGACACTGTAAAATATCCACTACACTGTAAAAAAAAAAATCTGTAAGGTTACTAAAGTTTTTCTAGGAAACTGGGATTCCTAGAACTTTTTATGTAACTGCAACAACAAAAATTCCTGTAACAGCGTCTGTTACAGGAATTTTTCTTGTTGCCGTTAGTTACATAGTAGTTAGAACATAAAAAGTTCTAGGAGTCCCAGTTTCCTAGAAAAACTTTAGTAACTTTACAGATTTTTTTTTTGTGTTATGATTAGGTCAAGTATTCAGAAATCTGTGGTCGGTTAAAAGGACATAGTTAGACATATTTGAAATTCATTATTTATGCTCATGCAAAAAAAGTGACACAAACATATAAAAATATTATTTAATACAACCCTGAGATCTTTCGAACACACACGCGTTCATTTCAAAAGGAAAGTTGTTGAATAGAATCTTTTATAGAATTTTATCTTTTCCCTTTGAAAATGAACGCGTGTGTGTTCGAAAGATCTCGGGGCTGTATTAAATAATATTTTTATATGTTTGTATTACTTTTAAGTAGTTTTAAGTATGTTGTAAAGTTTATATTACTGGGAAGGTGAAAATTCCTTCTCGACACTAGTTTTTTAATACAGTGTTTTGACTCTATTGAAAATATCAAATTGTTAATGAAAGACTAATTTAATTTTAATTAATATGAGACGAACGGTCAGTAGTAATATAAAAATACGGGCGGCGCGGCTTAGGCCAACGCCTTTTAAAGCTTAAATATGAACATTTGATGATGTAATTTAAACAACAAAAGAAATGGAATAAATTTAAAAAATACACGGGTGTACTTAATACTTAACTACGCTAGGTACTAACGGATATGTTTAATTACATGTGCAAGAAAAAGATACGATTACACTAAATCCGAAACATGTATATATTCTTTTACTCTCACTTGACATTTTTAATTTGGAAGATAAATCTAATCACGCATAAATAATATTTTATTCGCTGTTATTGAAATCCGTAAGAATTCGGATGTTAGAAGATACAGATAAGCTTTTTTTTCATGAAAAAAAATGTTTAAACCCAGGAAGCGTACTGTTTTATTGCATTTTTTAATATAAAATTGCCCTTCATTTCACCGAAGAAAAATGTTTCAAATTCTATGATTAAACAATGTATTTGCGAATTATGCAATTGAAATAGTAAATAGATATTTTCTAATCTGAAAAGGTGGTATCAGATTTCTTGGAAATTCCAAGGAGTGTAACAGCATTTTGTAAAACTAAGTAAATTAAATTTAAAAAATCAAAAAACACGAGTGCGTAAAAGGCGAACTAATTAATTATTTCTCATCGATCTGAAACTATTTTTTTTTTTATATTACACACCTATTTTTTTATTTACTTGTATTGATGACTTTTAAGTTGTGTTTAATTGTTAGTTCCTATCTATAACATTGTTTTGATGAGGTCTATAGATTTCTATGAAGGTTAGAGTTTCAGTAAAGCTAGAGATCCTACCTACACAACTTCCAGGTTGTGTCATATTTAAATGGAGCTTCTGACTGTAAAATAGTAAATGAAATATTGTCTTCATTTTGAAAGACCTATCCAATGATAGGCCACTCAATAGGGTGCGCAATTTTTTTCGTCTCTACCGCCATTTTGTGTTTTATGGCCGCGATTTTGAATTTATAAAAACAAAATCTAGCCTATAACCATCGGACGGTTAAGACGAATCGATAGAGTCCTCATTCATTAAAATCCATCCAGCCGTTGGGATGTTTCGAGGGTATAAAGAAATTCAGATACCCAGATACGCGTGAAACGCATAACCCTTCTTGGCAGCCGGGTAACAAACGAACAAAGCACACTCACATAAAAAGAACTATTTGTGAGATGTGTAACAGAAAAACATTCATGTTGCATAAGTATTGAATTTTAAGTTATTTATGAATTTCCAGATTATATTTTTAAAACAGGATTTCGCAGTTTTGTTTAGTTTAGCTTTTTAGATGCGTTCGTAATTATATAAATACATAGCACCTATAGTCATCGTCTGGTCAGTCCGTCTGTGTGTCCGCATACAACAGCTCAAAAACTACCCAACCGAATGGTTTGGAATTTAATGTATAGTATCGCTGCAGAATTTTGTCGAGTCATTTCCAATTTTATGAAAATCGAATCAAAACGTTAAAAAATATTAATAAAATTTTCTTCATTTTATTAAATCCTATCCTACGTCATGAATTCAAAGATATCCCATGATAGGTCATGATTCTAGGTTGCATGGTGATGACTTCCTATTTAAGATCGAGCCCTACTATTTTCCTACACTGTAAAAAAACAGACTAAAAAACGGAGATTCTAGTGGCAATCGAGACGCCAGTACTATTTCCGTATTTTAAAGGAATTTTCCCCATAAATTCCAGAAAAACGGAAAATTTTCTGTAATTTATGGGGGGAAATTTTCCGTAAAAATACGGATTTCTGGAATTTATGGGGAAATTTCCGTTAAAATACGGAAATAGTACTGCCGTCTCAAGTGCCAGTAGAATCTCCGTTTTTTAGTCCTTTTTTTTACAGTGTATAACTGATTTTAATATATAAATAATCGTAATAAATTTGTATTCATGCATTTTTGCATAAGTGTGCAACAGCTATTGGACCAAGATCTGAATAGTTATAAAAGTAATTGTACGAACGCACCTCATTTGCCACGTTTGACGTACAATTTCCGAGTTGTTAATATTGAGTTGATTAGTATCACCATTTAGTAAGTTGTATTATAACGCATACAGTGGAAAAAAAGACGATCAAAACTTATAAGATGTTTCAATGGAATGAATGTGTTCCAAAAATTTCTATAACTTTTGAAGCCCCGCATATTTACGTACTTACCATAATCCACATTGCTATATACAGGGTATCCAGCGAATAAGACTCTGATTTCAAAATTAAATATCTCGCAAACAAATATCAATATAATTATACGGCAAACGGTTTCTTTATTAGCTGAGTCGTAAAAATGTTATACAGAAGTTTAAAATTTAGTTTCAAAAACCGTTAACAGATGGCGCTGTACTCGATATGCCTACAAATTGTGCTTGGAAGTCCAAAGCGATTAGTTCGAGGCACTTCAACTCATTTTGAGGAGCCGATGCTCAGTCGACTCACTTGATTGATGAGCCGACATAGTGACTCGATTCTCCACTCACTTGCGGAAGTAACATTGGTTGGTTGTAAAGATGACGCAATTCTATTTTTCGCATCGCAGATAAGAAACTTTTTGAGTGTATGCTTGAATTATTTTGGTTTTAATTTTACATAAAAGAAGTTTTTTTATATTAGACTTTGTTGGATGGGAGCTGGGAACAGTCAAACTAAAGATCTGCAAAGGCCCAAATTTATAAGACTTGGCCCGGTCCGCCCTTAGGAAAAAATTCGGGCCACCTCTATATAAAATTTATAAATTCAACCCGTACAAAAAAAGTAATGACCCGTCTCGGGGTGAAACTGATTCGGCCAGGAAAAAAGTTAAAATATCAAACTGAGGCCGTCCAGTCCAATAAATTTCTAGAAAACATGAATTTTTACGTCAATATGCTTAAAAATTGTTCGTTACGAGGAGTTCAGCCCAAAAATACTTATTTTGGCTTTTATTTTCATTTTTATAATCTTCATTTTTAAAGAAGAGACCTGTGGTGCGATATTTATGTTTTTTTATGAATCTCTATTTGTATGTAAATGTTTCAGTTAAATTTAATATCGTTAATCCATATTCTATGCATTTGAGATTTAACAATGTGAAAAATTCTATATAGTAAAATCGTCGAAGACGAACTTGCTTAGAAATGAAAAAATATACGTTATAGACAAGTTTCCTTCTGTGCAGGTTTAAATGTTATTATATACTTTTCCTCACATACTATTATATTCATTTTCCGTGTATCAGCACATTTTTTAGTTTAAGTTCGCATTCCGTCATACACAGGTTCTTTTTCACATGTTTTATTGTATTTTAATTTTATTGCCTAGAAATGGCTATTCTTTAAAAAGAATAAATTTTAAAGTTTAATTGTACAGTAATATGGCAATAAGTATAATGGCAATTTAAAAATATATACATTTTTGCAAAAGTTTTGGGTCGGGCCAAATTTTACTTATTTTTGCACGAACCAGACCAGGCCAAGAGAATAATTTTCGTACGGGCTTGGCCGGCACTTAAAATGTCAGCCTTTACAAACCTTGGAAGAATGGAGCCAGTCCCGGATCAGTACTGAAAAATTAAGTTCGGCTCGGCGCGATCTTTCAGAAAAAAGAAAGGCCCTAGCCTTGTCCGGAAAGAGCAATACCTAGGCCCTTCCTAAGCCTTCAGAAAAGAAGTAAAGCCCTGTCCGACCCCAGTGCTGCGAAAAATTGGTCCCAGCCCTGCCCACGGGCTAGGCCGGTAAACACCTCTAAGCCAAACTGTAAAATATAGAAATATTCTTGTTTAAACCCGTAGCCCCCCCCCCCCCCCATGTCTAAAAAATTACCTTCTTTTTAACTCGGATTGGAAGGTTTTGAAGAGTTATTTTTTATATCTATCAAAATTTAAAAGTTAAAATTTTCTGTGCTGAAAACAAAACGGAAAACGGATTTGTGTGTGTGCCCCCCCCCCCTTCCAACCTATTTCCGAATGTACTGAAACTAAAATGATGAAAAAAAATTAGGGGCCATAGAAGTGTATTCAAACTTTGCTGGAAAATTATAGCGATTACCCTCGGTCACATAGTTTTGGAGAAGATCGTATTTTTCCGTTACACACAAACTTTACTTTGCGAGGCTCAGAGGCAGCATTTTTAACTATCAAGTTATAAATTTCACAGGCCTGACTATTGAGACGATTTGGAATCAAATAGCTTTTTCCATTTTTTTTTAACATAAATAAATTGCTTATCAAGTAAAATTCGATTTTTGTCACGTAACGGCAAGTTTTTATCTTTTCGTGGTAACGTGTACGGAAATTCGATTAAAAACTCCAGCTTTGACAACATTTTTTGAAAGATATTTTGACAAAAAAAGGAAAACGCCATTCGATTACATTGTTCCTGAATAAGAACACCTGTCAATTTTACGCGGTTCCGAATACAAATGAATTCAATAATGAGTCCGCCCCGAGGAGGGGGGATGAGACTAAGTTTAAAAATGTTCTTGTTTTCTCATGTTTATAGTTTTCGATTTACTCCCTTTTAAAATTTTATTTTGAAAACCACGATAATATATAACCATATAGTATTGAGTTACATTCATAGAAACACATACACAGCCTAGCTGTTTACGAAATAAAAAAAAGGGGGGGGGGCGTGGTAGCTACAGGATTACAAGTTAAACTGTGAAAAAAAAAAGCAACGCTAACAGAATTTATGGGTAATTGCAATTATTTTTCGAATTACTTAACCCGTCTCCGAGACAGCTTGATTAACCCTCTGAGCGCCAAGCAAAAGGGCTAAATTGCGTTGTTGTTTTCTCAGTAATTTTTTTTAAATTGCTAAAGAAAGATCATTTTTCCTACATGATATAAAAAAAATTACGTATAAGAATATAATCATTGAAAGTATTAATCATAACTCAATCTTTACAAACTGGATTATATCTATAGAATTATATTAATCTAAATTATACTTCTACAGCAGTGAAACCTACAGTTTAGTGAACAGCTATATCAGTTCACGGCGGTGAGAAAGTTAAAAGATGAATGAAAGTCTCTATTAACTCACAGGGTACTGTTTGTGTACTAAACTTTAAGTACAGGACAGTTATAATTAAACTTCTGATATTCAGAATCTCTAGCAATAGTTCTAGGGCTCCAAATGAAACAAAATTTCATGGTATTCACTGGAAATTACGACTTTAACTGTGAAAATTGAAAAATGTAGTTGTCTGTGAGACCGCTAACAGTTCAGTGTTAATAAAGAGTAAAATTGCATAAAATTGAAAGATACCTAATTTATTATTGGACTAATAAATAAACTTTATTTCATAGTAATTTAAATAATACAACATTAACTGAGATGCTTACATCGCACATTTCAATATTCATACTAACAGATCCAGCAAGTTTTACCAGATCAGTTGCTTTTCATTTTGCGCAAGTGCGTCGAGAGTCAATTCCCTATGTCGACTCATCAATCAAGTGAGTCGACTCAGCATCGACTCCTCAAAATGAGTGAAGTGCCTCGAACTGGTCGCTCGGGACTTCGAAGAAAAATTTATAAGCATATCGAGTACAGCGCCATCTGTTAACGGTTTTTGCAACTAAATTTTCGAAACTTCTGTATAACATTTTTACAACTTAACTAATAAAGAAACCGTTTACCGCATAATTCTATTGATCTTTGTTTGTGAGATATTTAATTTTGAAATCAGGGTCTTATTCACTGGACACCCTGTATCTATTAGGTGTTACTATATATGATAAATCAACGTTCCAGAAAACTGAACATTTTACTGCAAAATTTCAATGTCTTGTTGATGTGAATTCCAGAACATATTTCATCTACTTTGAAGACAATATCCGAAATAGTTTTAATTTCGATCCAAGGTAGAGAGCTAAACTGTTGTACTGACACTTGTTCTGCTGCAGTTATTTATTAATATCAGCTGCAATGCATGTTCATATCTGCAGTGAGAAATGATATCTTCGAAACATTAACACGAATGCAAAAATACGTTAAAAATTACGTTTCTCACAATTTTATGTTGTTCACTTAATCTTGTATATAACTCTACGCGGTTAAGGTCTTGTATAAGTATTAATTAGCACATAAGACACGTAGGAAACGTTCAAAAAATTTATTTAATTAAATCCGCGTCGAAACCTGTCGAATTCGACAAATGAAAATATTTTTTTTTTTTTAACTGATCGACTGCGTTTATAAAAAATTAACAAAAACAATTACAATAATTAATCAACATTATATTGGCAAGCCTAACTCTTAAAGCAAATATTATTTTTAGCTAAAGTTCAATTTCAACTTTTTAAATTATTGAAATACAGTCAAACCTCGTTAACACGCTTAACGCGAAATTTCGCTTAACACGAAATAATACCGAGGTCCCATCAGATAAGCCTGAAAATCAATGTTAATTAATTCTTTTAAGGCGAAATAGAATTTCGCAAAATCCCGCTTAAGACGAAAAAAATTTTGTTTTGTTTCTAAATCTTTTCTTCACTATTCTTTTCGTAATTTTGAATATTTCAAACTTGCACGTCACATCCTCTTTTTATAAATGTAATTTTTCTCACGATTTGAAAATGTTTTAAGTAGAAAAAGAGTGTCAGAATATGGTGAAATACTGAGTTCTTGATTAATTCCTCAATAAAAGTTTGGGTAAAGGAATTTTCTTTTTTTTTTTTTTAAGGTGATTGTTCCATTACTCGTTTGACTGTATTTAGTGACAAACCATAAACCGGGTTTCCGGAATCCCCTATTTTCGGGTAAAAAAAATGACAGTCCCTACTTCACTACTACCTAACTGGGTGACTAACATAATTAAAACTTTGATCGCACTTGCCCTGTAAAATTCTATGAAAGATGAATAAAAAACAGCAAGTGAATCTTGTAGAAACGAAGCAGAAAATGTTAAAAGAAGTCAGCGATAAAATACTGAAAAAAATACGACAAAGTATGGAATATCCAATACGATTTTTAAAGAAACACGAGAAGATTGGAGCGGCTTATGTTGTCATAATCTTATGCAGAAATTGACACAGAACGGAAAAGTTTAGTGTCATTAAATGAAGCTATAGCAGCATTGACAACTGTACAACGCTTCCTTATGAAACAAGACAATGCTTCCAGAGCTTTGTACAAATTAGATTAGATACATATGTTCCTAAAATGGAGTAATCCACAAAAATTGAAGCAAAAGTCAATAAAGGACTTTTTTTAAAATGATTAGTAGGTAAATAAATTTATTATTGCCTAAAATGATGACCATTTTGTCTTATTTCTTAATTAAATATGCTATTTGTTATTAATTTATGATTTTAAAAGCAGGGATATATTTTTAGGTAAGTTTATTTAGTTATTATATCTAACGTTGATGGTGCTACTATTTTGACGGTTAACACGAAATCCCGGATAACACGAAAAAAATTCGCAATCCCGTTAATTTCGTGTTAATGAGGTTCGACTCTATTAAACTTTATTCGTATACGTAATCAGTAACATGCAATTAAGATACATAAATTATGAAGTTATTAATTAAGGCTTTGATCTTTAGTATTACGCAATGAAGAATCAACGAAAATTGCGCCACTGTGACACAATTATATTTTTTGTTTTCAACGTTTTTTTTTTGTTTTTTTTTCTAAAAATAACATCTTTTTTATCGTCGCAAAGTTTGCATGCATTCTTTTCATATTCATAGTCACCATTTTAACCCTTTATCTACTGACGTAACTTATGAGTACCATTAAAATAACTTGTTATAAAAATTCATTTAATACATCGATTAGTAGTAATACAGTTTAGAATGAGTTATAGATACATTGCTATATCTTGTTCCAAAAGCAATATGAATTACACAAAACAAAAATATTTTTAAAAGGATGATTTATTTTGCCTTTGCATCTTTTCAGCTTTCTTGGCGTTGGGGGGAGGGGTGGGGGGGGGGTGGGGGTTCAGAAATATTCCTATATTTCTATTGTAAGAACATTCTATTTGTACATTTCCTCATTCTACAAAATACTAAGAATAATATTTAAAATAAAAATTTGAGGGAGGTTATAAACATTGCACAAAATCCCTATAAATTCAAATTTAATTAATCCTTCTAAATCCTTCAATCCTTCTAAAATGTATTAAATTATTATGTAAATCCTCTAATGTAGTTTAAACAATTCATGAAAAATGCTTTAGAAGATAAAATTTTCATGAATTCACAATTCAGCACATAAACGGTTGAAAATATTTTAACGTGCAATAGATTATTAATAAATATATTCCCATACCTGATTTTCACGTTTGCCAGTTACAATTTTGCCTGTAAACATTCTCACTTTTTACTTGGTGTTCTAATCTGAGTGCCGGCGGAATCCAGAAGTTTCCTTTTAGAAGGATTCGTAGTACAATTTTTAGTTTTATCAAAGAAAATACTCATTTCATTTTTACTATGACATCATTTTCACCCGCTGAATCCCTCTGAAATTAGTGTCTCAATCTCAGTATCAGCGGAATGAAAGAAATATTGAAATGTGACAGATTTATGAGTAAAAATGTGTTATTTTAAATCGTGACGTCATTTTCTGTTCAAAAGTTTTTTAAAAGTTATTTTTAATTGTAATACGAAAAAGTTATTTTTAATTGCAATACGAAAATGATATCCGTAATGATATAATCGTTGCCATTGTTTTCCTTCTCTCTTCAACAATGGAAATAACCCGATTGCCACAAAGGTGAAGAAATTTCATAAGGGGCTTTTAAATTTAAAATTAAAATATAAAAATGGGATTATTTTAAAAAATGGCGAGTGCGGGCACAATGAAAGCACAAATAAAGTGCTTCATTTAAAAAAAATAATTATCGGACAATCAGTTCAGTACAAAGCTCAGGCCAGATGACTAAAAAAACAGCCTTGTCTTTTAAATATATAGATAAGAAAAGCATTGTAGGAGTACAATAAATATTTTTAAAGCTGACAATGAAAGATAATAAATTATTGATATATTATTAAAATTGTTCATTACTTATTTCAAGAAATTAGCTATAACATGTAAATATACATAACCTCGAAAATCCGACATCGTCTAGACCGAGACTAAACCGGATTTTTGAAAATTCCAGATTTCTGAAAAAACATCGAAAGTACGTCTGATATTCTTAATAATGTCATTAGCCATAACTTAATTAATAGCCAAGTGTTATTTATGTGAGAAAAAGAGAAAATTTAATTTTAATAAAACTTACTTTAATTGATATTTCTATGATACGAAAAAAAAATTCAAATGAACATTGAAGTAAGTCATTTCTCTTAATGTAATTTCCTAAACAACGATGTCAATTTTACTTTTTTTAATTCTTTCGGCCATTCTTTAACAAGTTTTTCTTGGATTTTATACAATGAAGAATGCCTATTTCAGAAACACAGTTTCGTTTCATTAAAGCAGATATTAATTCTTAAGTCAAATTTATGCATTTTTCTAGTGATGCCTTTTCTTCCGCCGGCTCCTTGCTCTCGATTCTCTGACCTGCTATTAGCATTATCAGCAGTTTTATTTAGCACAGCGTCAGCGATCTCGCTGACCGTTAATCCGTCGCTTTCGACCTCGAAGTTTTTAATTCATAAACAAGAGATTTTTTTTCTTTCTCCTACAAGTTGGAAGTGTTAAAAAACAGGCGAGAGGGGGATAACTTCGATACGGGATTTCCGAATACTGGACTATTTTCGGGGTCACACTGATATATTGTCTGTGAGGGGGTCATAAACTTTAGGTCAAGTCCCATTTCGTTATGGAAAAGAAAGCATTTATATATTATTCCACTAAACGTATTTGCAATTTACAATTAAATATATCTCAAAAGAAATCTATCAAATATATCATTTAAAAAGCGTCTATGTCACCATCAGACATTCAAAAAAGTTTTTTTACAAGACAATAGTATGCCAGTTCTTTTTTCATTTCTTTTGGAGACAAATATATCAGATAAAAATCAATAAAATGTCTCTGAATTTTCAGGTAACACTGACATGTACATTAAAAATTTTAAATATATTTCGAATGATAATGGTACATTAAATTAAAGTACTTTATCTTATACTGCTTCAAACTTTCTAAAGTTATACTTATTTTGACAAACATAATGACATTTTGTTAAACATAAGAAACGGACTTAGATTTTAAAAACAGCCACACAAATACAGAAGCTTTTTTATGAAAAATAATTGTAATATTAAATATATTTTTATCCAGTAGTAGTAATTAAAATAGAGTACTTTTCGGATACTATTTCAAAGGCTCTAAAAGAAAAAAAAATGTTTATTTTGACATAAATAATGGAATTTTGCTTAACATTACTTACGAAAGTATATTTTTAAAGTACCCAGACAAGAGTTTTTTATGATTTTTTTTTTTTTATTGAATATATGTAAATCCATAATGCTAAATTAAAAGTGCAATACTTTCTTTTACTTGTTCGAAGTATCTAATAAGATTTTTATCTTTAAGTGATGACATTTTCTCAAGCATAAAATAAGAACGTACTTTTAAATATTTTTAAACTTTAAAATAGTTAAAATAAAAGTAAAAATAGTTAAAAAAAATATTTTATAAGTATTCAATGGCCATCTTGCAGATATCGCTTAATGTTTTTCTGTCATGATGTATTACGCGAGTCATAAGTTTGAAACTAAATCTTTTTCATTTTTATGTATTTTAGACGTATCACGCGCACACCTTTACTTGCAATGAAAACATCATGTGATGCATAGCATAAAAATACAATAAATAATTTACAATAAATTAATAAAAATATGTGAACAAATGTAAGCGAAAACGTACGATAGGTACAACGTTTAACATTGCAGAAATATCAATTTTTACGTTCCCCTTTCATTAATTTTTAATCCATCATTTTTATATCCGCCTTATAACGCGCATTTGCGAATTTACGGGTAATTTCTTGTATCAAAAGTGGGATTTATACTTATGAATATATGGTAATTACATTTTATTATACTTAAAATACGAATGTCAGTTTAGAAAAAGCGAAACAGAACTCCGAACCTCTTTATAAAAGAAATCATATATATTAAATGCATTTCAATCCAAAATGGCAAACTAATATTGTAAAAACTATCAGAAAGGTAGAGACAATTTAATTAAATAGCTAAAACGCACATACAAATCATTGTATAAAACATTAAACGTTTTGAACTTATTCAAAATTCCTCTTCAGTAAACTTTAAATAAGTTCGAAACGTTTAATGTTTTATACAATGATTTTTATGTGCTCTTAAACTATCTATATATACATTACGCTAACGTACGTGGCACATAAATCGCGATTATTTGTTATTGTTTAATGGCAATGCCCGTGAAACGCATCTCATTGGTTATTGTGTAAAAGTCCTTTGCCAGGATTTAGGGCGATCGGGTTTATTTACGTTTCGTTCATTCGCTACAATCTCTTTCCCTGCAATTATGGAGCTTCAAATTATTATTTGAAATGCCCGTATAAAATATGGGCGAATGCTTTAAAGTGAAGAAGAAGCCGAATTAAGAAGAGAAAATCGAAATAGATTGGATCGAGAACAAACAGCATAAGCGATCGCCAAAATAGTCCTAATAACCGTAGCATGCACGTGTTGCTTCTGAAATCCAAATTACTGATTTAAACGTCCCGGTGTCTCTACCTCCCTCTGTACGGACATGTAATACAAATTTCAGGTTCATTTAAGAATATTATTACGGTCCTACCAGAAGTAAGATGCTGTAAAACTGCTTAGACGGAAACAAAAATGGCCAGTGATAAATTCCGTTTTTAAATTGAACAAAGCATAATAGCATTTTTGGGGGGAGGGAAATTCGGCTGGAACTTTTTTTTCGTTTATTGCAGGATTCCGTTATAAACAAACTTTACTCTATTAGAAAATAAATTTGCTGGAAGGTACATTTTTAAAAAATCTATATAGTAATGTTTGTTTACAATTTTATTATTTCTTTTTCAGTGTTGCAGTTTATGTTGTATTTGCAATTGTTTTTTCATCTAAAGATTTTAAATAAAAAATTAAATTATTGAAAATATAATTAAATTTTAATTGAATTCATCAATTAATTTGGAATAAAAAAGTTTAAAATATGAGACATATAAAAATTAAAAAGCTTAACCTGTGACTTTACACAACGTTGAAACTGAACAAGTTGGGCCCTGGTAATTTTTACCCCCCCCCCCCCCCCCGTCTATACGGACCTGCGATAAAAATTTCAGATTCATTTAAGAATAATATTGCGGGCCCGGGCAGCGCCGTACGGATCAGCTAGTTTAATTAAATTGTCTTTATTTTTGTAATTGTTTTTAACTATTTAGAAACAGACGTAATATCTTTTTCACCTTCAAGTAGCGTACTTTCTCTTATATCGCTGTAAAGCTTCTAATTTTTTTTTTTTTTTTTTTTTTTTTTTTTTATGTTATTAATGACATTTTGTCAACCATAGCATGCGAACACGGTTATCGAAATGCAGATGTCTTCAGCTATCGAAAAGGTGACTGTCACTCGGTGCCATGCCGGACTGATGGCCCAAAAGCTTATTTCACAATTTCGATGGGAAGTGTTCGAGCACCCGGCGTACAGACCATATCTGGCACCGATTGGTTTACATCCTCTAAGCTGCTATCAGATCCATCAACTTTTTGAGCAACCAACTTTTCAGCCGATTTTTAACCCCAACTTTTCCCCATGCAAAGGGAGAAAAAGGTTACAATTGTCGTAGCTAAATTTGGAGGAAAACCAGTACTACTAAGTACCAGCCGTTAATATTTATCGCCATTCGTATCAATCGCTTATCTCTGATTGGCTGAAATTTGGAAATTTGGGGGTAAAAGTCGGGGCTAGCGTAGACTTTTTTAGAGCTGTGGATAAAAAGTTGGAGATATTGCTGTTTGCTATCACACTGGGTGTTGAGAAAATATTTCGAGGAAAGTTGGAGGAAATCAAGAGTTGGCTCAAATATTGCTCGAAAAGTTGGTGAATCTGATAGCAGCTTTAGAGAACTGAAGACAGGTCTAGGAGGACAGCTCTTCCATACCAAGGAAAACCTTTAAGACGCCTTCGAGACCTACCTCAACATACTGGCGCAACCTTCTCTGAAGAGGGAATTGGAAAACTCGGCCACCGGTATGACAAATATCTCAATCTTCACTGTGACCATGTCGAAAAGTAACTTTGATTGCATTTGACTCCTGGTTATAAAACCATTTTGTTATTCACACTGTTCTTTATTTTATACCGTATCGGAGGTTGACAAAAGCCCTTGTATATCGAGACAAATCTCAGTGCTTTTAAGCATTCTATTTAAGCAACAAGTAAAATTTAAATTAAAAAAATTAAAAAACCCGACTGCGTAAAAAGCGAACTAAATAATTATTTTTCATCGATGTGAAACTATTTTTTTTTTTTTTTTAATATTACAAACCTATTTTTTTATTTACTTGTATTGATGACATTTAAGTTGTGTTTAATTGTTAGTTCCCATCTATAAACACTGTTTTGATGAGGTCTATAGATGTCTATGATGGTTAGAGTTGCAGTAAAGCTAGAAATCCTACCTACTTAACTTCCAGGTTGTGTAACATTTAAACGGAGCTTCTGGCTGTAAAATAGTCAATGAAACATAGTCTTCATTTTGAAAGACCTATCCAATGATATGCCACTCAATAGGGTGCATAAATTTTTTTTTCGTCTCTACCGCCATTTTGTATTTTATGGCCGCTATTTTGAATTTATAAAACCAAACCTAGCCTATAACCATCGGACGATTAAGACGAATCGAATGATACCTCATTCATTAAAATCCATCCAGTCGTTGGGATGTTTCGAAGGTATAAAGACCACATACACAGATAGGCGTGAAACACATAACCCTTCTTAGCAGTCGGGTAAAAAACATTTTAAATATATGAAATATATAAAAATATATTTACAGCTAAATATTATACATCCTCTGACAATCATAAAACCATAAAAATATTATATGCATGTCTTTCAAACCCTAAAAAATGTTTTATAAGATAATAATATATTCAATCTTTTTCATTTCCTTGCGATAAATCCATCTCGTATAAAATCGAAGAAAAGGGTAATAGAATTTTTAAACTATATTGATGTCAACTCTAGACAGTGGATATTAAGAAAACATTTCAAATAGATTTTATTTTGGTCTATACTAGCATAAAGTAAACTTTTTCTATTATATTGCGGGAACTATGTTTAAAAAGGGTTTATTGTGGTATAATATATAATATTTTAAGAAGGTTTTTTTGTTTTTTTTAGGCGGATTTATGTTCAATAATACAAAAAATATAAGAAATGTTAAGACGAACTTTAATTATATAAAATAGAAAATATTGTATTTAGAGTGACATATAATCTCTCCCGACAATTCAAAAATGCATATATCCATAAACTTTTTATTTTAAACATTAAGAAATATTATAATTATATCTTTTCATTTTTTCCAATTTATTTGTGAGAAATCCATCACGGATAAAATAAAATAAAATAACATAGAATTTCTAAGTCATTTATATTCAACTCTATAACAGTTCTTGGTGATTATGAACAAAATATTTCAAATAGATTTTATTTTCATCTGTACTAGTATGCTAAAGTAAAGTTATGTTTTCTGTTATACTGCAAAAAATGTGTTAAAAAATGGTTTATTGTGGTGTAAGATATAATATTTTAAGAAGGTTTTTTTTTTTTAAAACTCACGGATTTATTTTTAATAATGCAAAAAACCTGTCGTATGTGTTTGTCCCAAAACTTTCTTCTATCTCATACATGTTAATACTTCCTGAAAAATGCAGCGTCACCAGTTAGGCGTTTTACACCAAAATCTACTCAGCAACAACTTATGTCAACATCTAATTAAATTTCAAGTTTGAGGAAAATCCGTGCATTAGTTTTTGAGATAGAGCTATTTCAGAAATCGTGAAAAGCCTGGCATCTGTTGGGCAATTTACACCAAAAACTTACCAGGATCAATTTATATCAGGGACATTTATATTATATTAAAATCGAATAAAATGCCATGGAATTTCTAAGCTATATTGATGTCAACGCTAAACACCTCTTAGTGAATATGAAGAAAAACTCTCAAATAGATTTTATTTTGATCTACACTAGTATAGTAAAGTTTTGTATTATTCTGCAGGAAATTAAAGAAATTTCTATTGTGGTGCAAGATAGGGCAGAGTAGCAATATTTGGATCGCTGCAATTCCGCCGTTAATTACAGAAAGAGACGCCATCCAACACTAAAATCCAACGCATCAGAATGACGTCATTTATGATTAGAAGAAGCACCCGCCTTCCACGTTTTGCTTTTAGAGAAGTTAAAAAAAACTAAAATTAGCTATTTTGATCTAAATTTATCCTTCTAAACGTAAGAGAATACTTTAAAACTAAGGTACTTTAAAATACTTTAAAATTTAAAATACTTTAAAATCCTCGAAACTAAAACTGGTTACAAAAATGTGGTGTTGCAACCCGGACTATTAGTATTTCTAATCTACATTGATGCAAAATTTAATCATTTCCAGATGAATTCGAACAAAATGCCACAAACAGACATTAATTTGAACTATACGAGTATGTTAAATTAAAGTTTTGTTGTGTAAAGTTAATTGTAGTGGAAGATGTTAAACTTTAGCAATCTTTTTCTGACAAAATGACTTAATTTTTAATAATTATAGAATTAATTATAAAATTTGTAATTAAAACATGTATTTTACAAATACTGAATGTATTAAAATATATTTACAGCTAAACTTACCTCTTCTCACAAACTTAAAATTATAAAATGAATATATATTTGCCTTTGAAACCTTCAAAAGGGTTTTATAAAGCCATAAAATCCTTTAAATAGTTCTTAGAGAACATGAACAAAATAACTAAAATAGAATTTACTGTCTCCTATGCTTGTAGATGAAAGAGTTTTTATTTTATAATGTTGTAAATATATTCAAAATGGTTTATTGTACAAAGGATATAATTTTTCGTCACGTTCTTTTTGAGCACAATGTTTTATTTTCAAAAATATATTTTAGAAATAAATTTTCAAAGCTTTTTATTAGGATACCGATTGTAATACATTAGATATATTCGAAAGATATTTACAGCTAAAAATATCTCTTTTAACGATCTATACATGACGATCTCTTTTAATAACTATAAAATTAATTACAAAATTTTTAACTAAAAAATGTATTTTATTTATACTGAGTGTATTAAAACGTTTTTACAGCTAAACGGAACTCCTCTGACAAATCTAAAAGTATAAAATGGTTATATTTTTGTCTTTCAAACCTTCAAAAGGGTTTTATAAAACAATAACATATATTCTTTCGCCTTTAAACTCTTTTTAGAGAATATGAACAACATATCTAAAATAGAACTTATTGTCTTCTATACATGTAGATGAAAGATTTTTTATATTATACTGTTGTAAATATCTTCAAAAAGGTTTTACTGTACAAAAGATATAATTTTTGTCAAGCTCTTTCTAAACACAGTATTTTATTTTTCAAAAATATATTTTAGAAATAAATTTTGAAAGCTTTTTATTAGTATACCGATTCTAATATATTAGATATATTCGAAAGATATTTACAGCTAAATATATCTCTTTTAGCGATGCAAAAAACAAAAAAAGTAAAAAAGATTATATGTATTATTGCAATTTTTTTTGTTTCATAAGACAATGCCATAGACAATGTTATGTTCTCTGTTTCTTCGTTTCCTTTAAAGAAATATGTCTCTGATAAAATGTAATAAAATGTCTGAAAACGTCAAAGCTATATTGAAGAAAACGCTTCTTATTGTATATGAACAAAAATGTCTGAAATACTTTTTATCTGAATATATGTTGGTAAGTTAAACTATAGTTCTTTCTCTTTTTTGTCAATATATTTATTAGATTTAAAACACTCTATAAAATATAACGTTCAAATTTATACTGTAAAAATGCAGGGTAATCCTAGAATTTATTATGGAAACATTTTAATTGTATCAGAAATATAACTTAATATACTACTATTTCTTTCGTTGATCCGAAAACGCAAAAATCCTATATTTCTGTCTCAAAACCCTTATTTTTGATAGAACACTACTATATTGTATTTTTTTTTTTTCGTTTTTAGGTAGCTTTCTTTACAAAAAGCTACCTATTGCAGCCGTTCGGAGGAAAGCGATTTCAAAAAATTTTGGTATATTTTCATCGATCATGACCCCCAGACCCCGAAACCACCCTCCGTTCAAAATTGATATATATATATATATATATATATCAATATATATATATATATATATATATATATGTCTGAACTATGTCACACTGTAACTCTCGTATTTATGAACCGATTTGGATGTAATTCGGTGTGTACATAGTACATACCAATGTCTCGACCGAGTTCGTTGGCCAGCTTCATCCGCCATTTTGTTTCAAAATGGCGGCCATTTAAAAATTTAAAAAAAATTTAAAATTTGAAATGTGGTACCAAAAAATTGAAAATGGAAAAATATTTTTTTCTTATGTATTTGACCTTTATACAAAGACTCCGTAGCAGTTTTTGTTTCGTCTATATCTTAAAAAATGGCTGAGTTATAGTATTTTGAATTTCTAGCGAAGCTGACATTTTGAAACGTCCTGAATTTTGTCACGCGATAAAACGCATATTTATGAACCGATTTGGATGTAACTTCGTTTATACATAGTGCAGACCAATGTCTCGACCGAGTTTGTTGGCCAGCTTCATCCGCCATTTTGTTTAAAAACGGCGACCATTTAAAATTTTAAGAAAAATTTAAATTTGAAATGTGGTACCAAAAAATTGAAAATTGAAAAAATATTTTTTTCTTATGTGTTTGACCTCGATAAAAAGATTCGGGAGCAGTTTTTGTTTCGTCTATACCTTAAAAAATGGCTGAGTTATAGCATTTTGAATTTCTTGTGTGACTGACATTTTGAAACGCCCTGATTTTTGCCACGTGATAACAGACGTATTTATGAACCGATTTGTATGTACCTTGGTGTGTACATAGTACATACAAATAACTCAACCGAGTTCGTCGGCCAGCTTCATCCGCCTTCTTGTTTCAAAATGGCGGCCATTTAAAAAAATTTTAAAAAAATTAAATTTAAAATGTGATACCAAAAAATTGGAAAATGAAAAAGAGTTTTTTCGTATGTGTTTGACCTCGATACAGAGATTCCGGAACAGGTTTTGTTTCGTCTATATCTAGAAAAATGGCTGAGTTATAACATTTTGAATTTCTATTGTGGCTGACATTTTAAAACGGCCTGATTTTTGTCACGCGATAACAGGCGTATTTATGAACCGATTTGAATGTAACTTGGTCTGTACATAGTACATACCAATGACTCGACCGAGTTCGTTGGCCAGCTTCATTCGCCATCTGGTTTCAAAAGGGTTGCCATTTAAAAAAAATGTAATTTAAAATTTAAAATGAGGTATTAAAAAATTGGAAAATGAAAAAGATTTTTTTATGTGTTTGGCCTTGATACAAAGATTCTGGAGCAGTTTTTGTTTCTGAAAATTTGTTCTTTTGTTTATATCTTAAAAAGTGGTTGAATTATAGCACTTTGAATTTCTATCATGGCTAACACTTTGAAACGATCTTGTATTTGTCTCGCGATACCACACGTATTCGCCTATTTCGATGGAAGAAGGCATGTGGATAGTATACATCAATATCTCCACCAAGTTCGCTAACGTGGGTGACATTTTGAAAAATCTGATTTTTTGCCTGCGACAGCACTCGTATATATCAACCGATTCCGATGTGAGTGAGCATGTGCACAGCAATTACTAAGGTCTCGACCAAGTTCACTGGTTAGCCTCATCCACCATGTTGTCTTAAAATGGCAGGCACTTTAAGAAATCGCCGAATTTGGCAGCCAAATATAAGTTACTTTAAATAAAAGCAGCTTGGATAAAGCTGACTAATTTCGCGAAATTCTCATTCATAATGATTTAGTATTGATAAAAATTAGTATTGAATCTCCTACATTCGGTTTCCACTTAATTGAGCTTCGTGTGTTTGAATAATATAAGTTGTCTTTTTTAAAATAAGGAATATGAAAGCTACCTCTTCCTCCCGGCACTGGCTGAAAGGACTTTTTTAAAGCAATCCATCTCTGACAAATTAGAATAAAATCATTTAGAATAAAATCATTTATCTAAACTAGTCCTGTCCAAACTTTAAGTAAGTAACGTACCTCAGCTTCTGTCAAACATTAAAGGATGATGTTATTCACATTACACAAACATTGGACAATTTTACTTAACTGTAGTAGTGGTGACAATATGCGCAAGTCTTTTGCAATGCATATACATCTTAAAGAGGTAATCACTGGTGTCACTTACGATTCAGAAACACCATTGTAAATAAAATTTGTAAGGGAAAAAAAACCGTAAATCATAGTAAATTAAGCATAGCATTTTTCGGTACTTGATAGTTATCCCGTCGACCAAATTACTGTCGCCAAATTGTAAGATTAAATGCCAATAATGGTTGATCGTAAATGTCACATTCATTTGACAACAACGTGTTTACGTCATCAAGTGATTTTTATTTCGACGTTTCATTTATATTTTTATTAATGTTATAGTAATTTATTTGTTCTTTCGTTATTTAAAATGAAAATTACGTCATTATATAATTTGGCGAATGGTTTGGCGATTTATATAATTTGGCGAAATTGGTCAACGGTATAACTAACAAGTACCCATTTTTCTAGCAAATATCTTCAAAATGGTTTATCCTACAAAAGATATAATTTTTTGTCAAGATCTTTTTGAGCACAAGATTTTAGTTTTCAAAAATATATTTTAGAAATAAATTTTCAAAGCTTTTTGTTTGGATACTGATTCTAATACATTAGATATATTCGGAAGATATTTACAGCTAAATATATCTCTTTTAACGATGCAAAAAGAATAAAAAAGGCTATATGTATTATTTCAAATTTTGAAAATTGTTTCATAAGGCAATGCTATAGACAATGTTATGTCATATGTTTCTTTTAGAGAAATATGATAAAATGTAATAAATTGTCTGAAAATGTCAAAGCTATATTGAGAAACGCTTCTTATTGTATATCAACAAAATATCTGAAATACTTTTTATTTGGATATATGTGGTAAGTTATAGTTCTTTCTCTTTTTTGTCAATATATTTATTAGATTTTAAACACTCTATAAAATATAACGTTCAAATTTATGCTGCATAAATCCAGTGAAATCCTGGAATTTATTATGGAAACATTTTAATTATATCAAAATATAACTTCTGTTGATCCGAAAACACAAAAATTCTATATTTCTGTCTCAAGAACCTTATTTTTGATAGATCACTATTATATTGTATTTTCCCCGTTTTTTAAAACAACCCATCTCTGAAAAATTAGAATCAAATTATTTAGAATATCTAAACTAGTCCTGTCCAAACTTTAAGTATGTAGAGGCGTACCTCAGCTTCTGTCAAACATTAAACGATGCTGTTATTCACGTGACACAAACATGGAACAATTTTACTTCACTGTAGTAGTGGTGACATTATGCACAAGACTTTTGAAATGCATATACATCTTAAGGTGACAACCACTGGTGTTACTTACGATATAGAAACTTCATTGTAAATAAAATTTGCAGAAAAAAAAAACATAAATCATAGTAAGTTAAGCATTGCTTTTTTCCGAGTGTGAAGAAGGAGTTGATATCTCAAACAGTTTTAAAGCAACTATAAATCCAATAATATAAGAGCTTAAAATAATAAAAATACAATGAGATGTCTTGTAATAAAAGAAAACATGAAAATATTATTGATTTTAAGAAAACAAGTGGATATACCCGGGCGTCCGGGGTTATAGAATATAGATAAAAACCGTTTATTAATATATAAATATATTATATTTTTACATTTAATATTTTTTTTTAATTGTGTATATGCAAAAGTAAGTTCCGTTTTTCTAAAAGATGGCGTAAGCGTTCTTATAACCACTGTGTGTATCTGGTAATACGTGCTTTTGAAACGTCTCTTGACCTTCAAAACGTAGAATATAGCATTTTATTAAAGTGCAAACAACACAGTTTTTGATTCGATTTCAAATGGATAGTTTTGTGTCGAATAACGTCATTTGTTATCTATACTAATATTATAAAGAAGTAAAAATTGTGTGTTTGTGATAGGTAATCTCTGGAGCTACCGAACCGATTTCAAAAGTAATGGTATCAAAATGATGGTGTTAGTCCAACTTAGAACATCTATACTAATATTATAAAAAGTAAAAATTGTGTGTTTGTTAGAGGTAATCTCTGGAGCTACCGAACCGATTTCAAAAGTAATGGTATCAAAATCATGGTGTTAGTCCAACTTAGAACATAGGCTATATTTTATGTCGGTGCCACTACCCCAAAGGGGGTGCAGATGCAAAAAAGTTCTAAAAATGCAATTTTTGTGTTATGGAAGGGCTTAGAATCATGAAATTTGCAATGGTAGTTACTTATAAGACATAAATTATATCTAAGAACTTTTTCTAAACAATTCGAAAATTAAAAGGGGTGAAAAGGCACAAAAAGCGTTCTAAAAAACGTTCTAAATGGTGGTTTCTACACAATCTCGGGAAATACCAAACCGATTTAAAAAATAATGGTGTCAAAATGATGGTGACAATCCTTGCTCCAAGATAGGCTATATTTTATGTCGGTGGCACTACCCCAAAGGGGTGCAGGAGCAAAAAACTTTCTAAAAATGCGATTTATGTGTTACTATGGCCTAGAAATATGAAATTTGAAATATTAGCTATTTATTAGATATAAAGGATTTCTAAGAACAGTTCTTAAACAATTCGAAATTTGAAAGGGGTGAAAATGCGCGAACATCGTTCTAAAAAAAGTTCTAAATGGTAGTTTCTACACAATCTCAGGAAATACCAAACCGATTTAAAAAATAACGGTGTCAAAATAAGGGTGTCAAAAGGACGATGACAACCTTTGCTCCAACATAGGCTATGTTTTATGTCGGTGCCACTACCCAAAAGTGGGTACAGGAGCAAAAAACTTTCTAAAAATGCAATTTTAGCGTTACTGAAGGGCCTAGAAATATGAAATTTGAAATATTAGTTACTTATTAAATATAAAGGATTTCAAAGAACAGTTCTTAATCCCATGGAGACGAGCGACACGTATACATGCCGGAAATAGGCCTAAGGATCCTCGTTTATCCTCACCAGTAAAATTTTACTGTAAAATTTGCCTTATTTAATCCGAGCATTTTCCCGATTTGAATAGACACAAACTTCTGTTTTTTAAAACCGGTAGCAAAGTAATAAACATTTCGTAAAAGGCTCCCGTCGCGAAGGGGTTAAAAAATTCGAAATTTAAAAGGATGATAATGCGCGAAGAGGATTCTAAAAAACATTCTAAATAGTGATTTCTACTCAATTTTTGGAAGTATCAATCGATTTCAAAAGTAATGGTTGTAAATTGATGGTGACAGACTTTGCTCTAACATGGCTCTGTTTTATTTTTGTATCACTACTACCTTGGAGTTGCAGGAGAAAAAAACGTTCTAAATTGCGGTTTTGTGTTATGGAAGGGCCTAGAATCATGAAATTTGCACTGGTAGTTACTTATAAGATATCAATGATCTCTATGAACATTTCATAAAAAAAATAGAAATTTAAAAAGAGTGAAAATGCGCGAAAAGCGTTGTGAAAAACATCCTAAACTGCGATTTCTAGGCAACCTCAGGAAGTACTGAACCAATTTCAAATATAATGGTGTAAAAATAATGGTGACGGTTCTTGCTCCAAAATAGGCTATATTTTATGTCTGTTTCCACTACCCCAGAGGAGATGCAGGAAATAAAAACGTTCTAAAAATGCGATTTTTGAATTATGGAAGGACCTAGATTCATGAAATTTTGCATGGTATATATTTATTTGATATAAATTATCTCTAAGAACATTTCTTTAAAAATTTGAAATTTAAAAGGGGTGAAATGCGCGAAAAGCGTTCTAAAAACGTTCTAAATGCCGATTTGTGATCAATCTCAGGAAGAATCAAACTGATTTCAAAAGTAATGGTAGGCAAATTGATGCTGACAGCATCTGCTCTAACATAGATGCTATTTCATGTCGGTGTCACTATCACCTGAAGGTTACAGGAGCAAAAAACGTTCTAAATTTCGATTTTTGTGATCGGTAGGGCTAGCAACTTGAAATTAGGCAAGGTACATATTCATTAGCTATAAATGATCTTTGAGAACAGTTTCGAAAAAATTGAAAATTTAAAAGGGGTGAAAATGCGCGAAAATTTTTCTAAAAACGTTGTAAAAACGTTCTAAATTGCGATTTCTACTCAGTCTCAGGAAATACCGAACCTATTTCAAAAGTAATGGTTGCAAATTGATGGTGACAGTCTCTGCTCCAACATAGGCTATATTTTATGTTGCTGTCACTACCATCTGGGGGTTCAAGAGCAAAACATGTTCTAATTTGCGTTATTTGTATAACTGAGAGGTCTAACATTTTGAAATATGGCATGGTATTTACTTACAAGATGCAACTGCTTTCTAAGAACAGTCAAAAGAAAATTCCAAATTTAAAAGGTTGACGTGAGCGAAAAGCAATCTAAAAACGTTCTAAATTACAATTTTTATGCAATCTTATCAAATAGCAAATCGATTTAAAAAATAATCGTGACAAATTGTTGATGATAGAATCTGCTCAAACATGAGCTATATTTTATGTCTGTGCCACTACCACCAGAGCGTTGCAGGAGCAAAAAACTTTCTAAATTTCGATTCAAGTGATACTGAAGAGGTTAGAAACTTTAAATATGGCATGGTAGTTGCTTATAAAATATAAATGCTCTCGAAGGACTGTAGAAAATAGATTCGAATTAAAAAGGGATGAAGCGAAGGGGAGGTGCGAAAGGTGTTCTAAAAAAGTCCTAAATTACGATTTCTATGCAATTTCTGGGAATATAAACTGATTATAAAAGTAATACTAGCGAATCAATGGTAACAATCTCTGATCCTACACAGGCTATATTTTATGCGGATGATTCTACCACCTGGGGTTCACAGGAACAACTAACGTTCTAAAAAAGGCCTTTAAAAGCTTTCTAAATTACCTTTCTGTGGAATATTAGGAAATAACAAAGCGATTTCAAAATTAATGTTGGTAAATTAATGGTGGCAGTTCCTATTTCAACATAGCCCTTTATGTTGAGAGAGGTGGTAGGACTTTCAATTTGACATGGTGGTTAATTTTAAGATGTAAGAAGATGGTTAAAAAATTCAAAACTTCAAATGAATACTGAAATAAGCGTATTAATTGAGCATAACAGTTTCAAAATATTTTCTAAATTATCATTTATTTAATTTTATTTCTTTTTATTAATATAAGTCTAAGTTCTGCCTAATACAGTGCAATAATGAAGTTTAGTCAAAGTGTGTTTTAAATAGTAAATTTTAAATTATTCCTAAAAGTATAATTTCTTTATTAAAAATTAGACATATAAATATCACTTGGCATATTTCAAATATTACGCGAGCAAAGGTTTGTTAGTACTTTTATAATTTAAAGAAAATCGCTGATGAAAGCGGTCGTTTACTTGTAGAAGCTTACGGTAAACATGTTTTTTTCTGATAGTGTTTGTAAAAGGTGGTTCAGGCAATTTAACACTCAAATGCATGATTTTTTATTTTGTTTCGAAAATATCTATGTATGATTCTCTGAAAGGTTTATAACACAGGAAAAATAAAAAAAAATCAGACACATTTTTCGTATAATACGTCAATCTTTTCTTATGTTGCACATCTGCAATACAAGTAAAAACTAAAATATTGCAAATTAGTAAATATTTTAATAAATATGAATCTAAATACCTTATTTTATATGATTTTTTATTTTGTGAAACTTAACCCTTAAATGCATAAATTATTTTTTTAATTATGTTTTTTACTCTTATATTAAAGATTAAACGCCAGAAATTTTTAAATAGATTTTTAAATTTATATTTTTGCAAATTTTTTACAGCATTAATATTTTTATATAAGTATACTGGTGGCAAAGTATTAATTAAAAAGCGATGTAGATATGCATCACTATACATTTAAGGGTTAAAGAATGTTTATTCGATGTTGAAGGCGCAGAACGTGAAAGTAGACCCAAAAGCTACTGAAACCTTCTGAAACTTTTACTGGCGAAGTCAACCGATGACAACTAATCTGTTTAAATCGAGCTTTTCAAGAAAATCGACCAGAATGGGAGAATAGAAACAATAAACTGATTTTGCAGCAAGACAACTCAAAAACACATACTGTAAATGTCCTTAAAACCTACTTAAAAGTGCAGGACTGTGAAGTTTTATCCCACCGCAATATTTACCAAGTATTACTCCTTCGGATTACTATTTATTCCGGTCGATGCAGTCAGCCCTTCAAGACGAACGATTCATATCTTATGAAAATATCAAAAATTGTCTTGACAAATGGATCGCTTCAAACGATGACGGCTTCTTCAGATAAGGAATCCGTAAATTGCCCTAAAGATGGGCAAAGGTTGTGGCTTCTGACGGAGCATACTTTGATTAATGTACCACTTTTATAAATTTGCTAAATAAGCATGTAATTTTATATAACAATAAACTTTTTTCCCCTATTTAATAGTGTAAACAATTTAAAATGTGCAATGTTTAGAAGTTTTACAGTAAAAATTTAGTTTATTAGTCTGCTGTTACCACAGCGTTACGCACAGACATGTTTGTCCTTTATAATATTTAGATATATTTTAAATTGGATTTGCATTTATCAAACAATTTGTAAATTGCACGTCAAACTTGGCAAATCAGATGCGTTCGAACTATAACTAGTTTTATAAATATTTTTTGCACTGCATATTGTACTGAATGTATATTTTAGTGCACTTCATAAGTACATATCAATTTCATTCTGTTCGAAATGCTGTAACATCATTAAATTGCACTTGAAATAATTTTTTTTCCATTGGTCGTAATGTAACGGAAAACTTTTGACTGTCCCTGTAATTAAACTATGCATCCGATTTTTATAAAATTTGAAATGACTCGACAAAATTGTTCAGAAATTATGTATTTAAGATTTCAGACCATTGGGTTGGGTAGTTTTTGCTTTGTTATATGCATACAGACGGACCGAACGACGATTATAGGTGCTACGTATTTATATAATTACGAACGCACGTAATAAGCTCGCAACAAGAAACATTCGGAAGGTCGTCAAGGAAACCATCAAAGGACGTC
Organism: Maratus speciosus; assembly: GCA_963932465.1. Classification (NCBI taxonomy): domain Eukaryota; kingdom Metazoa; phylum Arthropoda; class Arachnida; order Araneae; family Salticidae; genus Maratus; species Maratus speciosus. The sequence continues at coordinate 602,985,156 of OZ010790.1, forward strand.
ATGATGACCGTAGTATCCTCTTGTGGTAGCCCTTAACTAAAACATATTCATGTAAATTCTAAACAATTTTGAGTGAAAACAACGAAATATATACAATTGTTTTACTTTTATTTGTACAGATACAACATGCATATATTCATTTTCATTTTTATTCATGCACTTAAAATAAAGTGCTTTCCATTTTACTACAGTAAATATTTGAACAAAATGCTTTCAGTAAATAATTACTCTTTCACAAGCATCTAACAAGGGAATTTAATTTTTAAAAATAAAAATAAAACTTCAAAGCTTGTTAAGAAATTTTAATTTAACTAAATACATTTCGTCTGAAATTCAATCGATATACAAAAAGGAAATCGTGTATATTTATATGTATGTTTCGCATGTCTTCCAAACCGTTTTATAAATCAATTGCATTTTTTTCTGCTTCTTTGAGAAAAATATCTGCGATAAAATGGAATAAAATACTTCAAATTTTCTGAGCTGTATTGAAATCAATGCTAAACCACTTTAATTAATATGTTTTAAATATACTGATAAAAATAAATGTTACAAAATATTTCCAGTATTGTAAAAAAATACTCCTGCAATTTTATAATGTGCAAAAAAGTTCCAATAAAACAGCATATATTTTTTATGAATATAAATACGATTTTAATTACAGTAAAATAATAAATATACTCATTTCTGACAACTAAAAAATTTACAAAAAGTTCCTTGTATAGATAGATAATAACTTTCTAGGGCGTACTAACATGTTTTGTAAATCGATGTCATGCTGTAAGATTCTTTATTTAGTAGAGAGAAAAAATACAGCTTATAAAATGGAATAAAATTCTAAAAATGTTCTAGATTATAATCGCTAAATATACTTTAATGAACACGTACAAACTGTCTAAAACAGTATTTAACTGGATGCATGGAGGTAAGTTAAAGCACACATTGTTTAATTTACTGTTACAGATGAATTTACAACATTGCTCTTTGTCAACTAAAATTTAAGAATTGTTTTAATAAAACAAATACATTTGCTTGTTAAGGTAAAAATAAAATTGTAAATATGAAATCGTAATATATGCATCATATTGCAAATCTAATATCAGAAGATTTTAATATGCATTATTTACTTTAAATGAAATAAACAAAATTCATTGCAGCCGGGTGAAATCTCTTAAAGTTTCTAGACAATTAATTTCTTAGCTCTTAAAAAAATTCAGTAAAATTGTCAAATAAAAAAAATGTATATATAAACGAAAGCTGGATTATCAGTAAAATTATTCCTTTATTTACTTATAAGAACCTTTTCCTTTTACGAATTTTTTGTTCTTTAACAATCAAATACTATTTACAAAACAGATTTTTTTGTGTAACAGATTTGCTACTATCATTTCAGCTGATCATTTTGCTGGTTATCATTTCAGCTAGTTTTGTCATTTTTACAGGAGCGTGACAGTAAATTAAAGAATAATACTTTCGATTATACTATTTAGAATATATTCGCAAAATAATCATTTTGATGTAAGAATTCTTCAATAAATGAGTATTAAAATTCTAGTGATAAATTCACCTTAAGTAAATAATTAAAATTCGTATAAAGTACAAATTAAACGGACGAAAATTGTTTTTAGATGTATACATATAATATAAAATCATTTAAAATACATTAAAAATCAAACTAAAATCAGAAAACGTTTTGGGATTTTAATTTTATTTTTAATGAATTTTAATGTATTTTAAATAATTTTATATATATATGAACCTAAAAACAATTTTAGTACATTTTATTTGTACATTATGCAAATTTTAAGTAATAAATTTTGATTCAAATTTAAAAAAATACCCACATTAATTTTCAAGAATGGCATTCGAATATTAAAGCATTGTGAGAAAAACTTTTTTAACATATTGAAAATATTGAAATATAGTAACAGTTAAATATACCTCTTCTGAAAACTTCAAAAACAAAAAGATTCACTCAGATGTCACTCAAACCTTCAAAAACACTTTTATAAGACAATAATGTGTCAACTCTTTCTTTTTCTTCTTTGCGATAAATCCTTCTCTGATAAAATCGAATAAAATGTATTCGGATGTATTGATGTCATTTCTAAACACTCCGCAATATATGTGAACGAAAAAGTCTCAAATAGTTTTTTTTTTTCTTAATAATTTCTTAATTTCCATAATAGTAAGTAAACGTAAAATGTTATCACTTCAGCATCAATCGATTTCTAGTTTACTCTAAAGTAAGAATTCACATTTTGATAAGTTTAAGGCTAATGTCAGACGGACGTCTTTTTACACGCTTTTTTACACACACATAATCTCTACACAATGCTAGCGGCATCGTGTAGGGATAATACTTTAGTAAAAAAGCGTGCAAAAAGACACCCGTCTGACATTAGCCTAATAGTCTAATTTATCTTTTAAACAAGTTGGAAGACGCACATCAATCGTGACAAATGCGGTGCGTTCGTACTGTAACTAGTTTTATAAATATTCAGATCCTGGTGCAATAGCTGTTGCACTCTTATGCAAAAATGCATCAATATAAATTTAATACGAATCTACATATTAAATTAAGTAATACGGAAATAATAGGACTCCATCTTAAATAGGACGTCATCGACATGGTAACCAGGAATCATTACTTATCTCGGGATATCAGTAAATTAATTACGTAAGATAGGATTTAATAGAATGAAGAAAACTTTTATTAATGTCTTTTTAAGTTTTGAATCGATTTTCATAAAATTTGAAATGAATAGACAAAATTCTGCACCGAATTTTTATACATTAAATTTGAAACCCTCACTGTAAAAAAAAACGGACTAAAAAACGGAGATTCTACTCGCAATCGAGACGCCAGTACTATTTCCGTATTTTAACGGAAAATTACCCCCATAAATTCCAGAAAATGGAAAATTTTCTGTTATTTATTGGGAAAAATGTCCGTAAAAATACGGATTTCTGGAATTTATGGGGGAGGGTGGATTTCCATAAAAATAGGGAAATAGGACTGGCGTCTCGATTGCCAGTAGAATCTCCATTTTCTAGTCCGTTTTTTTACAGTGATTCGGTTGGGTAGTTTTTGAGCTGTTATATTCGGACAGACGTACAGACACACGGACGGACGGACCAGGTGATAACTATAGGTTCTATGTATTTATATAATTACGAACTCACATAAAAATGCCCAAATTAAATTTGACGAATGCCATTCGAATATTAAAGCGTTATGAAAAAAAAAAAAAAAAAAAACGTATTGAATATATTGAAATATAGAAACAGTTAAATATACCTCTTCTGAAAAGTTTCAAAACAAAAAGGTTCACTCATATGTCACTCAAACCTTCCAAAACTCTTTTATAAGACAATAATGTGTCAACTCTTTCTTTTTCTGCTTTGCGATAAATCCTTCTCTGATAAAATCGAATAAAATGTATTCGGATGTATTGATGTCATTTCTAAACACTCGGCAATATATGTGAACGAAAAAGTCTCAAATAGTTTTTTTTCTTCTTCTTAACCATAATAGTAAGTAAAAGTAAAATGTTATCACTTCAGCATCAATCGATTTTTAGTTTACTCTAAGAAGTAAGAGTTCACATTTTGATAAGTTTAATAGTCTAATTTATCTTTTAAACTAGTCGGAAATTGTACGTCAAACGTGGCAAATGACGTTCGTAGTATAACTAGTTTTATAAATATTCAGATCTTGGTGCAATAGCTATTGCACCTTTATGCAAAAATGCTTGAATACAAAATTTATTACGATTTTATATACAATCCTCTGAGCGGTTTGGACATATTTTTATTTTCCCCGAAACATCTTAAATCTGTTGTACAAAAAAAAAAAAAATTAAACAGAATTGTATTTTAAAATATAATATCAAATAAAGGGGCATGAATTGTATTTTAGAAAAAAAACAGGGAAAGAAAATTTACATTAAGATTATTTTTATAAGCATTTTTATGAAAATGCAGGAAAGCCCTCAAGACGCTCGGAGGGTTAAGTAATACGGAAATAATCTCCAACGCAAATAGGACGTCATCACCATGGTAACCAAGAATCATTATCATTAAATTAATTACGTAAGATAGGATTTAATAGAATGAAGAAAACTTGTAGTCGGATGTATTGATGTCATTTTTAAACATTCCGCAATGTATGTGAACGAAAAAGTCTCAAATAGTTTTATTTTCTTCTTCTTAACCATAATAGTAAGTAAAAATAAAATGTTATCACTTCAGAATCAATCGATTTTTAGTTTACTCTAAGAAGTAAGAATTCACATTTTGATAAGTTTAATAGTCTAATTTATCTTTTAAATTAGTCGGAAATCGTACGTCAAACGTGGCAAATGAGATTCGTATTATAACTACTTTTATAAATATTCAGATCTTGGTGCAATAGTTGTTGCACTCTTGTGCAAAAATGCTTGAATACAAAATTTGTTACGAATCTATATATTAAATTAAGTAATACGAAATAATAATACTCCATCTTAAATAGGACATCATCACCATGGTAACCAGGAATCATTACCTATCACGGGACATCATTGAATTAATGACGTAAGATAGGATTAACCCCTTAACTGATGACGAAATCTCATGGGATCTCCAGTGCCTTACTTAAATCGCATATTTCTAGAATTAAAGAAGGTCTATATTAGTTTTCTGAAATAACAGCAAGAAAATACACATGTTATACGGTTATATATAATAACACAGGTGATAAAAATTGCCTCGCTATAATTGGAATTCGCCATCTTTTTAATAGATGTATGTATTTTCTACAGCCATATATATACGTCCGGGGCAGTTAAGGGGTTAATAGAATTTTGAAAACATTTACTAATATCTTTTTAAATTTTGAATCGATTTTCATAAAATTTGAAATGAATAGACAAAATTCTGCATCCAATTTTTATACATTAAATTTCAAACCCTTCAGTTGGATCGTTTTTGCGCTGTTATATGGGAACAGACGTGAAGACAGACAGACGGACGGACCAGATAACGACTATAGGTTGGTTGATTGGTTGATTTTTGACGGCCGATTATCTACACTAGGAATATAGGCCCGAGGGGAGAGTGCCCTTCGTGGGGGTGTTTCTAAGGGAACCTAACCCGTATTTACGCATGGAAATCCATGGCTCGAAGAAAACCGCGAAAACTCCAAACGATTAGGCCGACGGGCGCGACTGGGATCGAACCCAGCACCTCCCGTCTACCAGCTTCGAGAGCAGAACCTCTCAGCCACTGTTGGGGCGACGACTATAGGTTCTACGCATTTATATAAGTACGAACGCACCTAAAAATGCCCAAATTAATTTTGACGAATGTCATTCGAATATTAAAATGTTATGAGAAAACTTTGTTAACATATTGAATATATTGAAATTTAGTAACAGCTAAATAAACCTCTTCTGAAAACTTCGAAAACAAAAAGGTTCACAAATGTCAGTCAAACTTTCAAAAACTCTTTTATAATACAATAATGTGTCAACTCTTTCTTTTTCTGCTTTGCAAAAAACCCAGCTCTGATAAAATCGAATAAAATGTATTCGGATGTATTGATGTCTTCTAAACACTCCGCAATATATGTTGATGAAAAAAGTCTCAAATAATTTTTATTCTTAACCATAATATTAGCAAATATAAAATGCTATCTCTTCCATATGAATCGATTTTTAGGGGCGTTCGTAATTATATAAATACGTAGAAAGAACCTATAGTCTTCGTTTAATCCACACGTCTGTCTGTCTGTATGTCCGCATATAACAGCGCAAAAACTACCCAACCGAATGGTTTGAAATTTAATATACTATATAATCGTTCCAGAATTTTATCGAGTCATTTCAAATATTATGAAAATCGAATCAAAACTTAAAAAGATATTAATAAATGTTTTCTTCATTCTATTAAATCATATCATACGTAATGAATTCAATGCTATCCCAAGATAGGTAATGATACTAGGTTGCCATGGTGATAATGTCCTATTTAAGATGGAGCCCTATTATTTCTGTATTACTGAATTTAATACATAGAATCGTAATAAATTTTGTATTCATGCAATTATGCATAAGACTTCAACAGCTATTGCACCAAGATCTGAATATTTAACGATCTGAAAACTAGGTGTACTACGAACGCACCTCATTTCCCACGTTTGGCGTACAATTTCTGACTTGTTAGTTTATTCTAAAGTAAGAAATTACATTTTGACAAGTTTAATACTGTAATTTATTTTTTTAAGCTATCCAAATTGTATAGCTTATCAGGAAAAAAATGATGTTATAAATAAAAGCTAACGTTATAACAACTTGAACCTTTCTAAAATCAATATAGCCAAAATATCTTTAATTGTTTTTTTTTATTTTTATAACTACTTTTATGTTATATTATAGTAATTTGTATTATACTTCTCCAAATTTTCAACAAAATCTTTATCGTAATGAAAGAAATAGTAATTTTACAAGCACAACGCACGAATATAGCTTTAACTCTAACATTAAAAACTTCAAATACTGCAAAAAATAACTGATTTTATAGATCAAAATCGAATAAAATGCTTTCGGGTGTATTGATATCATTTCTAAACAGTCCGCAGTATATGAGAATGAAAAAAATCTCAAATAGTTTTTATTCTGAACCATAATAGTAAGTAAAAATAAAATGCTACCTCTTCCATTGTTGTGAATCTTTAATTTATTCTAAAGTAAGAAATGACATTTTGATAAGTATAATAGTCAAATTTACCTTTTTGAAAAGCTACACAAGTTTTATATCTAGTTAGAAAAAAAAATAATTTCAGAAATAAAAGCTAATGTTAACTCTAAACAAATCTAAACTTTTTTAAATCAATATAACCAAAATATTTCAATTCTTTTTTCATTATGCATGATTTTGCAGAATTTGATCGACAAATTCAGAGGGGTAATAACATCAAGAAGATGATAAATTGCCATAGAACATGGGGTCGAAAACCACTTATTCGTCACAAAAACAGGGTGTTTCTTCGTAACTGAACTTGGTTTGACGGTTATAGCTTTAAGAGAAATCAAAACATTGCAATGAAAATGCAACGGCATGTACCTTGTTTTGTGTGAAATGTTTTAGCATCACGAAAAGTTCTGGAAAAACAAGGTGTTCAAGCAATCGATGATACCGTATGAACTATCATCATCATGTCCAAAATGTGGAGAGTCCGGTGTATACTGCTGGCGCGTATAATGCATACTTCTACCACTTTTTATTTTATATATCACATTTATAACAAAGGTGCTAATGTCTATTAAAAGTTTTATTATAATATACTTCCGTTTTCTGAAAGTTATTACTGTCGACCCAAACTGAATTAGTGTAGAACCCTATACATTTTTATTAAATACGTGGTTTATGACCCCATGTTCTATGGTAATTTTTCATACCATTGATGCCTAGTTTGAATTTGTCGGTCGAATTTGGCATACATACTGTTATACATACTGTTATACATACCTCTATACATACTGTTATACATACCTCTATACATACTGTTATACATACCTCTATACATACTGTTATATTATATTACAATAATTTTTAATATACTTCTAAATTTTTTTAACAAAATCTTTATTGTGGTGTACGAAATATTTTGACAAACAAAAATCACAAATATATCTTTTATTCTGCCAGTAAAACTCCAAATTCTGTTACACATTATTGATTTTACAGCTAAAATATTTAATAAAATCTATATCACTAATGAGTAGAAAATGACTTTAATATGCATTAGTTTCTTTGATAAAACAAAACAAAATTCATTATATGCAGTATTAAATAAAATGCTTTCGGATATCTAAACAATAATATCAATTCTAAACAGCTTTTAGTGAATATTTATTAATGCAGGAGACTCTTAAATTAAAATAATTTTTTTCGTCGGTTATAATAAAATTCTTTAGAATATTTTAGCGACTTTGAAGTTAAGTACAAGCATAAAAAATCTAAACAGATTGCCTTAAATGTTTATTTTTAGATCATACTGGTCTATTAAAAGATAGTGCTTTTCTGATTTTTCTTCGGTGGTTTTGTAACAATGTATACTGTTATGTAAGAAATGATGTTTTGAATGATGTTTTTGTCACTCGAAACGGCTGCCAATGTAGTTTTAACTTTTTAAATCTGGTATGCAAAAAAATAGATTTTAATGATAAAATATTTCTTAATTAGTGACATTTTAACAATAAAAAGTGAGTGAAGATTTTGATAATTTTTAATTCCATTAAATAAAACTTTTTTTCTTTCCTAATATGATAAGAAATTATGGTTTTGGTAAATCATTATTGAGATAGTGAGGGTTTAAATCAGCGCATCAAACACCTAAACGTCAATTCTGAAAGTCGTATATTTATTTTGAACAAATTTTGTATAATATTTCAGATTCTCAATGCGTAGGTTTATTTCTTTCACATTACTATTACAAAGTAATTATACGAAATTTAACTGTCGGGTATTACCAAGTAATTTTAAGAGAGTCATCTCTCGCAGATTGGTTATACTGGCAAATATTTGATCGCATGCACCACTATTACAGGACATAATTCTCTGTAAAACCTTTTTATTTATCAGGGGTCTAAATCCCCTTTAACACCCCTGTTTTTGCATTAATTTGATAATTGTCACTCAATAATTCAATATTTTAAATTAACCTACATACATTAAAATATGTATTTTGTGATAATGGCCATAGATACTTTGAACGATTAATTATTCTCGTAAATATTTCATTGATTTTTAAAAAACTTAATTACTCAATTTATTTAAAAACGACGTCAATCTCTCCCATAATATTTAAATTGCCATGCAACTGTGTACGTCTTATGTAACTGAAAATATCGTATGCCAAAATACGCCTTATTTTAAAGACAGAAGTTATTCGGATATTCGTAGCACGGAACATTCTAATTTTACATTCTAACCAAATAAATATTTTATAAATGGTAAATATTTAAAACGTTTTTAAAAGAAGGTTTTACAATAATAGGTTAATTTATTGTACTAATTAAAAATAGATTTTTATAAAGTTATTTTTTTCTATTTAAAGAAAAAGGACAGTAGTTTCAGAAAATGCGACTCTCTAAACCTGTTGGGAGTGCGTATTTCATATGTTTCAGTCATAAAGCTTAATAAAACACAATTTTCCAAAAACACAATATCATTGCTAACTTGCTTTTTTTTTAAAAAAATTAATGTTTATATAAAGATATAAGGAATTACAATTATAAATATATAGTTAAAAAGTCAGTTATACGTAAATATAAGATAATGTAGCAATTTGGGTTTACACATTCTATAAGATTTGTATTCTGTTTTATCACCGTACTTTGTTCTAGTCTTTCAAAAAGTATTTATATGCAATAATTTTTACTAGAAAGCGCTGAAACATGTGAAAATGACTACATTATCCTTTTACAGAAAATAATATGATATTTCTAACTAGGTTTTTTTAAAATCAATGTTTCTATGAAGATAAAATGTATTACAGATATAAATATATAGTTGAAAAAGTCGGTTATGTATAAATATATAATAAGATAGAAATTTATGTTTTACGCAGTCAGTAAGATTTGTGTTCTCTTATTAGTTGCTGTTCTTCGTCGTAGTCTTAAAAATGAAATATATAGGCAATAAATTTAATAAAAAATATGAAAATTACCAGATTTTCATTTTACAGAAAATAACAATTCTTTCAACTAATTTTTAAAAAAATCAATATATCTATGATTGTACAATATTACAAATATAAATCTATAGCTGAAGCAGTGAATTATATTTATATATAGCTGAATAGCATCCGTTAAACTTTGCCTTCTCTTTACTCAGCGTATTTCGCTCTGGTCTTCCAGAATATTTACAGGCAATAATTTTTACTAAGAGTGGTGTGATAAACATGAAAATTGCCCGATTTTCCTTTTATAGAATATAATTAAATGGCCAACTAGATTTTTAAAAATCGTTATTCCTATAACGATACAATGTATTAAAAATATAAATATATAGCTGAAGACGTAAGTTATATTTACAAAAAGCGGGCTAGTAATTTGTTTTTAATGCTTGCAGTAAGCTTTGCATTTGTTTAGTCACTGTGTCTTGTTTTGGGATCACACAGAATTTATAAGCCATAATCTCTCTATTCTAAAAAAAAGTATGTAACGCTATCACCGCCGCCGCCGGTTTTGAATTTTTAGTGACCGGAGGTCTTTCTTCGTTAAAATTTGAAAATCGGTGGTATTATAGAGAAATGTTTGCTAAACACCCTGATGCATACAGTTTTCAAATCGAAGAATAATTTTAAGAGATATTTAATGCTAAAGTTGAACAAAATCGTTCCATTAAAAAAGTTTTATAGGAGCAAAAACTATCATGGTAATTTAATCATTTTTAGATCATATTATGCATTAGAATTTCCTGTTGTGCAGACTGCATTTATTTCTTTAATTTGACTCATTTTTTGAGTTTTATTCCTATTTTAAATTCAACTTTTCAGCATTTCGAGAGGTATTTTTTTACATATTTTAGAAAATGGTATTAACTTAAACTATTGCCAACTGTATAAACAGCGCAAACAATAATGTTTTCATGTTAATAGGAAAATTATCAGATTTGCCTGATACAGAAAGTAATAATCTTGCTATACGGACAAATTCGTTTAATATATTAGGTGATTTCCTGCCTGATAATTTAAGAAAGTGTTTGCGGATTTATTTACAATCATTACAAAATATATACTGAAATGAAAGAAAATATTAAGACGAAATCACAAAGGATAGGAGATATTTTTTATTATAAACAGATTTCCGTTTTACCGGCTAAATTATGTGGAAATAGTGTTTTGTAGTCAAGTTTTTCTATTTAAGATAGGATTTCGTTATAGCTAAATTTTGTTTTCACAACTTATACTCTATTTAACACGATCGTAAACTGCAGAAAATACGTATATTAAATGTGTTATCATTTATTGATGTATGTTTTTATGCACAAATATATCAAGATAGTTTTCCTCGAGGATTTGTGTTATAATCAAACACGATCTTTGAGAAACTTCGCGAGATATTGCTATTTTTATGTACAATCTAGTTATACTGTATTTTGATGTCGAAATAAATGTTTTAAAATATATATTTGATATTTATAAAAAAAATAGATATTTATAAAATAAAAAAAAATCATTAAATTTCAGATGATTTCAAAGAAGAAATCGCTAAAAATCATAAGAATATAAATATGAAACATATTTATATTGTATACTTATAATTTTTAGCGATTTTGTTTTATTAGATACGTAATAATAGTAGTAATGAGAACGTATTCTAAGACATATAGAAATATTTCTGTATTGAAATAGATGCAATTTACCTAATGGAAATTGCATCAATGTATACTTTGGATGAATATAGTTTTTTATATTCATTCCGTAAGTTAAAATGGAGTCTGTATAGTATTATATTATATTATATAATTCCAGTTTATAATTTTCGACAAACACGATTAAATTTATAAATTTTTAAGCATAATAGTTTATTTTTCATAAAAATTAAAAATAAGATTAAAATTAAATAAAGGTGAAGATGAAGTTTATAATAAATATGAAACATATTTATATTGTATACTTATAATTTTTAGCGATTTTGTTTTATTAGATACGTAATAATAGTAGTAATGAGAACGTATTCTAAGACATATAGAAATATTTCTGTATTGAAATAGATGCAATTTACCTAATGGAAATTGCATCAATGTATACTTTGGATGAATATAGTTTTTTATATTCATTCCGTAAGTTAAAATGGAGTCTGTATAGTATTATATTATATTATATAATTCCAGTTTATAATTTTCGACAAACACGATTAAATTTATAAATTTTTAAGCATAATAGTTTATTTTTCATAAAAATTAAAAATAAGATTAAAATTAAATAAAGATGAAGATGAAGTTTAAAAGCACGAATTTAATCTTATATGAGAATACCGTTATATTAATATATTAAAATAATTTAATAATAAATACATTATAGTAATTTGTTAGTTGTTTTTTAATTTATTCATGTTAAAGTTGTCTGCGTTTGTTTTCAATAAGAATGTAAACAATTAGTTAAATTTGAAAAGATGATCTTCATTAAAGTGCATGTTATATCAAATGAAAATTATTATGATTATTTTTAAGATCTGTATTACGTCCAAGATACATCCATACTAACGTGCTTGTAGAAAGCAAATGATAATAATATACATATAACGTTTTCAAAGAAATTCGTTCTTTTTAATTTAAATTTTTTTATTCGTAACACTATTTTTATCGTAACACATTATTTTTATCCGTGCGTAATCGTGTAAAGTTGTTTTTTTTTCATTGTACAATTGTCGTTTGAAAGAGCATATACTTGATTTTATTCTGACGATTGACATAGTCATTTTTTTTTTATTCTTTAATTTTTTTTAAATAAAATTATTATTTAAAGTATTTCTATATCATTTAAAAATGACAAAGATAAAATACAACTATTTTTTTTAACGCGTAAATGTTTGCAAAAGGAATAAATAAATAATTTATAATGCATTACTCATCTACGTCTGCATAAAAATATGTAACGGAGATATGTTTTATCAAAATTTCGTTTGTCAATTAGTGGTTTGGAAAATTATTTCTGATAATTATGGAAAATGCGTTTTATTGTTTATTGTTTAATAGAGTTGAATAACATTTACTTTCAATTCAGTTTTAAGCGAAAATTTTGATTCATCCTCATAATATTGCAACGAATGCTCAAGAAAATGCTTCTATAAATACGAAAAAAAATATTTGATTTTGTAATAATTCATACAATTTTAATATTTTTCCAAACATTAATTATAATTTCATCTGTTTTTATAAATGGGTTTCATAGAATAATAACAGCAATCCTTTATTATCTCAAGCGAAAAACTGGACACTCTAAAAATATTTTGAAAATATTAAAAGAATGGAATGTATGTTTAATTGCTTCTAACTTAGAATAAATTCAGAGACAGAAGTGTTTCGAATGCACTACTACTGTAATTTTTTTCTTTTACTTTTAAAATTCAATTTTAAGGATACTCTTTTTTATGTATAATCTAAGCATCGTTGTTATAAGTGTAATCTAACTTAAATATTTGTATCATCTAATTTATTATCAACATATATATTGTTATAAATCATATGTATTGTTATAAAACATATGTATTGCTACATATATGTATATTGTTTATTACTAGTCCTTCTCCTTACAATTATTTATAATAGCGGTACATTTTATCAACATTTTTGGGTGTCGAAGAATTAAATCGGAATGTTGTAGCTAATAAGTTTCGCTTATTCATGAATGTGGTATATTATGAATTAAATTTTACATTATGAATTAAATTTCGGTATATTATGAATTAAATTTAATTTTATGTTGCTTATTTAATATTGTGTAGATTGTTACATTATTCATGCTCGTTATTTTATTTCGAATGTATAGTATTTAACCTGAATTAGTAGTTAAGCGGTAATTTTCCGCCATTCGTGCATATTGAAAAAAAAATTATCCATACGAAGAAAATCTTTTGATTTCTAAACATTTTGCGATGCCTTGATTTTATTAATTTCGTGCGATCGGCAATAATAGTAATAATAATGTTATCTGTGTTTATGTATGGGTTTCTTACTGTTCTAACAATAAAACCCGGCATTCATCTATATGACGAACCGGACACGTTGACAAATATTCAGAAAGTGCCAAAAAAATGGAATAAATGTTTAATTTCCCTTAAGATGTAAGTTTCAACATAGGCATTATAACCATTTCAGCCAAGTGCTTCAGTTACATTTTTCTGAGATCAGAAAATAGCCCCTGTACACTCATAATGATGGATATTTGAAATGATCTATAATTTCGTTCTTTTAGTTTCTAAAATTCAGTTTTACCTTAACATACCAGGAATTTTACTCAAATTTTATAAAACTATTTCACATTACATTTATTATTTAAAACGATTTATCTTTCCTATTTCTACGTGATATATAGTTTAATAATTTCATGGAGAAATTTCTGGTTTGAATCTAAATATTTCCATTTAGAACCGGTCAAATGGCAAAATGTATCTTTCAACAGGATTATTATTACCATGTCAAGCAAGTCCTTCAGTTACATTTTCACGAAATGAGAAAATAGCTTTTGAATAATAATGAATACTTCAAATGATCTCCTATAATTTCGTTCTTTTAGTTTTAAACAATCATATTTAAGACTTAACATACCAGAAATTTTACTCAATGGAGAAATTTCTGGTTTGGATCTAAATATTTTCATTTGGAGCCGGTCAAATGACAAAATGTATCTTTCAACAGAGGTAATATACCATGTCGGCCAATTGCTTTATTTACATTTTCCTGAAATTGGAAAATAACACTTGAATACTCTTATTATCGAATATTTCAAATTAGCTAGTATAATGTTGTTCTTTTAGATTTTTAACATTCAGTTTTAACATTTAACGTACTAAGAATTTTACTCAAATATTATAAAACTGTCTAACACCACATTTTTTATTTAAAACTATTTCTATTTTTTATTTATTCGTGATATAAACTTTAATAATTTCATGAAGAAATTTCTGGTTTGAATCTAAATATTTTCATTTAGAACCGGTCAAATGGCAAAATGTATCTTTCGACAGGGTTATTATTACCATGTCAAGCAAGTCCTTCAGTTAGATTTTCACGAAATGAGAAAATAGTTTTTGAATAATAATGAATACTTCAAATGATCTCCTATAATTTCGTTCTTTTAGTTTTAAACAATCATATTTAAGACTTAACATACCAGAAATTTTACTCAATGGAGAAATTTCCGGTTTGGATCTAAATATTTTCATTTGGAGCCGGTCAAATGACAAAATGTATCTTTCAACAGAGGTAATATACCATGTCGGCCAATTGCTTTAGTTACATTTTCCTGAAATTGGAAAATAGCACTTGAATACTCTTACTATCGAATATTTCAAATTAGCTACTATAATGTTGTTCTTTTAGGTTTTTAACATTCAGCTTTAACATTTAACGTACTAGGAATTTTACTCAAATTTTATAAAACTATCTAACACCACATTTTTTATTTAAAACTATTTCTATTTTTTATTTATTCGTGATATAAATTTTAAAAATTTCATGAAGAAATTTCTGGTTTGAATCTAAATATATTCTTTCGGAATCGGTCAAATGACAAAATATATCTTTCAACAGAGGTATTATAACTATGTCAGCCAATTCCTTTAGTTACATTTTCCTGAAATTGGAAAATAGCACTTGAATACTCTTAATGGCGAATATTTCAAATGAGCTACTATAATTTCGTTCTTTTAGTTTTTAACATTTAGTTTTAACATTTAGCATACTAGGAATTTTACTCAAATTTTATCAAACTATTAACACCACATTTTTTTTAATTTAAAACTATTTATCATTCCTGTTTCTGCGTGATATAAATTTCAATAATTTCATGGAAATTTTTCTGGTTTGATTCTAAATATTTTATTTGGAACCGGTCAAATGACCGATTATTGGTAGATTTAGTGTTAAACATACCATAATATATATCAATTAATAACTGTAAAATTGCAATCCAACTAAAATGTTTATGTCATGTTAATTAGATTAAACCTATGCATCATTATAATTCAACAGTCATCCTTGTTCCCATAACTATTTATAGAGACAATGTATTTTACCAATATGTTTCTATCGAAGTATTGCTTCGGACAATTGCTGTAGCTGTATTTACATGGATGCTTTAATATTACGTTAATAATAATATAAACGTTATTTTGAATAAACTGATTTTCTTCTTTTGACTGATTTGATTTACTTCGAATTAGTTGTTAATCTTTCGTTTTCTTTCATTAGAGAGTACTTGCAAAGAATGATCAGCGAAACTACCGTTATGTGGATGGGGAAATCATTTTTTTTTTTAAATAATTTGCGATATATATGATTTTTATAGTTTTGTATGTGTGTCAGTGTTAATGAAAATTTCATCTTTGTCAATAAATAAGTTCCATAGAGTTATACCAGTAATATCTATTGTTATTTATATATTTTTTTTTTTTTTTGAGTACATCCTTTAAAATTAAATAAATATTAATCGAGTTAAAAATGTGTGTTTTATTAAATGTAATTTAAAAGAACTATAAAAACTTAAACTAGTGTTAATATTTGAATAATCCAAATTATAGTCAATATCCATTTCGTCAGAATGAATTAGTCATCCTTGTCCTTATAACTATTTGTCGTGGTCTGTACGATATGTCTCACCAAAATACTTCTTGTCGAAGTATAGTTTCGCAGAAATATTATAGTTTTAGATCATGTACATTAAAATTTATTATTTTATTTTGATTGAATAGAATTTAATCAGAATTCATTATTGAGCAGCATTTTTTTTCACAGAAATATTACAATTTAAGCTCTACAAAATTCTTTTTTTCTCTCTAGGAAATGGCATTTATTTTTTAAATAATTTGTGATGCATACAATTTTTTAATCTGTTCTATATTTGGCAGCATTAATGATCATGTCATATGTGTTTATACACTAACTTCATAGCGTTATATCAACCAAAATCTTCATTACATTGTGATAAACTGGACACCCATAAAAATATTTACTAAGTACAAAAAATGGAATATAAGTTTAATGGTCCCTACCTTGAAATGTATCCTCCAATAGAGGTATTAAAACCATGTCAAGCAAGTGCACCAATTACATTTTCCGAAGATCGGAAAAAAATAAAAACCAGAACATCCGTGGTAATGAAAAAAAAAATTGAGTATTTCGAATGCACTACTACAATTTCGTTCTTTCAGTGTTAAACATACACATTGTATGCGCCTTTATCCAGGCTTAATATATAATCCCAGTGTGCACAAAATAAATGCTTGAAAAAAAATTCACAAGCAGTGGTTCCTATATCTCACTGTCATGTTATATACGGTTCTAGCCCGGTAGCTAGATACGGAGAATTGTTACACACAGCTATTCTCTTAGCAAGCTCACTCAGTTCTGAGTTGTCAGGGAGAATGTTAGCTGAAGCTCTAGTTCGCCGGTAGGAGAATTTGGTTGCTAGGGGTTGCACCGGGGGAAATGACGCCAAAGACACATCTTGGCGAGGATGCAGCAGAGCTCATACTTCGCCAGAAAGATGTACAGAGGAAAAGCACAAACTAATTTCGATAATCCCTCCAAACTAGGAGAGGTAGCGGGATTAAATGCTAATCCACATTATTTTCTATTACGGCAATTAACGGTTGTATAAAAATAGGCGTAGAAAAACAAATTAATTGCGTGCGCTCATCTAATTAAGTTGTTTTGTAAATGTTTTGGGATTACTAATTTTATTATTATTTTCAAAATATAATGTAATCTTTATGAAAAATAGTTGTTGAAGAATAAAAGTGATAATTTTGCATTTTTAAAAATGTTTGGATATTATAAAAAAAATAATTACAGACTGTTAATAGATAGCAGAGTTATTTAGAAAAAAAATGTTATCTTTTGAAAAAAAAAAAAAAAAAAAAAAAAAAAAAGAATAAATAATTTTTAAATAAATTCTATATTTAAAAAAAATTTCAGCAAAATAATTTTTTTTCATTTAATCTGAGTTAAATGCTTTCCAAATTGAAGAGAATTAATGATCAAAGTAGTAAAATTGTAAGATCTATATATGACATTTAATACTTTTATTTTTTGCATTTAGTAATGTATAATTATTTTATTACAGTTTAAGTAGTAATTTATTTTAACCAAAACATGTTATTATTAACTTTACACCTAAAAAAATTAAAAGTTGCAACAGACAATTCGATTGTTGTTATTTTGTTAGAATTTACGATACTTTTAAGATTTTATATAAATTAAAAGTCCTCTCTGAAATTTTGTTTTATTAAGATTTTTTAACCGGGTATACATCATAATCACTATGGCATATTAATATACCGTTTGTTCACGGAATTATATATTTTATATTTTTACCAAAATGATAATTTAAGGTTTAGAAAGATATATTAAAAAAACATTCTAGTCTGTCGGTGCAAAATAGTAAAATTTTGATTTTTTTTTTTTTTTTTTTTTTTTTTTTTTTTTTTTTTTTTTAGACCTGAGGGGAAGAAGATGTTATGTAACAAAAATTAGAATTCGAAAAAATTGAAATGAAAGTTTTTTGTTATAATTTAGTTACTTATTTAATTACTTCTTAGTAGCGTAAGTTTGAATGTTAATAGGGGATACTAAACTCTCCTAGAAAACAATATTAACATTTAATTGTTAAGGGGTCTCAGGACTCTTAAAATTGGAAAAAATTATAAAAACAAAGACCATTTTTAACATTTAATATCTTAAAATGCATTTGATTTTAAAAAACAATTTTAATTGTGACGAAAGATATAAGTATGTTCTTTCATTTCAAATATTTAAAAAATTGCAAGATGTAGAATTAACATTTACAGGGTGCTCCAAACTGTCAGATATTTGATGAGCAGAAAATTGGCATAACAGATTATGCGCAGGATTACAAAATAAATTTTGCAACCAGAATACAATTTTTGAACTTCAGATAGTAATAATTACCCTGAACCTAAGTAAATTTTTATTTAAAGCATTTTTATATTTCTAATGCAAATTTATATTTAGCTAATATAAAATATAGAAAATTTCAACAATATATACATACTATTTCAAAAATACCTAAAAAAATATTTTTTTAACAATAAAAAGGAAATTTTAGGTTCAGTTTATACAGACTAACATGAAACATATGTTTTAGAAATTTCATGAAAAAATAATCAGAAGTTTTGAAATATCGTGCGCATTATGCCCAAAAACGTCATTTGTAGAAAAATGGCTTGACAGTTTCGGAAACGCCGCTTCAGCTATTGAGCGGGTATAGTTCTAAACGTTCAAAAAAGATAGGAGTTTAACATCTAAAAAAATTAAATTTTCGAAAATTTTAAAGCTTTAAGAGTCTCGAGACCCCTTAAATATTAGAAATTATTTTCACCATTTAATTTATTAAATATAAAATAATAAATATTAAAAAATACTGTCTAAAATACTAAAGATAATAATAAATATACTGCCTATATTAAAAGATATCTTCAATACTAAGTAGACTTTTAGTATTACCATATGATGTAATACCTCATAACGCATGAATACCTCATAATCCATAAAATAAAATAAAAAATGAGAAAATGTATCATAACGTGTTCTTCAGCTAAACTCTTCAATTAACGAGGGAATGAGTTTATATTAAAATCGATATTTTCGTTAATCTATATTTTATTTGATCTTATAAAATCCATTCCCAATTTTGATGAAATTTATACACAAGGAAGGTAAAATAATGAAAAATATAAACATAATGTATAGCATTTTTAGGTGCGTTCGTAATTATATAAATACGTAGCACCTATAGTGGTTGTTCAGTCCGTCCGTCCGTCCGTCTGTCCGTCCATCTGTCCGTCCGTCCGACTGTCTGTCCGCATATAACAGAGCAAAAACTACCCAACCGAATGGCCTGAAATTTTAAATGTATGATTGTTGCAAAATTTTGTCGAGCCATTTCAAATTTTATGAAAATCGGATGTATAGTTTAATTAAAGGGACAGTCAAAAGTTTTTCTTCACATTACGGCCAATGGGGAAAATTATTGCAAGTGCATTTTAATGATGTTACAGCCTTCCGAATGGTCTGAAATTTTAAAGATATAATTGTTGCAAAATTTTTTCCAGCCATTTCAAATTTTAGGAAAATCGGCTGCATAGTTTAATTACAGGGACAGTCAAAAGTGTTCCGTTACATTACGGGGAATGGGAAAAAATTATTGGAAGTGCATTTTAATGATGTTACAGACTATGCACTTTATGAAGTGCAATAAATTATGCATTCAGTACAATATGGGGTGCAAAAAATAATTATAAAACTAGCTATAGTACGAACGCACCCCATTTGCCACGTTTGACGAGCAATTTCCAACTTGTTAATTTTTACATTTAATAATATTTATTTTTTTTCCAAGAAATTATAGCTATGCAGATTATACTTTGAAGAACACAGTCTGTTAATAATATTTCCAGCAATGCTTTCTTCGTACAATGCGTCATATATATATATTTTTAAAACTTTTATGAATATCCACTTTTTTGTCACTTTTTGCTATGACATTAATTTTTTTTTACTGAGTATTTAATATAAATTCAGAAAAATAAATCTTAAATAGCAGTTCATGAGTAGTTCATTATAAAGTATAACTATAGACTTTACATTAAAAAAAAAAAAACAGTCTGTTATTAACTTTTTCCAGCGATGCTTCCTTGGTACATTCTATAACATTTTGTCAAACTTAGACATATATCTACTCCTCTGTCACATTTTGCTTTGACATTAATATTTCTTTACCGATTATTTAATATAATCACATTAGTAAAATAAATATGAAATATCAGTTTCTATGTAGTTCATTACTCTTCACACAATTTACTATATTTAAAATGAAACTGAAATATTTCTAAATCGTATCTTCTTTTTATTATGTCATAAATTTAGTGATGCTTTAGTACATGAAAAATTTCTTACATTAATTTAACGTTGTTCTTTTTGTCTTTTACAGTCACGAATGAAAAATACAAGGTTTTTGATATCATTACTAAAACTATTTGGCATTTAAACTGTTTATTACTAAGATCTTCCTTTTTGAAGATCACTTTCAATGTCATCATCTTATTTTTTCTTGTTTATTAGAAAATATATTAATATATATTAAGAATTGTTAGATATTTTATCACCGCTGTGTAATAATGATATTTTTATTAAGGAAAGAAAAGAATTAAACTTATGATTAAGGGATGTCGGTAAAATTAATTTAATCTAATTAATATTGGTGCATTTTGAAAAAAAAAACCAACTTGTCAAAGGAACTCAAACCAAAAGTAAAGAAATCATTTCAAATATTTATTGAAATATTTTAGTGATAAGTTTTAATGATTATTTAGTGAGTGGTTTTTTTTCAGTGCATATTTCTTGAAATTAATTTTTGATCGACTAATTATAAACAAAATATATCCATACTTTTTCTATTTTCACAGAACTGCTTTTAATACTAAGATAGCAGATTCGAATTAGTTCAGTACTTCGTAATTTATCATGATGAAAATCTTGCATATTTTTCTGTTTTTTGTACCCCTGTATAAAAACTGTCAGAGCAACAATCTTCATTAACGAATCAATACATTGCCCTAATTAGATTCGAACTGATTCAGTATTTCAGACGTTATTGTGATGACAATTTTCGCCTGTATTTATTTATTTATTTATATATTTATTTATTTGCTAAACAAGCCATAAGAATTACATACTTCGTCAAGGAACTTATCCAAGATACTGTCAAGATCAATGCATTGTCCCAATTGGGATAGAATTGTTAAAGTATTTTGAAAATAATTGTGAAGAGGAGATGTTCAGTATCTATAGATATATAGCTAAGCGAAGTGATTTCAATTAATATTTTTTAATTAAATAAAAAGACTTTATTTAAATAAATATCATTTAATCATTCCCTTCAGTATGGGTGCCGAAATCGAAGGAAGAGGGAGAATTGGCTTTTGAAGATTATGATATTGGAAATGGAACGAAGATTCATTTATGTTGATACCAGGTGAAGGACTTCTATTATTTGCAATTTGACAGGTATTTCTGTTCATTTTACATCTTTTTCTTGTAGGTTTGGGTGGACGCTAGTCGTTTTGCATTCATATATACTGCAATATAATTATACTTTGAATTAAAGTAACTTTATACTGTTTATATGATATTTTTAATGTTTTGTTTACTTTTTAATATCAGTTACAATATTTACATGTCAGTTTACATCTTAGGGTCAAAATTTTCAAAACATATTTTAGTTTTTAGATATTTTTTTTAATGCAGGATGGACCTATGTTTCGAATCCTCAAAGACAGGGGGTGGAATTAGTTCTGTCTGTCCACTCACTTACGAGAAACAGACAGTCTTTTGCCTGTTTAAGTTTGATTGTTTTAAGTGTCCATAGTTAATTGTTAAAACATATAATATAAGGTTAGTTGGGGCAACTGGGCCATGATTTTACAATGTGACTCTGGAGCTTATGAGAATTCAGCTTCAAAAAGCTAATGTTCATTTGAATTAAAGTCTGAACTGCTGTAAATGTGTTCAGTTAGGTTCCCTCTATCAGACGGAAATGCTCAAAATTACATTTTAATATTTAAAATTATAAAACTATGTATATTTCCTCTTTCTTTCCTCATGGGTCCATTTGCCCCCAAAAATGGGGTAACTGGACCAGGGGGATCTATGTTCCACACGCGTTTATTTTTTTTTTTTTTTTTTCATATCGAATATCAGGTCCTGTTTGAAAAAGTGTAAACAACTTTAAAAAAATTTAAACCAGGAAGATCATGTAAATTATATGTCAATAAACAGCGTTGTAAGGGAAACCTTTGCTGTCAATGTGTCACTAAAAGTGAAAATATTAGATTTATTTATACCAAAAATATAAAACTTAAGTAAGTACTTATGTACTTTAGCATAGATAATAAGTTTAAAAGTCACATGGGTATTTTAAGGAAAAAAATAGCAAGGTAAATCTATGAACAAACGGCTACGTAAGTACCTAAGTACTTTATCTTTATCCAGAGGTCGCATTATATAGGGAAATTTTATTGTTCCTACCAGTACCCTTAATGAGTTTCCTTCATGATTATTTTATTTAACATATTCTAAAGAAAAGTGCGATGAAGATATTAGTTTCAAAATAGTGGTAGGAACGATAAAAACTTCCCTATAGAATGCGGCCTCTGTGTATAGTACAATTCGAAGGTCTAGCTATCTCGCTTTCAGGGGCAAGGTACTTGCATTCGTAAAATGTTGAAATAATTTAATGACACCAATATTTACAAGATAATCTATTTGTAAACAAGTAAAAGTATATTTTCGCGTACTTAATAAAGGTGAAATTTTCATTATAAAATTCATGAGCCAATGTGGCAATTAGGAATTAAAATTAAGTGATGCCATAACGGTCAAGAAATTTGGTTTCAAACCACTCAATATGCTTTTTTTAATTTTATTACGTAATTTTAATAACGTATTCTATCATTTTCTTTATTGTGAGTAAAAAACAGTGGAGAAATTTACTTCTCGTAGTAAGAGAGACTCAAAAAAATTATTTATAACTATTGGGGTAACTGGATCCAGCATGGTCCAGTTACCCCATTCTTGAAAAATTTATGGGGTAACAGGGACACCGGGCTTACATTTGAAACATGAAGTAAATATGTATAGATACCTAATAATATTAATGTAGTTATATGTCTAAACTTAAAAAAAAAGATTGTTTAATAAAAGTACTTACAGTATTTTAATAAAAAGTCGAGGAAGTTCAACCATATTGACGTTGTTTTTAAAAAAAGAAACGTAAATTTTTGACAACCTATCACAGCAAAGTGAGAGTTATGATAGAGTTGATACATGTTGTTTTAGGAAGTAGAGATTAAGGCGCATTGTTCACAAAAGCTAAAATTTAAAAAACACCAACAGATTTTTATAAAATAGCCTATGGCCCAGTTACCTCGTGGGTCCAGTTACCCCAAATAACCTGACACTTTCCTGAATTTATATTGCATTTGTTTTTGAATATTTTAATAAAGTATATATTGGGTCGTTCGGAATGTCGTGGCCGCATGAGAAAATTAATTCGTACCGGAAAATTGTACCCGGTAAATAGACATTAGATATCGGAATCCATGTCTAATAATTAAATGATAGAATTTTCCCAAACAGACAGGATTTTCCAAACGACCCAATATATTTATTTAAATATTAAAATGATTCTAGAAAATATAAATTATTTTAATTCTAACTCACATTTTTTTTTTCAAGCAACATCACAAAATTTATTTCAATATTAATTGACACTGCCTGCTAAAAAGCAATTGCATATCAATATTACTTTTATTACCCTTAGATATCAATTTATTACAGCTACATTCTGTAACACAAAATCAAAACTTGGAACAGAAAAAAAAGTCAATAGTAGAAAATTTCATCATCCGCATAATAATTATCTGACAATACATTTTGAGGCAGTTTATCTTTTATTTTGAGTTTTTATACTATTAACTGATTCATAAAAAGATGCAAAAAATTGTAAGTTAATTTTCAATATTTTCATTTAATATTAACATCAAATTGAACTTTATTCATCCACAAGTTTTCTTCACTAAGTCAGCGACTGTGGAAGTATTTTGATTAAATTTCTATTCAGAAATCATTATTGAGACTTCCTCTTTTCCTGGTGATAACATATGAAACCCAAATACTTTTATACGTAATAACGTGCTTCGATCTGCTTTTGATCAGAAAATGAGATGCTGTCTGCCAAAACTTTTCACCTTTGATGCCTCTCTTCCTATATATATGTTATCATATTCGGAAATAGAGTCTTCAGATTTATCTATTGTTATAAGGAAAAGATAATTTCGCAGACTGACATATCAAATGGTTGTTATTGCATGTAAATACGTATGTAGAAATAAATGCAAGTGAAGGAAGGAAATAAATGAAATAGGCTTCTATTAAATATGTTAGAAAAAATGTTTCTAACATTATTTTTTTTTTTTTTTTATGCGTTGTTTAACGATAATTTGTAGAATATTATTTTAATATAATCATAAAAATGAATGCTCTGATTACAACATAAATACAATGAAAGCGTATAATAGGTTATAGTACAGTCGAACCTCTATTTAACGAAGTCGCCAAATCCTGGAGAAAAGTTCGTTGTATGGGAAATTCGTTAAATAGAGATTCACCTTTTAAAATACTTTAAACTACATAAAACAGATTTTAAATTCATAAACACTAAATATTTTTACTAAAAGTAATTACTCACAATTTTTTTATAAATTATATCGATTTGTTTTATTTATTTTACCCACCAATATCCATCATCAATTCGTTTTTTCTATGTGTTCAAATCTTTGATATCTGCAAGGAAAACAAAACATTGTTCGGGAATACACTGTATTTTCTGTTTAAAGTAAATTGTTTTATATTAAAATTAACGAATTTTAATGACCTTATCGTATTTATTATTATTATAACAAATAATTTTAACCATACTTTAACATATGCGTCCTTAAATTTAGTTTCTGAAAAACTCTGTTAATTTTGTCTAAGATTTTTTCTTTTAAAAAGTGCTTTCGCTCATAATACGTCTCACATCTTTGCAATGTACCAAAATCCCCTTCATGCGTTTTTACTTGTAACTATAATCCGCGTCGGATTGTTTCAAATGATTTTAGCATTTCATCATACGAAGTTTTGTTAATTCCTGCATAATGATAATTTCCATCATCATCATTTTCGTCTTCATCGCAATTCATTGCTGTATTGTTCTTATTTTTCACATTGTTGAAAATATCCAATTCGGATAGTGTTTCCGAGATCTCAATTTCAGAATTAAGTGAAATACAATCATCAATCAGCACATCATGGTTGATTTCTTATTTTTTTCTCATTTGTAATATCCACATTTTTTTAAGTTACTCTAACGGATTATCGTCTTCGTCCTCCGTACTTACCGAATTCTCACTGCTGACAAAGAAGGCGCCTTGTAAAACCAGTTCAAGGCCATGGAACATCATAAAATGTGTTTAATGAAAGAATAAGTTTGAAATGTCCAGAAATATTTTGAGAAATGGGGAGAAAAAAAGATTTAGATCACAAGAAAAAGTTCGTTAAATAGAGAATGCACTTCGCTATTTGGAGATTATTTTCTGAAGAAATTCGCAAAATGTTCTTGGTTCCAAGTAAAAGTTCGCAAAATAAAGAAATTCGCAAAATAGAGATTCGTTAAATAGAGGTCCGACTGTAGATGAATATTATAGTCAATGAAAAAATGTAGTAGATTATTAATAAATACGTTTTTAGATAATTCCATTTATTTCTGTGTGTATGTATGTATTCTAAGGTTTAAAATGTACAAGCTACTAAATTTCCCATACTGACGTGTGAAATGGTTGTTATTGCATAAAAATACGTAAGTAGAAATAAATGCAGTTAAAGGAAGGAAATAAATAAAATAGGCTTTTATTAAATATTTTATTAAATATTTTATTAAATATGTTATAAAAATGTTTTTAACATTAATTTATTTTTCTGTATTTTTTAATGGTCATTTGTAGGTCATTTTAAAGCAGTGGTAAATATAATAAAAAGGGAATAACACAACTTAAATATAATTAAATAAATCAATATAGTAGATCATTTATAAGGATATTTCTTGATGATAATTTTATTCATTTATTTATTTATGTGTATCGTACAGTTAAAATTATACAAGCATCTAAATTTCGCAGACTGAGATGTGAAATGCTTGTTATTGCATGTAAATATGTATGTAGAAATAAATGCAACTGAAGGAAGAAAATAAATGAAATCGGCTTTTATTAAATATGTTATAAAAATGTTTCTAACATTAATTTTATGTTTCTGTATTGCTTAATGATAATTTGTAGAACGTCACTTTAAAATAGAGGTTAATATAATAAACAAATGAGTAACACAACATAAATACAATGAAAGAAATTAATAAAGATGTTCCTTTATGATAATTTTATTCATTTATTTTTTTATGTATATATTTTATAGTTTCAAATATACAAACTACCAAATTAGAGAATTTCACAGACTAACATATGGAATGGTTGTTGTTGAGTGCAAATACGTATATAGAAAAAAATACAATTAAAGAAAAAATAAATAAAAGAAATAGGCTTTTATTAATTATGTTATAACAAATGTTTCTAAAATTAATTTTATTTTTCTACATTGTTTAACGATAATTTGAAGAATGTCATTTTGAAAGAGTGGTTATTATACGTTAATATGGTTATATGGAAATAAATGCAGTGAATGTAATTTAAATAAAGTAAATGAAATTAACATAGTAGATTATTATTAAATAATTTTCTGGTTAATTTTATTAGTTATTTTACCTATGTATTATAAAGTTCAATATATTTTCAGAAGCAACTATATAAGATAATTTCATAGACTGACATATAAATTTTATACCTACACGACATAAATGACATATTATATATAAACTAGGGGGCTCTACATCCTGCAAGCTACGCTCGCCAACCCCCGTTCAGACACCAGAGAATCTAAAAACACGCTAATCTGATCGGTTTAAAAAATATTATAGAAGATTGAATTATACTGAAAAAAGCTGTGCAGATCTCCCTGTAAACGGGTTTCCATTCAATTTCCTTTTATTTCAAAAATTTAAGGCCGAATCAGTTGCTGTTAAGACATCCAATGGTTGTTTTCGTGTTTGATTAAAGAGGATCAGTTAAACATTTGAAAAGAAGCTAAAAATAAAAGGAATTAAGTGTACAGAGTCTTTGTCTCCCAGTATTTTAAAACAATTTCTGTAACAATAGCCTAAGTCATGTGACTATCATCAACAGTTCCGGGCGAACCACTTCGCTTTTTATATCCCTGGTGCCATTTAGGTACTTTAATATTAGCCAGGTACAGGTGATAAGTCGCCAAATATTATTCTATTGCCATCATTTCATCTATATTATGATAGTCCAAGTCATGTAACTGCCATAAATAAATACGCTCTGATTCCTTCGCTTTTCATATGAAAGTTTGGCCCAGATATCATATACCACCCCATATTGGCGCGATTTTTTTTCCGACGCTAATTTGGGGAAAACATCAACAGCATAAACAACAACATACGGCATATCAAATCAAGCAAAATAACGATACTATGGCGCCAGTTAAGTACCCGTTGCGTATATGACATTGGCGTCAGAAAAAAATAGCGCCAATATGGGACCGTATGTGGCATCTGTGCCGAAAGTTTTCCATTTCGATTTTTAAAAAATCAATTTTTTTTTTTCGAATAATACTACATAAAACCATTGTCGCAAAAAATTCTTGGTACTGTTACGCTAGCCGGGTGCAAATCTCGCCAATAACTATTTTTCAACTCGCCAGTTAGCATTTTTTTTTTCGAGTGGTAAATTAAAACATTGCTCTGAAGTTGAAATTAAATGTCAACGTTTGTTACATCATTTAATATTTGGCCAGATGCCATATACGCACCCGGTTTGGCGTGATTTTTTTTACGAAAATTTGGCGAAATCCTCGTTTTCGAATACCAGTTACATATGTATTTTTGGTACTACTTAGTTATCCCGTCGACCAAAAATCTATCACCAAACTATAAGATTAAATGCCAATAATGGTTGATCGTAAATGTCACATTCGCTTGACTTTAAGCAAGTTACACGTCTTTACGTCATCAAGTGATTTTTATTTCGACGTTTTATTTGTATATTTATTAATGTTATACTATTTTCTTTGTTCTTTCGTTATTTAAATTAAAAATTATATCAATGTGTATAATTTCGCGAGTGGTTTGGCGATTTATATAATTTGACGGAATGGGTCGATGGAATAACTAACTAATACCGTATTTTTTAATTATTTTCTATTATTTTTTATTTTTAAAGGAAAATGACCAAAAAAATAATTAACTATAGAACAAAACAATTTATGTAATTTTAAAAAGGAAAATAAAGTAAATAGACATTTATTATTAAATAAACAACAATAGACGGGTTACCATATCAACGAAAATAATACCATTTTGGCGCCAATTAGGTACCCCGGTGCGTATATGACATCGGTGCCTAATATTTTTCTTTTCATTTCGTTTAAAAAAAATAAAGAAGTGAAAGCCATTTATTTTAAATGTTTCTGTTTGTATTAAATAAAATGATAATGAAATACAAATTGAATTATGAATAAAAGTAACATGATACATTTCTCAGCATACATTTAAGGGAGGCCAAACTTCTCGCCAAATTAGTTTGAAATAGTAACTTTTTCTAAAATCTGAAAAAAAATATCCGTTTGATTAAAATTTGAGTTGCCATCATTAGAAAAATGTATATAAAATTAGAAAAAAAAATTAATATTTCGAAAACTAATTCGAATTTAAAAATTCTAATACCAGTTTTGAAATCTGGGGATCAATATTGATTTTTGGTGTTAATTTCATCGCAAAGTATTCCATATTTTAGGAGAAATCGCCGTGAAACATAATCAGTTGTTTAATCAGTCGATTCATGCTTCCGTTTCATACTTCCGTTTCATAAATTCGTTTCATTAGGATTTTATATATATAGGGTAGATACGTATGTTGAAAGAAATGCAACTGAAGGGAGATAATAAATGAAATAAAAAAATTTCACAAAATTTTACAAAAATTTTACAAAAAAAAAAAAAAAGTTTTTAACGTTAATTTATTTATTTGCATTGTTTAACGATAATTTTTAGAAAGTCTTTTTAAACGAAGCTTTATTATTTGTTAATGTAAATCGTGAAAATGAATGCGGTGAATACAACTTAAATACAAGGAAAGCGTATAATAGTTTATAGTAGAAGACTATTATTAGTCAATGAAAGAATATACTAGATAATCAATAAATATGTTTCTAGGTAACTTCATTTATTTATGCATGTATGCATCGTACAGTTAAAAATATACAAGCTACTAAATTTCGTAGACCGACATGTCAAAAGCTTGTTATTACATGTAAATACGCATGTAGAAATAAATGCAACTGAAGAAAGGAAATAAATGAAATAGGCTTTTATTAAATATGTTATAAAAATGTTTCTAACATTAATTTTATTTTTCTGCATTGTTTAGCGATCATTTGTAGAATGTCATTTTAAAACAGTGGTTAATATAATAAAAAAATAACACAACTTAAATACGATTAAAAAAATAATATAGTAGATCATTAATAAAGATGTTTCTTCATGATCATTTAATTCATTATTTATTTATGTATCAATTGTGCAGTTAAGGCTGACATATGGAATGGTTACTATCGCATGTAAATACGTATGTAGAAATAAATGCCATTGAAGGAAGGAAATAAATGAAATAGGCTTTTATTAAATATGTTATAAAAAATGTTTCTAACTTTTTTTTTTTTTTTTTTTTTTTTTTTTTTTTTTCATTGTTTAGCGATTATTTGTAGAAAGTCGTTTTAAAACAGTAGTTAATATAATAAAAAAAATAACATAACTTAAATACAATTAAAAAAATAATAATATAGTAGATCATTAATAAAGATGTTTTTTCATGATCATTTTATTCATTATTTATGTATGTATATACTGTACAGTTAAAAATATACAAGCTGCTAAATTTCGCATACTGACATGTGACATGTTTGTTATTGCATGTAAATACATATGTAGAAATTAATGCAACTGAAGGAACAAAATAAACGAAATAGGCTTTTATTAAATATGTTATAAAAAATGTTTCTAAGATTAATTTTATTTTTCTGCATTGTTTAGCGATCATTTGTAGAATGTCATTTTAAAACAGCGGTTATTATACGTTAATATGGTTATATGGAAATGAATGCAGTGAATGTAATTTAAATACAGTAAATGAAATTAACATAGTAGATTATTATTAAATACACAAGCCTGCGATGGTTTTGTTGTTTAAATTTTGATAATTGATTTCATTAGTATTTTTTAGCGCTGAATGCGAAAATGATCTTCATATTTAACCATCACGTCAGGACTTTTTGCAAATTGTAAATTTCAATGGTAAAAAGTAAAAAAATAGAGTACATCCGATACAGAAAGGTACAGGAAACTGTTGTGTTTCTTAACTTTTGATAAATGATTTTTACATATTTTTTAGCCATGAATTCGAAAATGACCATCATTTTTAACCATCAAGTCAGCGTTTTTTGCAAATCGAAAATTTCAAAGCCAAAAAATAGCAAAATTCTGATACTATAAAATAGATGAGATGTTTGTGTTTTTTAAATTTTGATAATTGATTTTTATGTACTTTTTAGCACTAAATCTGAAAATGACCTTCATTTTTAACCGTCACTTCAGAATTTTTCGCAAATCGTAAATTTCAAAGTTAAAAAGTAAAAAATTTGCAAAAAATCCTCACGCACTGGTAAAAAATGAAGGCCATTTTTATATTCAGCGCTACGAAATATGTAAGAATCAATTATCATAAGCTAAGCAAAATGACGCAAACTAAATTTTGCAGGCTTGTGATATTTTTCCGGATAATTTTATTAGTTATTTTACATATATATTATAAAGTTCAATATATTTTCAGAAGCTACTATATAAGATAAATTCATAGACTGACATATAAATTTGATACCTACACGACATAAATGACATATTATATGTAAATACGTATGTTGAAAGAAATGCAATTGAAGGAAGAAAATAAATGATATAAGATTTTAATATATATATTACAAAAAAAAGTTTTTAACGTTAATTTATTTATTTGCATTGTTTAACGATAATTTTTAGAAAGTCTTTTTAAACG
Source organism: Maratus speciosus (assembly GCA_963932465.1). Classification (NCBI taxonomy): domain Eukaryota; kingdom Metazoa; phylum Arthropoda; class Arachnida; order Araneae; family Salticidae; genus Maratus; species Maratus speciosus. The sequence goes on from OZ010790.1 coordinate 603,016,726, forward strand.
AAGCTTTATTATTTGTTAATGTAAATCCTGAAAATGAATGCGGTGAATACAACTTAAATACAATGAAAGCGTATAATAGTTTATAGTAGAAGACTATTATTAGTCAATGAAAGAATATACTAGATAATCAATAAATATGTTTCTAGGTAACTTCATTTATTTATGCATGTATGCATCGTACAGTTAAAAATATACAAGCTACTAAATTTCGCAGACTGACATGTCAAAAGCTTGTTATTGCATGTAAATACGTATGTAGAAATAAATGCAACTGAAGGAAGGAAATAAATGAAATGGGTTCTTTTTAAATATGCTATAAAAAAGTTTCTAACATTAATTTTATTTTTCTGCATTGTTTAGCGATCATTTGTCATTTTAAAACAGTGGTTAATATAATGAAAAAAATAACGCAACTTAAATACAATTAAAAAAAATAATATAGGAGATCATTAATAAAGATGTTTCTTCATGATCATTTTATTCATTATTTATTTATGTATCAATTGTACAATTAAGGCTGACATGTGGAATGGTTGCTATCGCATGTAAATACGTATGTAGAAATAAATGCAACTGAAGGAAGAAAACAAATGAAATAGGCTTTTAATAAATGTGTTATAAAAAATGTTTCTAACATTAATTTTTTTTTTCTGCATTCTTTAGCGATCATTGGTAGAAAGTCATTTTAAAACAGGGGTTAATATAATAAAAATAAAATAACACAGCTTAAATACAATGAAAGAAATTAATATAATAGATCATTAATAAGGAAGTTTCTTGATGGTAATTTTATTCATTTATGTTTTAAGTACGTATTTTACAGTCAAAAATATACAAGCTACTACGTTAGAGAATTTCGCAGACTAAAATATGGAATGGTTGTGAAAATACGTATTAGTACGGTTACATAATTCGTACGTACGTAATACATCTAGAGGTAAATAATACGTATGCAGTAAAAAATTTAATTAAAGGGAAAAAATAAAGGAATTTGGCTTTTATTAATTATGTTGCAAAAAAAAATAATTCTAAAATTAATTTTATTTTTCTGCATTGTTTAACATTAATTTTTAGAATTTCATTTCAAACAGTGCTTATTATAGCTTAATATGATTATGGAAATGAACGCGGCGAATACAATTTAATTGCAATGAAAAAAAAAACAATATAGTAGATTATTAATAAATATATTGCAAGATAATTTTACTTATTTCTTAATTTATTTATGTATTGTACAGTTAATAATATACAAGCAACTATATCAGATAACTTCGCAGATTTAGGTATGAAATGTTTGCTATAGCATGTAAATACGTATGTAGAAATAAATGTAATTAAAGGAAGAAAATAAATCAAATAAATTTTTATTAATTATGCTACAAAAATTGTTTCTAAGATTAATTCGGCCTTCTTTAATGATAATTTGTAGAATGAGTTTATAAAAGAGTGTTTATTAGATGTTAATATAATCTGGTAAATGAATGCGGTGAATACAACTTAAATACAATGAAATAAATAAATATTGTAGATTAGGAATAAATAAGTTTCAAGATAATTTTATTTATTTATGTGTTGTATAGTTAAAATATTTTCGGAAACTACTATATAAGATAATTTTGGATGCTGACTGGAATATTTGTTATTGCATGTAAATACGTATGTAGAAATAAATGTAACTGAAGGAAGATGATAAATGAAATAGGTTTTTATTAAACATGTTTTAAAAAATGTTTCTAAGACTGATTTTATTTTTCTGCACTGTTTAACGGCTATTTGTAGAATGTCATTTTAATACAATCATGAAAAAGAATGCGTTGAATACAACGTGAATACAATGAAATAAATTAATGTAGTAGATCACTAATAAATATCTTTCTAAATAATTTCATTTCTTTATTTATGTTTTGTATAGTTAAAAATATGTAAGTTACCTTATGAGATAACTATAGACTGACATATGAAATATGTCGCATGTAGAAATAAATGCAACTGAAGGAAGAAAATAAATGAAGTAGAGTTTTATTAAATATGTTACAAAAATGTTTCTAACATTAAATTTATTTCTCCGCATTGTTTAATGATAATACGCAGAATATCATTTTGAAAGAGTGTTTATTATATGTTAATGTAATCGTGAAAATGATAACCGTGAATAAAACCTTAAATACGGTGAAGGAAATTTATACAGTCGCTTATGAATACATAAGTTTCAAGATAATTTTATTTATATATTTAATAATGTATTGTACAGTTAAAAATATTTTCGGAAGTTACTATATAAGAAAATTTCACATGCTAACATATGAAACAGTTGCTATTGCATGTAAATATCTAGAAATAAATGCAACTGGAGGAGAAAAATAAATGAAATAGGCTTTTATTAAATATGTTACAAGAATGTTTCTAACACTAATTTTATTTTTCTGCATTATTTAATGATAAGATGTAGAATATCATTTTGAAAGAGTGTTCATTATATGTTAAAGTAATCATGAAAATGAATGCGGTAAACAACTTAAGTGCAATGAAAGAAATTAACATAGTAGATTATTAATAAGTATGTTTCTAGATAATTTTATTTATTTATTTATTTATTTATTTATTTATTGTATAATGAAAAACATACAAGCTACAATGTGAAATAATTATGTAGACTGACATGAGAAATGTTTGTTACTGTATGTAAATACATATGTAGAAGTAAATGCAATTAAAGGAAAAAATGAATGAAATAGACTTTTTATTAATTATGTTACCAAAAAATGTTTCTAACATTAATTTTAATTTTTTGTATGTTTTAACGATAATTTGTAGAATGTCAGTTTGAAAGAGTGGTTATTGTACGTTAATATGATTATGAAAATTAATTCTGTGAAGGCAACTTAAATACAATAAAATAGAATAAATGAATTTAATTCGAAATTATTTTCATTTTGAAATAAATGAATTTAATACTAGATTATTATCAAATATGTTTCTAGATAACATCGCAAGCTGACTTGCGAAATGATTGTTATTCTACATAAATATGTATGTAGAAATAAATTAGATTGAAATCAGGAAATAAATGAAATAGACTTTAATTAAATATGTTACAAAAATGTTTCTAAAATTGATTTTATTTTTCTGTATTCTTTAACGATAATTTGTAGAATGTAATTTTAAAAGAGTGGTTATTATGTTTTAATATATCATGAAAATGAATGCGTGAATGCAACTTAAATACACTAAATAAAATTAACATAGTAGATTATTATAAAAAATGTTTCTGGATAATTTTATTCATTTATTTATTTATGTATGTATTGTACAGCTAAAAATATACAAGCTCCTAAATTAGACAATTTCGCAGACTGACATAAGACATGTTTGTTATTGCATGTAAATACTTATATAGAAATAAATGCAATTGAAGGAAGAAAATAAATGAAATGGGTATTTATTAAATATGCTACAAGAAATGTTCCTAAAATTAATTTTATTTTCATGCATCGTTTAATGATAATTTGTAGAATGTAATTTTAATATAATCCTCAAAATGAATGCGCTGAATACAACGCAAATGCAATGAAAGAAATTAATATAATAGATCATTAATAAATATGTTTCTAGATAATTCCATTTATTTATGTTTTGTATAGTTAAAAATGTCTAAGAGAAATATAACTGTGAAAAAAGGGAGTCAAGTTCTGAAAAAAATAATAATTATTATTGTAATAATAATAATAATAATAATGCAGTGAATGCAACTTAAATACAATGTACAAAATTAACATAATATATTAATATTAAACACGTTTTTGTATAATTTTAATAGTTAACTTATTTAAGTATTGTACAGTTAAAAATATTTTCGGAAGCTACTATGTTAGAAAATTTCGCAGACTGACTTATGAAATGGTTGTTATAGTATGTATATGCGCATGTTGAAATAAATGAAGTAGAAGTAAGAAAATAAATGAAATAGACTTTTATGAAATATGTTGCAAAAAATGTTCCCAACATTAATTTTATTTTTCTGCATTGTTTAATGATAATACGTAGAATATCATTTTAAAAGAATATTTATTATATGTTAATGTAATCATGAAAATGATAGCCGTGAATAGAAATTAAATATGATGAAAGAAATTTATAAGTAGCTTATGAATAAATAAGTTTCAATATAATTTTATTTATTTATTTATTAATGTGTTGTACAGTTAAAAATATTTTCGGAATTTACTATATAAGATAATTTAGCTTTCTGACATATGAAGTAGTTGCTATTGCATGTAAATATGAGAAATATATGTAATTGAACGAACAAAATAAAGGAAATATACCTTTATTAAATATGTTACAAAAATGTTTCTAATATTAATTTCATTTTTCTGCATTGTTTAATAATAAGATGTAGAATATCATTTTGAAAGAGTGTTTCTTGAAATTAACATAGTAGATTATTAATAAATATGTTTCTAGATGATTTTATTTATTTATATGTATTGTGTGATGAATAACATGTGTTGAATGTCATTTTAAAAGAGTGGTTATTATACTTTAATTTAATTATGGAAATGGATGCAGTGAAGGCAACTTAAATACAAAAAACTGTCAAGTGCTAGTATTACACGCGCACAGAGGGTTCCGTAGAATAAATATATGAATTGGGAATTGTATTAAAAAAAACTTTGCTAAATACCAATAAGGTTGTCTGAGCGAAATATCCTGGCTGGTTGTCGCCCCAGTTAGCTTAAACGGTAAAGCACTGGCCTTGTAAGCCAAGGATCTGGGTTCGATTCCCAGCCTGGGCATTTTTTCGCTCAGTTGGATATATTCAATTCGTATGATAACTTTACCAATCAGTTTGATTGTGTTAAAATAGTAGTTCATCTACGTATCCATCGTTTATATGGAGTTCCTTTACTTGCGGTTTATTCTGTTGAGCTGGCTACATGACAGGCCAGATGTTACTACCAATAAGTTTATCTGAGCGAAATATGCTGGGTGGTTGTCGGCCCAGTTAACTTAAACGGTAAAGCATTGGCCTTGTAAACCAAGGATCTGGGTTCTATTCCCAGCCTGGGCATTTTTTCGCTCAGTAGGAAATATTCAATTCCTATGATAACTTTACCAATCAGTTTGATTGTGTTAAAATAATAATTTGTAGAATGTCATTTTAAAAGAATGATTATTAACATATCGTAAAAATGAATTCAGTGAATGCAACTTAAATATAATAAATAAAATTAACATAGTAGATTATTATTAAAAATGTTTCTGGATAATTTTATTCAGTTATTGATTTATGTATGTATTGTACAGTTAAAAATATACAAGCTCCTAAATCAGACAATTTCTCAGACTGACATAAGGAATGTTTGTTATTCATGTAAATACGTATGTAGAAATAAATACAACTGGAGGATAAAAATAAACGAAATAGGCTTTTATTAAATATGTTATAAAAAATGTTTCTAGTATTAATTTTATTTTTCCGCATTGTTTAATGATAATTTGTAGAATGTCATTTCAATATGATTCTCAAAATGAATGCGCTGAATACAACGCAAATAAAATTAAAATTAATATAATAGATCATTAATAAATATGTTTCTAGATAATTTTATTTATTTATGAACCATTTGGAAAAATGGTTATCGTCCTAGGTCAGGTAGGAAATCAAAAACATATCTGAAGCGTTTTATTAGTTGAATCCCGCATTTTATTCGTTTTCTGATTGGTCTATACAGTAATCTGCATTTTCCCTTTACTTTCAACAGAGATGGATACTTCTGTTACCACTATGGCAAAAAAGTAATAAAAACTACGAAAAAAAATTAATAACTCAGAAACAAATTGAGATACAGCTTTCAAACAAACTGCATTTAAAAGTACATTTTTTTCTCTATACGACGGTGTAAAAAGTAATATTGTGGGATGTTTAAGAATGAAATTTCATTTAAAATTGGTCCAGGAATATTAATGTTCAATCCAAGGCGTACGTAATGTATGATCAGCTCCGTAGAAGTTAAAAAATTTACAGTACCGAAAAATGTAATCCATGGCGTACGTAATGTAGGATCAACTCCGTACGATTTTTTATGTCTTAAATTTTAGTCTTTGAAAAAATCATTTTACAAATGGTCGTTGTAATATGTTAAATTGCAATTTTTTTATGTTTTGTATAGTAAATATATCTAACAAAAACAAAACTTTGAAAAAGGGGAGTCGAGTTCTGTAAAACAACAATAACAACAACAACAAAAAAGAATGCTGTGAATGCAACTTCAATACCATAAATAAAATTAACATAGATTATTATTAATCAGGTTTCTGGATAATTTTATTAGGTAACTTATTTAAGTATTGTACAGTTAAAAATATTTTCGGAAGCTACTATGTTAGCAAATTTTGTATATATTACATATGAAATAGTTATTATAGTATGTATATACGCATATTGAAATAAATGCAGTGGAAGTAAGAAAATAAAGGAAAGGCGCTTTTATTAAATATTTAAAAAAAACTGTTTCTGATATTAATTTTGTTTATCTGAATTGTTTAACGAAAAAATTAGAATGTCTTTTTAAAAGTAGCTTTATTATGTGTTAATATAAATCGTGAAAATAAATGCAGTGAATGCAACTTAAATGCAATGAAAACGTATTATAGTTTATCACTGTAAAAAAAAAAAAAAAAATCTGTCAAATTGACAGGAAAAAACTGTCAATTTTGGCGCCAGTAAAAATTCGTTTAATTTACAGAAAAAAGCTGTATTTTTTATTAAAACAGTTTTTTTCTGTAAAAAATACAGATATGTTCTGCAAAAATTACAAAATTCAGTTTCTTTTACAGAAAAAAACTGTTTTTCTTCAAAACAGTATTTTCCTGTAAAAAATACATTTATTTTCTGTAAAAGTTACAGGTTTTTTTTTACAATGTAGTAGATGAATATTATAGTCAATGAAGGTAGATAGTAGATTATCAAAAAATATGTTTCTAAATAATGTATTTATTTATTTATGTATCGTACAGTTAAAAGATACAAGCTACTAAATTTCGCAGACTGACACATGAAATAGTTGTTTTTGTACATAAATACGTATGTAGAAATAAATTTAATTGTATGAAGAAAATAAATGAAATAGGTTTTAATTAAATATGTTAAAAAAAATTCTAACATTAATTTTATTTTTCTACGTTGTTTAATGATAATTTGCAGAATGTCATTTTAAAAGAGTGTTTAATATATGTTAATATAATCATGAAAATGAATGCGGTGAATACAACTTAAAAACAATGAAAGAATATAGTAGATTATTAATAAATATGTTTTTAGATCATTTTATTTATGTAATTTATTTATGTATTGTACAATTGAAAATGGGAAAACTGCTATATGAGATATTTTCGCAGATTGGCATATAAAAGGGTTGTTATTCTATGTAAATGTATATGGGTCAATATTTCAATACAGGACAACTTTATTCCAAAACTTTTATATTTTTTAATTAATGTTCCAGCTACAACACCAACTACCACATAGAATTATATACTATGACACATTTTTCGTCACTTAAATGCTGTAGTATTTTGAGATCATGGATGCTATATTTTATGCGTAGGATAAACTTTTATAGAAGAAAGTGTATGTTAGCATCATAATCAGTGTCTAATAATTGGGACTGAGATGACGGGGACTGAGGTGATGATTTTGTCTTAACAGCTGCACAGCCATGTTATTGAATCATTTTTTCACCCATGTAAATTATGAAATATGCCATGTGACATTTGTATGTTTCATAAATAAAGTTACAATAAGCGTTTTTTTTTTTATAAATAAAAAGTTAAATATGGGGACATGAATGATGCTATTAAAAAATACTCATCCCTATTCAAAACAAAAACTAAATATTTCTAAATATGAAACAAAGAGAAGAACATCTTACCTTCATCCATGGTGGCTAGTGAAACTTTAGTTGCTGTTACAATGGAAATAATTCTGCCAGAGCCACCTAGTATCTGTTAACCTAAATGTGTGTTTAGAGAGACTGGGATGATGGTCAACCTTAGGAACAAATATATTTACTACAATATTTTACAATATAATCTATACTAATAATGGAGAATTATATTTCCCCATATTGTACAAATATATAATAGCAAAAGTTAAAAATATTTATGGAAATTTTTACAGCATACATTTAATATTGGATATTTGTACCTGGGGACAGGGACTGAAATGATGATTTCGCTTGTTTAAAACTTAAAATTAATTATTTATACATCATTATATATCCATTTATCATTGGTAATTGTTATAAAAAATATTACAATACATTGTATTTTTCAGTTTTTGGTTGTATTATAATTACTGAAATATTATTGGCAGTGGACGAAAATTGTCCAATTTTCAGCTGTTGACCCATATGGGGAATCGGTTGCAAATGATGCAAGGAAATAACAAGAACAAGATTTAATATATTGCTAAAAATATTTCATTTTTCTGCATTGTTTAACGGTAGTTTGTAGAATATCATTTTAAAAGAGTGTTTATTTTATGTTAATATAATCATGAAAATGAATGCGGTGAATACAACAAGTAAAAATTAAATTTAAGAAAATTAAAAAAACCGACTGCGTAAAAAGCGAACTAATTCATTATTTCTCATTAATGTGTAACTATTTTTTATATTACTTACCTATATATATATTTTTCTTATTTACTTGAATTGATGACTTTTAAGTTGTGTTTAATTGTTAGTTGCTATCTATAAACATTGTGTTGATTAGGCCTATAGATTTCTATGAAGGTTAGAGTTTTAGTAAAGCTAGAGATCCTACCTACACAAACTCCAGGTTGTGTAATATTTAAATGGAGCTTCTGACTGTAAAATAGTCAATGAAACATCGTCTTCATTTTGAAAGACCTATCCAATGTCAATCAGTCAATAGAGTGCATAAAAAAAAATTTTCGTCTCTACCGCCAATTTGTATTTTACGGCGCCATTTTGAATTTAATAAAACAAAACTTAGCATATAACCATCGGACGGTTAATACGAATCGATACAGACCTCATTCATTAAAATCCATCTATCCGTTGGTATGTTTCGAGGGTATAAAGAAATCTACATACCCAGATACGTGTGAAACACATGACCCTTCTTGGCAGTCGGGTAATAAAGAAATTAATACACGAAATGATTAATAAATATGTTTCTAGATAATTTTATTCATTTTTTATCTATTACTTAGTTAAAAATATACAAGTTACTATATGAGATAAATTCGCAGACTGACATATAAAATAATTGTCATTCTGTGTAAATATATATGTGGAATCGGTTGCAAATGATACAAGGAAATAATAAGAATAACGTTTAAGATATTGCTAACAAAATTCATAAGTATATTTTTACTTTTATGAAATATTTGCAGATAATTTTATAGACTGCTATTGTAAAAAACATGTTAATAAATTTGTGAAAATGAATGAAAATTATATATAATAATTAATATTAATAAATGATTAAATTTATATTGCTAAAAATACGTTTGTTTATTTATTGATTTGTTGTACTGATACAGAATATTTCGCACAATGACATATAAAATTGTTGTTATTTCCATGGAAATGAGGATGTAGAAATCTATGCAGTTGGTGTAAAAAAAGTGAAAGAAAAATTTAATTTATATATCTTTAAAAAGGGTAATTTTTATCCTTAGAATTTATTCAAATTGCAGACTGCTTGTGAAAATGAGTGGTTATTTAGCGGGAAAAACGCGAATAATAATAAATGCAATTTTTTAGAAATAAATAAAACTTTTCCAAAAGTTTTCTAAAATTATTTTTATCAACATGAATTGAAAAGTAATTTCTCACACTGCAACGTAATGAGCGTTGTTACTATAAGGAAACCAGTATGTAGAAACAAACGTAATTTTTGAAACAAAATAAATTATAAAAGGTTGATTAACACATTACAAAAAATATTTCTAACGTTGAAGTTACTTTTTCGCATTGTCTGAAAACAATTTCGCAGATCTGCCTGTGAAAGTGACAATTATTTTGTGTAAACAAGTACATGAAATGAAATAAATAAAAATTACGCAAAATAAACAAAAATAATTAAATTGATATAATTAGAAGAAAGTTCATAAGAGTTATTGCATTTTTCTACTGTTCTCCGGATGTCTGTTAAAAATGCTTATTCTTACTACAAATTCTATGTGTAAAAATAAATGCAACATACTGAAAAAAATAAATGAAATAGAAGTTAATTAAATTTATTGCAAAAAAGTTTCTAAAACTAATTTAATTTTACGTACTGTTAAAAGATCATCTCCCAAATTCTCATATGAAAACGGTGGTTATTCTACGTCATGAAAATAATTCTAGACTTGTAAAATATGACTACAAATTTGATTTTTGATATTTGACATATAATGCTCATATACTCATTACGAGGGTAGTTCAATAATTACTGTCTAGAGTGTGTATAAAATATTTGTATTGCGATGGTTGATGTGTTGAAGCCTAATGTCTTGGATGCCTATATGCTCAATTTCAGAACTGTAGATGCTATATTAACATTTTTTTTTTCGTTTTTGGTGTGAAAGGTCGCACCTAGCTAGAAAGGGGGGGGGGTGACAGTGAATGAGACGTGGCTACTGTCATTTGGACTCGGGATCACAGTGAAGCAGGCATATCTCATCCACTGTCAAAAATCTACCACGAAACTGCTTCAGGTTTGGCCCCAGAAGCTCCAAACCAGCCCCCCCCCCTTTCAAGCTAGGTGCCCCCTCTGACACCTAAGACGAAAAAAAAATATGTTAATATAGCAACTACGATTCTGAAATTGAACATATAGGCATCTAAGACACTAGGCTTTAGTATTCCACGTCAACGATCGCAGTACAAATATTTTATGCATAGTCGGGACAATAATTATTGAACCACCCTCGTATATATATATTACACATAGGTGCGGTAGCCATTAATAATTTTTTATACACTAAATTATTTCTTGAACCTGAAATTTTACACAGTGAAAATTAGATATTGTAATTCAATGTCAAATTTGATCAATTTTTAAACTTTTCGGACGTCTTGTTTTATTACAACGAAGCCCCGCCTCCTACTTTTTTATTAACCAATCCGAATTTATCGATCTTTCCTTTTCACCTTATATCTTCGTCTTTTGCCTCTCTAAGATGATGACTTTTTTAACTCTATCCTTTCATATTTTTATTGTACTACAACTGTAGTTCTACGTTAGATTAATTTTTAACACAATCATTCAATTGGTAAATAAATCATAACAATTGTAAATTTCCAATTGAATGAAAAACGTCCGGGCCAGTATTTGAAGCAGAGATGTCTTGTCTGGAGCCGCCTATGCTCTACCGACTGAGCCATCCCAGATGAATCTCGAAGACTAATTCACTCAACTAACCCTTAACGATCACAGCATCCGATCTGATATCTGAATCAGCTCAACAGAATAAATTGAAGGTTATTTTTGGAACTGCAGTAAACGCTGCATGCGTAATTACATTAGATTCATTTTTAACAGAGTATCTTGGCTGAAGCCGCCAATCCTCTACCAACTGATGCAGCGTTTACTGCAGTTCCAAAAATAGCCTTCGGTTTATTCTGTTGAGCTGATTCAGATATCAGACCAGATGCTGTGATTGTTAAAAATTTGTGTGTAATATCCTGTTAACTCAGGTGTTATAAATAATAAGAGAGTTACAAAATACTAAGCTGGCCATAACGAAACCATTAATTTATTGGAACACACAACTTAAATTAGAAGTACATAAACTGTTACGTGAAAGTATAAATATACAAACTGTTCACGTGACATCTTCCCTTACAATAAAAAAATAAGAATAAGAGTTCTTTTATAAGTTCAAACGTTCTGGAGGGCGTATAACTCTTCCGGAGCGGGTAACCCCTGTTTTAGATTTGGGCTGGAGCAGAAAGACGAGAAACATCGAGAGGGTCAAGTGATGTACTATTATCATTCTCCGATCGAACAAAACCTGAAGGGTTAACAGCAAGCTGGCGGTCTGGTACAATTTTAGCCTTTGTTGGACGTAGATGTGCGCTGTTTCGACGGAGAATCTTGCCTGTAGGAGTGGTAACAAAGTAAGAACGGGGAGTATTAGCAACATCTGACACAGTAGCAGGAATCCAAGTACGATGTTCAGTTTGGAGTTTAACAGATTGGCCTTTAGTCAGTAGAGGAGATTCATTTCGTGAGTCAGTGGTCGAAGCTGCAAGTTGCTTTTCTCTACTTAATTGAAGAGGAACAGTAGATGACATTCGAGGCAAACGTAAAGAGGGATGTATAGGTATTAAACTTCGAGTAGGTCTTCCAAAGAGACGTTGAGCTGGAGAAGGCAAATTTTCACGAGGTGTATTTCTCCAATTTAGAAGTGCCAATCTGACATTTGTATGATCTATAGAGTATCTTCTTAAAATCAATTTTGCTATTTGAACATAGCGTTCTGCTACGCCATTAGATTTAGGATAACGCGGGCTAGAAGGAATATGCTGTATTTTCCAATCTTTAGTAAATTTGTGAAATGCATCTGATGATTATTGTGGACCGTTATCAGATTCCAAAATGTCTGGTATTCCATGAGTTGCGAACGAATCTTTTAAATATTCTATTACTGAATGTGATGAAGGATGCACTAGTTTTTTTAAATCGAAATATCCCGAGTAACTGTCAACAATAAGACAGTATTTATTTCCAGAAAATTCAAACATATCAGTAGCCACTCGTTGCGACGGAAATTGAGGAACAGGATTCATTTTTAGTGGTTCTGTATTGGGTGAACGAGCTGTCTGTTGACAAACAGGACATTTTTGTATAAAGAGCTCAATATCACGAGTCATTCCATGCCAAAATGTAATTTCTCGAGCACGATGTAAAGACAAATTAATTCCTAAGTGTCCTTGGTGACTTAAATTAAAATACTTTGACTTTAATGCAGATGGAACTATTAAACGTTCTGATTTGGATAACAAATTCTCATAAACTGCCAATTCTTCTCTAAAGTTCCAGTATTTACGAAGTTGTGGAGAAACTGAGCTAATACTAGGTGGCCAACCATCAAGAATTAAACGTTTTAACTCTTGCAATTCAGAATCTTCGTTAACCGCATTTAACAGTTCTGAAAAAGTCAATAATGGAAGAGGAACATCGCATAAAACTTCAAAAGTTTCTGTCTCTTCATCTTCTACTAGATCAATAATGCAATCACGACTTAATGCATCTGGAATAGGTATATCTTTACCTTTTTTGTATACTATCTTGGGCGAGCATTGAAGAACGTCAAAAAGTATTCTTTGAAGACGTGCAGGAGCTGCCTGTAAGGATTTCTTTGCATTAGCCTCTAAAGGTTTATGATCAGTTTCAATTGTAACTGGTTTTCCATAAATATAATCGTGGAACTTTTTACACCCAAAACGAATAGCAAAGCATTCCTTTTCGATTTGAGGATATCTTCGTTGTGAATCTGTTAATGCTTTAGTCGCATACGCATTTGGTCTACCATTTTGAAGAAGCACTGCACCAACAGCATGTGAGCTGGCATCAACTGAAACTATCGTAGGTTTATTAACATCAAAGTAGGCCAACTTTGGCGTATTTTTAAGAGCCTCTTTCAGTTTAAAGAAAGAATTTTCTTGATCTTCGGACCATTCCCACAATACATTTTTGTGCAACAGTCTACGTATAGATTCTGTAATTTCAGAGAAATTAGGTATAAATTTCGACACATAGTTCACTATTCCGAGAAATCTTTGCAATTCAGCTAAACAAGTTGGTGTTTTCAGTTGTTCAATAGCTTTCACCTTTGCAGGATCAATCTCGATTCCGTTTGATGTAAACAGGTGACCCAAGAATTTGATTTTTGTTTTCTCAAATTCACACTTTTCTTTATTTAGGCGAAGTCCGGCATCAAAAAGACGTTTAATTACTTTCACAGTTAATTTTCGTAGTTCTTATTTTGTGTCTGCCCATAATAATATGTCATCCATAGAACATTCAATATTTTCAAATTCACTTAAGAGCGAATGCATTACTTGCTGAAATATTTCTGGTGCTGATGCAAGCCCAAATGGTATTCTTAGGAACGAATACCTTCCCCAAGGTGTATTAACTGTTAAATAATCTGATGTTCGTCGAGACACAGGAAGCTGCCAAAATCCTTTTTTAGCATCTAATATTGCAAAATACTTTGCTGAACCAATGCGAGCTGCTATCTCTTCAACTGTTTTGAGAGGAAAATGACGCCGTTTTATAACTTTATTAATATCACTTGGATCTAAACACAAACGTATTCTATCATCTTTTTATACAATTACTAATGGGCTGACAGCAGGAGTAGGATGTGTTACCGGTTTTAAAATTTTCATTTTAACCATAAGGTCAATTTCTTTTTTGACAGTATCATGAATTGCATACGGAATTCGTCGAGGTGGATGTATTTTCAAATCTGCACCATCTTCAATTTCAATATCATATTCGAAATCTTTCAAACAACCTATACCTTGAAAAACTGCATCTGATATTTCAGTTCCTATTTCATTAACCTGTACAGACTCAGGAGTACGTTGAATTAAGCCAAGTTTTTCGCATGTAGAACATCCCAATATGCAATTAAAATTTCCATTAACTACTAAAAATCTCAGAATAACTGGCGTATTTTGAACAATACACTTAATATCGGTTTCGCCAATTACCGGTGTAAACTCATTATCAAAATATTTTAAATGTTTTACTTTAGTCTCACGTATAAGTGGTTTAAGCTTTTTAACTAAACTTTCTGTTATAATATTGGTTTCAGCGCCGGTATCTAATTTAAATTTCACAGATACTCTATTTTGAAAAATAACAGTCGTTAACCAAGCATTATTCTGCGAGCTCAAAAGTTCTCCGACATGCAATATATTGCTAAAATAATTATTAATCTCATCATCACTATCATTAGAAACTTCTGTAAGTTCCTGTATGGCTCGATTCTTTGATCGGTATTTCTTTTTAAATTTACATTGGCGAGCATAATGCCCTTTTAACGCGCAAAGATTGCAAGTAGCATTAAAGGCTGGACAGTTACGATAATCATGCGTTAAACCACATCGCCAACATATCTTATTTGCTTTATTGAGCTTTGGCTTATTTTTATGTGAATAAACCACATCAGATTTAGTATCGGATTTCAGTTTAGATTTCCGAATCATCATAATATCTTTTTCTGTATTATCAACAACTGAATGCATTTCTTTTAATTGAAAAGTAGCTTGTTCGCTAGCTCTACATATATCAATAGCTTTATTGACCGTTAAATCTTTTTCAGCCAATAGTAATTCACGTACTTTATCAGAATTAATACCACGAACTAGTTGATCACGTAGTAAACTATCTTGCAAATCGCCAAAAGCGCAATCTTTAATTTTTGTACGCAATTTAGTAAGAATCAAAATATATAAGAATGAAATAAATATGCATAGTAATAATGTATAAGAATCAAAAGTTTCTTGCTTACCTTGAATGCATGTAAAAAATACATATCGAGTGTAGGTCTCATTAATCTGAGGTGAAAAATATTCATCAAATTTTTGCTTGATTACATCGACATTCTGCTGCTCTTGATCCATCAAATTAAATGTATTAAATATAACTATTGCAGCAGATCCTATAGCTGACATAAAAGTAGCAGCCTGAACTTCAGCTGGTTTAGTATTTAACTGCGTAGCAATTGAATAAAATTCAAATCCCTGTTTCCAAATCTTCCATTTAATGGCCATATTATCTTCAGTGACTTCCAATCCTGCCGGAAGGCGGGCGTTTGTAGCTTCTCGCTGCATTTTAATAAATGTCAGTAACAACAAAATTTAATTTAACCTATTTTCTACACTTCTAACGCCATGTAACATCCTGTTAACTGAGGTGTTATAAATAATAAGAGAGTTACAAAATACTAAGCTGACCATAACGAAACCATTAATTTATTGGAACACACAAGTTAAAGTAGAAGTACATAAACTGTTACGTGAAAGTATAAATATACAAACTGTTCACGTGACAGGTTAGTTGGGTGAATTAGTTCTCCAGATTCGTCCAGGATGGCTCAGTCGGTAGAGCATTGGCAGATTCAACCAAAACATCCCTGGTTCGAATCTTGTCCCGGACTTTTTTCACCCACTTGGAAATTTACAGTCTGTTATAGTACTACGGTTAGACTCTCATTTCATGGCTCTTCTAAGATGTGTTAGACAAATACTCATCTACAGGGAGTGGAGATAACTTGCAACTAGGTACCCTCACCCCCAACGCGTCAACTGTTTACCTGTTTATATTAAAACTTTCAGTATAATTTTTTTAAGATACACATATATTTTTAACGTCTGAATTAAGATATTTAAACTAATTATGATACACTAGACAGATTTGACTGCATTAGAAAAGAGAAATTAAATTAAAAATATACATAAAAACATTTAATTAAAAACAAAAATATACAAAAATAGACGTTTCTCTGTGCAACGGACAGCCTCCTCAGTACAAATATAGCATCAGTACAGCTATTTTAATAGCCACAAATATGAATATGACATAACAAAGTTAACCGGAGTTGTTTATATGATTCCATGCAGTGACTCTGACAACGTACAGTCGTGGAAAAAAAAAGTAAACACCCCCTACTAACTCTTCAACAAATTATCGTAGACGGAAGTTACTGGTACCGAACGATTTGAAATAAAGTCTACTTTTAAATGACGTATATAAAATTTGCTTAGGGGGTCATCTACATATTAAAATGAACCCAAACCTCTTTTTTTCAATGGCAATACCCAATTTTAACGAGATATTTCAAATCTTCTTTTCAAAATATGCCTAGACACCAAATTTCAAGTCATTTGAATGATAAGTTTTTGAATTATAAACATTCAAAATTTAGTGCTTCTAATGTTAAATTACATTTTCATATTTTTATTTATATCTTCTGAAATTATGCTCCTAATGTGCTAATTTTTTGTTTAGAAATAAAACTAATGTGCCCAAACATAAATACGCTGAATTTGCAATTTTTATAATTTTATGATATGAATTATGAATTATAAAATTAATATTCGAAAAAATTATGAATTGCAACCTACAATTTTTTTGATGGATTTAGATTTATTAAGTCCTGCTTTATGAAAATCCCAAATTTCACAATTTTCTTCCAAGTAGTTTTCAAATTATGCTTAAAAAACGGCAAAATGATGGTTTAAGGGGCCGTCTATGATTGAAGTGAGTAGATATTTTGAAATTTCTTCTGCTGCCTTATTATCTAACAGACTTCATTGACTGCTTAAGGTGCCTTGATCAAGAAGGCGGCTCTCTCGGTTAGCAATCGAGAACCCAACTTCAATTTGGATACAGCCCTTAAAATACGCTCGTTTTAAAATAATTAATTTCTCGGAAACTTACGGTACGAATTGCATAAAAATTTGTTTTTAGGCTATTTGAAGGGTGTAGAGTTCATGTATGCTGTCAGACTTGGGTATTGCCATTGAAAAAAATGAAGTTATGGTTCGTTTTAATATGTAGATGGCCCCCTAAGCAGATTTTATATACATCATTTAAAAGTAGACTTTATTTAAAATCGTTCTATACCAGTAATTTTCTTCTACGATAATTTGTTGCGGAGTTAGTAGGGGGTGTTTACTTTTTTTTTCCCACGACTGTACATATAGGTGAGGCTGGTAGATCCATGGCGTAAGATCTAAAGAGCATGTCGGGGCTTTTAAAAATGGAAAATTAAATTCTAAATTAGTACAGCATGCCTTTGAATCGGACCACTTACCATCCTTCAAAAATTCATTGATTTTGAAAAATAACTGCAACGCTTATCCTTATAGATTATTCATGGAAAATTGGTGCACTATATCATACCCTTACACTCTCAATGAATCTGGTTCGATTCCGAAAGAATATTTTGTGCTTTTGAAAGAATAACTTTGACTGTATCCAAGGCATGTTCGATATTCTGGTATTGCTGATGGTTGTACTGATGAGGCTGAGCATTGCACAGCGAAATGTCTATTTTTGTATATTTTTGTTTTTAATTAAATGTTTTTATGTATATTTTTAATTCAATTTCCCTTTTTTAATGTACCCAAGTCTGTCTAGTGTATAATAATTAATATAAAGTTTTTAATTTATAGCAATTTTATTCACACTTAACTTTCGGTAAATCCTCCGCTCGCAATATGTTAATATCCTCGTCAAGAACGTTAAAGTACATAAATACCGGAAACATTACCAGTGATTTCTAAAGCCAACCTGGAAGTTAATTTCATTTCGAAATGTTTTGAAATTTGAATATAGAAAATAATTCCGTATTTTTTTCTTCTCGGCCATTACTAAGATACAGACATTTTTTTTTATTTCACATATAAAGGTTAAAGCTAACACAAAGACAGATTTGCATAACTGACAACCTTTCTTTTTTTCCTCAAACTAATTGATACTAGAAAATTTATTTATTATATAAGATAAATTAATTAACAACCCGTAACCCAAGAATAATTTTGTCAAGTAATTTTTGGATCAAATTTCATATATTTGACTTAGAAAAAAATAAATAAACGGAAGATTGGCAGCTAGGAAATTGATGGCTGCATTCATTTTTCATACTGTCCTTTCACTGATAAATAGACATGTTATCAGCAAATAAATAAATAGAATGCTAAATTAATCTTTAAAAAGTTAAAATTACACTATGTGCAAAATACTTAAAGGTGGCAAAAAATATTTAAAAAGATGTTAAGGCTGTTCTCAAATCCAAAGGGTCAACTTTCTGACATAAGTTTTAATTCATTTTTGTTCGGAAACGCATGAAACTAGAACGTGTTGTTATTCAGAAACTATGTCATCGAACTGTTTTTTCCGTTTTCTTGTAAACGCAATACATCTTTCAGAAAATTGTCAAAGTTGGCGTTTTGAACTGAACTTCCAAACGAAAGAAGAAAATCTAGTCAATAAGAAGGGAAAAATGCCGTGTCACGTGATCAAAATTGCTTATAACTCAATAGGTAATAGATTGATCAAAAAATGGAAAACACAGTTCGATTCCAAATCGCTGCCATGGCCAGGCTTTCAAATTTTATATCTTTCCGTTAAAAAATTAATTTGTAAATGTGTCAAAACGTTTTGCGCTTGTTGAGCAGAGCAGTTAAGAACAGCCTCAAATTACTTTAATAGTTCTTAGTACTTTCATATATAAACACAGCCTTCGTCATGGAATACAAAAATACTGTTATTAACGTCTTATTTTTCAAATTTCACATAGGTGGTGTCGAAAAGAGTGAAAGTGAAAGTCAACTTTTAGATCCGGAAAACACTGGGAAAATAAAAATATGGATATAGAGGGAAATGGAACATCACGTGTTTTATGATTCTTTTAAGCAAACTAAGCCAGATTCTGGGTATGTTGTAGGATAAAACGTCATTACAAACAGTATTTTCTTTAGTAATAATTTCTATTGATTCACGGATAACTAAATCATGATATTTTTTTTAGGGGCATATAACCTTTGTATCTTCGAAATTAACCTGTATATTATTTAAGCCTGTATATATTATATTTTTGTTATCTTTTAAGTATTTTGAACATAGTGTAACTTTAAGTTTAGACATGTTATGTTCGGATATACATAATGGGGATTAGAAACGAAGTATCTTTACGAATTCGACTGAATTTAATTATACTAATATCATTGTTGATGACATTCATTTATCTGGAGAAAATTAAACGAAATAGAGTTCCGAAATTTTAATTTTGTTGTTCGATAAGTAATCAAACAATTGCACTTTCAGTGAGTGCTGTAACGGAATGTTTAATGGAAAGACCTACTGAGAATTACCTTTAATTATCTTTACTATTACCGATCCAGTTATCTTTTCAACTACGTTTAATTACTATTACCTTTGTTTAGAGATACAACTTTACATTACTGAAATAAATTTTATAAAGATACCAGAACAATACCAGAAAACAGTAAGTCAAGTCTGTCTAGTGAATCATAAGTAGTATAAAGTTTTTAATTTATAGCTGTTTTATTCGAGCTTAATTTTCGGTAAATCCTCCGCTCGCAATATATTAATATCTTCGTTCAAAACGTTAAAGTAAATAAATACTTGAAACATAATTGCATTTTTTATGGTTGATCTATTGCAAATAAGACATTGCATATTCTTTCAGTTGTACCGGGGATTTCTAAAGCCAGCCTGGAAGTTAATTTCGTTTCGAAATGTTTTTAAGTTTGAATATAGAAAATAATTCAGTATTTTTTGTTCACAGCCTAAGATACAGACATTTTTCCTTATTTTACTTATAAAGGTAAAAGCTAACACAAAAACTAATTTGCATAACTGACAACCTTCCTTTTTTCTCTCAAACTAATTGATACTAGAAAATTTAAGAAATAAAGTTAATTAATTAATAACCCGTAACCCAAAAATAATTTTGTTAAATATTTTTTGGCACAAATTGCATTTATTTGACTTAGAAAAAAAATGGAAGATTAGCAGCTGGGAAATTGATGAATGCATTCATTTTTCATACTATTCATTTATTGCTAAATATACATGTTATGTTCGGATATACATAATGGGGATTAGAAACGAAGTATCTTTATGAATTCGACTAAATTTAATTATGCTAATGTCATTATTGATGAGATCTATTTATCTGAAGAAAATTAAACTAAATAGAAAAAAATTTAAATTTTTGTTGTTCGATAAGAAATCAAACTCATTTTGAGTGAGTGCTGTAAATGAATGTTTAACCCTTTATCTACTGACGGTATTTATAAGTACCATTAAAATAACTTGTTATAAAATTCATTTAATACATTGATTAGTAGTAATACAGTTTAGAATGAGTTATAGATGCATTACTTTATCTTGTTCCAAAAGCATTATGGGTTACACAAAATAAAAATACTTTAAAAGGATGATTTCTTTTGTCTTTGCATCTTTTCACCTCTCTTGGCGTTGGGGGAGGGGATTTTCAATTCGGAAATATTTCTATATTTCTATAGTAAGAACATTATATTTGTACATTTCCTAATTCTACAAAATACTAAGAAAAATATTTAAAATAAAAGATTTGAGTGGGGTTATAAATAGTGCACAAAATCCCTATAAATTCAAATTTAATGAATCCTTCTAAATCTTTCAATCCCTCTAAAATCCTTCTAAAATTTATTAAAGGGTTATGTAAATCTTCTAATGTAGTTTCAAAATTTCACGAAAAATGCTTTAGAAGAAAAAAATTCCAAACCTCATTTTTTATATAGATTAAAGCTAACATAAAGATAGAAGTCATAGCTGTTTTTAACTTTTATACTGTTTATGAAAAGGTTTTATGTTTTCATTTCCAGATAGACAAATTATATTTGCATACGGATGCTGGGGATTGGACATAAATTTCTTCAGAAACTCGACTAAATTTAATTATTTTAACATCAATGACAACAACATCTATTCATATAAGAGCAGGAGCCTTAAAATTAATTAATAGACATCTGAAATGTGACTGGAGTTTTTATTTTTGATGCCCTATAACATATCAAACAGTTGCAGTTCAAATACCATAAGGGAATTTTTAATGTAAAGATTTGCCGAAAGTTACATGCGAAAGCAATTACGTACTTCAAAATACTAAGAAACAATGAGTACAACATTATTTTTTCCAGGTCTTTAATAAGCTACAGCCTTCTCTCGCTGTCTTTTTCCTTTCCTTTATTTTTTGTTATATAGATAAAAGCTAACGTAAAGATAGAAGTCATGACTGTATTTATTTTTTATACAGCATCTGAAGCGTTTTCTTTTATTGCCAGATAGACAAATTATATTTGCGTATAAATGCTGGCGATTAGACATAAATTTCTTCAGAAATTCCACTAAATTTAATTGTGTTAATATCAATGTAAATAACATCTATTGTCAAAACATTAGAACTAACTAATAGATTTCTTAAATGTGACTGCATTTTTTTTTTTTTCTTGCTCGATAACACACCAAACAGTTACTGTTCCAATACTATTATTGTGAATTTTTAATCTAAAGATTTACTGAAAGTTACCATTGCAGGGCTGCCACAGGGTACTATTTTTTAATTCTAACTGGCACCACTTTCTCAATACAGAAATCCTTAACACACACTTTGACAACATTTGCCAGAGAAATATAAATTAAAAATTTACATTATAAAAATACTGGTGCGAACATAATAAAAAATAGTCGCCTGTGGCAGTCGTGCCGTTGTTTGAATATCAGTGAAAGCAATTACGTAGAGCAACGTACTAAGAAGCAATAAGTACAACATTATTTTTTTCCAGGTCTTTAACCCTTAATTGCATGAATTATTCTTTTAGAATTGTGTTTTTTATTTTTATATTAAGGATTAGAGAGCAAAAATCTTAATATAGATTTTTAACTTTATTTAGTAGCATATTTTTGTAATTTTTAGAGGATTAATATTTCTATATAAATTTAGTGGTTCTATGAACTTAATTTATGTATTAAAAATTAAATGAAAAGGTGATGGAAATTTACATCACTATGCAATTAATGGTTAATAAACTACAGCCTTCTTTCTCTCTCTCTTTTTCTTTCTGTTATTTTTTGTTATATAGATAAAAGCTACATAAGGTAGACCATAAAGGTAGAAGTCATGACTGTATTTATTTTTTATACTGCATCTGAAACGTCTTCTTTTATTGCCAGATAGAAAAATTATATTGCTGGCGATTAGACACAAATTTCTTCAGCAATTCCACTAAATTTAATTTTATTAATATCAATGTTAACAACATCTATTTTAAGAAAATTAGAACTGATTAACAGATAAATCTGACTGCATTTTTATTTTTCTTGCTCGATAACACACCAAACAGTTATTGTTCCAATACTAATAGTAAATTTTTAATTTAAAGATTTACTGAAAGTTACCATTGTTTAAATATCAGTAAAAGCAATTACGTAGAGCAACGTATTAAGAAACAATGAGTACAACATTATTTTTTCCAGGTCTTTAATAAGCTATAGCCTTCTCTTTCTTTTATTTTTTGTTATATAGATAAAGGCTAACATAAAGGTAGAAGTCATGACTGTATTTATTTTTTATACTGCATCTGAAACGTCTTCTTTTACTGCCAGATAGAAAAATTATATTTGCGTATAGATGCTGGAATTTAGACACAATTTTCTTCCGCAATTCCACTAAATTTAATTATGTTAATATCAAGATCAACAACATCTGTTGTAACAACATTAGAACTATTAATAAATTTCTTAAATGTGATTGCATTTTTTATTTTTCTTGCTCGATAACACACCAAACAGTTAAATACTATTGTTCCATAAATGTTCCAATACTATTAGTGAATTTTTAATCTAAAGATTCACTGAAAGTTACTATTGCAGGGCTGCCACAGGCGACTATTTCTTAATTCTAACTGGTAGCACTTCTTCAATACAGACATCTTTAACACACACTTCGACAATATTTGCAAAAGAAATATACTTCAAATTTTACATTAGAAAAATACTGGTGCGAGCAGAATATAAAAGTAGTCTCCTCTGGCAGCTGTGGTATTTTTTTAATTAAAGTGCTCTAAAGCTGACACCCAAAAATCAGTTTCTAAAGTTGACGTCTTTAAATAAAACAAATATTTAAAGCATTACCAATTTTCCAAATCCAAGATCTCTTGGATTTAAGAAGCGCTGCCATTCAAGAAAAAAGAAAAACTCATTCTAAATTATTTTAGAAAATTGGTAATGCTTTAAATATTTGTTTCATTTAAAGATGTTACATTTAGGAACTGTTTTTTGTGTGTCAGCTTTAGGACACTTTACCTTACATATCAGTGAAAATAATTGTGTAGAGCAACGTACTAAGAAACAATGAGTACAACATTATTTTTTCCAGGTCTTTAACCCCTTAACAGTGACATTTGTTTTCTTACAAAAAAATTAAAAATGGGGCTGGACACTACTTTTTCCATACTAAAATATTTACCTTACTTAATCGAAAAATATCTGACAATCAATAAAGATAAATTTACAGTTACAAATTAGTGGTATCAAAATGCTTTTAATAACGAAGCAAGCAAAGTGTTCTTGCCCGAATCCAGTTCGGGCCACACAGTTAAGAGGTTAATGAGCTACTGCCTTCTCTCCCTTTTCTCTTTTATTTTTCCTTATACCGATAAAAGCTAACATAAAGATAGAAGTCATGACTGTATTTATTTCTTATACTGCATCTGAAACGTCTTCTTTTATTGCCAGATAGACAAAATATGCTTGCGTATAGATGCTGGCGATTAGACACAAATTTCTTCCGCAGTTCCACTAAATTTAATTATGTTAATATCAATGTCAACAATCTCTATTGTAAGAACATTGGAAATAATTAATAGATTTCTCAAATGTGACTGCATTTCTTCGTTTTCTTGCTTGATAACACACCAAACAGATACTGTTGAAATACTATTAGTGAATTTTTAATGTAAATATTTAATGAAAGTTACAATTGCAGGGCTGCTACAGGCGTCTATTTTTAAATTCTAACTGGCACCACTTTCTCAATACAGAAATCCTTAACACACGTTGCACGACTGCCACAGGCGACTATTTTTATATTCTGTTCGCAGCAGTATTTTTAAATGTAAATTTTGAAGTTTATTTCTCTTACAAATGTTGTCACAACACATCAAAAGTTGATATATTACGACAGCATTTACAAGAGAAAAACAATTCAAAATTTACATTAAAAATATACTGGTGCGAAAATAAAAAAAAAAATAGTCGCCTGTGACAGTCGTGCAATTGTTTAAATATCAGTGAAAGCAATTACGTAGAGCAAAGTACTAAGAAACAATGAGTACAACATTTTTTTTTCCAGGTCTTTAATAAGCTACAGCCTTCTCTCTCTTTTTTCTTTCCTTTATTTTTTGTTATATAGATAAAAGCTAACATAAAGATAAAAGTCATGACTGTATTTATTTTTTATACTGCATCTGAAGCGTCTTCTTTTATTGCCAGATAGAGAAGTTATATTCGTGTATAGATATTGGGGAATGGACAAGAAATATTTGCAGAAATCCGACTAAGTTGCTTTTCGATTCATCAATCTCTATTGAACATCCATCTGTGGACAGGTCCTTCTTTCAAACTTCCCTGTTCCAAATCCCGAATGGGGAGGGGGAGAAGAGCAAATCGAAATTGAGCGGGAGTTCTGTAATCCTTGGGATAAGAGAATTCTTTTTTTTTACTGTGGGACATTGAGGACAATTTCTTCTCAGTCTTTCCAAATATAGTAAAGCTATGAAGTTTTAACCTTTAAATGTGCGATATTTTTTTGTTTTGAAAAAATTATGTATGATGCTCTGAAAGGCTTATTACATAGGAAAAATAATGAAAAAAAACAGAGATACAGTTTTCATATAATACGCCAATCTTTTTTTCTGTTGCACATCTGCAATATAAGTAAAAACTACTGTCGTGTGGCTGTTTTACTCTAAAATAATACAAATTAGTAAATACTTTAATATGTATGTCTACAAATACCTTATTTTATATAATTATTTATTTTATAAAACTTAACTTTTAACCCTTTAATTCCCATAATAGAATACGTTCTAGAAATTACGTATTCCAGAGAATCTGAATTTACACCAGAAAGTTTTAATGATTAATTTCGTTCTTTATTTAAATACCGAATGTCAGTTTTTCAATTAAAGCAGATATTACTATTTTAATTTTCTGGTGTGAATTAGGTATATGCGAATATGAAAGCAGTGTTGTTTGCATATATACAAAGCTGCGCACTAAAGGGAGAAGGAATTATGACATTTTACGGTCTTAGGAAAGGTGAATCTGACGGAATAGGAAATTAGGTAATTATACATATTTCGTTACTTTTGATTTTGTTAAGATATGTGTCTGCTTTCGGGGAGCTTCTTTTGAAAAATGTGAAATTTTTATCGAACACATGTGTTTTTAGTTAAAACCGGGAATAATGAATGTGACGAAATAGGAAATTAGGTAATTATACATATTTCGTTACTTTTTAGGTAGATTTCCTATGAAATACTACCTATTGGGATCGTTCCTATGTCGGAATTTCTGAAAACTTTCGCAGATCTACACCGATCATGACCCCTAGAACCCAAAACCACCCTCAGTAAAAAACTTTATATGTCTATCTATCTATCTATCTATATCACTTTCTTCTGGACACGATAACTTTCGTAATTCTGCACCAATCTCTTCCAAACTGATACCGAAAATCAATAGGCATAAAATCTCGGTCAAGTTCGTTAATGACAAAATCGGACCAAAGGGATGGAAATAGGGAGGGGTTTTGTGAAAACAGAAAACCCCCCATAACTTCTTAATTTTTGAACATATCAAATCAGTTTAAAGTTATTATTATTTCTAAAAATAGGGCCAAAAATTTATGTATCACAGATTTTTGATAAAGTTAAAAATGGGCTCAAGGGGCGCAAAAATAGGGTTTTGGGGGAAAAAAATTCATAACTTCGTCAATTCTCAAGATATCAAATCCAATTAATTTTATTATAAATCTCCTTAACATTATCTACAACTTTTATATTCACAAGTTTTTGATAGGACCAATTCGTACCGCAAAAAAAAAATTAAAAACGAAAACAAAAAGGGGGTTTGAAGAAGAAAAAAATCCATAACTCCGTCAATTCAAAAGATATAAAATCCCCATGAATTTATCACATATCTTCTTAATATTGTCTACAAGAGCTATATAGAGAAGTTTTGGATACGACCAATTCTTACAGCAAAAACAAATTAAAAATATATAGTGGTTGAAGAAAAAAATCATCTAGGTAAATCAGTAAGGGTGTATTCAAATCCAAACTGCTTATTTTCTGACTCATTTTACAATTCATTTTTGCTCTCAAAGGCTTCCAATTGGTACGTTTTCTTACTCAGAAACTATATAATGCACCGTAACGGTCGATTTTTTGATAGAGGCAGAATATATTTTTTAAAATGCTGTTAAAAAGGGCATTTTGAACCGAATTTACCGAAGCAGATTGTGTTGGGAAAATCATTGTATTAAGGATGCACTCAAATCCAAACTATTTATTTTCTGACTCATTTTTAAATTCATTTTTGCTTTCAAACACATTTAATTGGTAGATTCGCTTATTCAGAAACTATATAATGTACCGTAATGACCGATTTTTTGATAGAGGCAGAATATATTTCAAAAAATCATGTCACAGCGGGCATTTTGAACGGAATTTCCCGAAGCGATTGTGTTAGAAACGAAAAATATTGTCCTTCTGAGAAAATAATTGTTTATATATCAAGTTTTAATTAATTGAACAATAAATAAAAACACAGGTTGCTTATAAATCTCTTCAAAAATCACGTCAGCAAGTTTCATATTTTTTTTTTTATTATTATTATTAAAAATGAATCTGGAATTATGCCAGAAAATTTCGAGTTGTTGAGCATGGAAAAGTATTTTTTTGAATACCGCCCTAACATGATTCTGATAAAACCAGCTATTATATAAAAATGAAATAAAAACTCGTCAAAAGTGGCCAGGTAAAATTGTTAAAGTGGATCAACTCTAATCATGATTTAGTTTTTGTTTGTGAAATTTGACTTCGAAATTCACTTTGAAATTCATATTTGACTTCGAAATCTACCTCTGCCTGTCGGCCGGGCCGGCTGGGATTTTTGATTTTGTTACGATATGCGTCTACCTTCGGGGAACTTTTTTTGAAAAATATGAAATTTTTATCGAACACATGTGGTTTTAGTTAAAACCGGCAATAAAACTATGAATTCACATACATTTTTAATGGAATTTTAATTAACTTTTCAAATTTAGACAATATCGAGTCAAATGTTAGTAAAGACTTGCGTTTATGCCAAACTTTCTGTAACGAAATCTATTCGGTATATTTAACTTTTTTTTCAACACTATATTAGCAAACCACTTACTTGTGTTACGAAGCAAAAGATTTGCAATACCTCTTAAATTTACTAACATATACTAAATTTTGTATACAAATCATGATTTTTTTAATGTGTATTTTTCAATAAAAATAGCTCTTAAATTAATATATACAAACTTACAAGCTCTATTTTACTTCATAACATACCAATTGATGAGCAGAACTTTGTTATAAAATTTTATTCCAATATCTTAAAACTTTTTAAGAAATGATGTTTCTCGTAAACGTACACAATGAAAAACTCAGTTTTCCAGAAAAAGCAAATTAAGATTTCGATATAGCATGAAAAATTACGTAGAAAGTTTACAATTTTAAAATCCACCATATTTGTAGGTGTTTATATATTTGAGTATATGTTACTGTGAAAGACCGAAATTGGAGAATGTCGACATTCACCGGTGAACGGTCAACATATACCAAAAACGTGGGTGAAAGACCGAATATTTGATTATATTCTTGTACATTCGGACTATCACCGGTGAATGTCGACAATCACACATATGCTCTGGTGTAGGTCGAAAAGAGAAGCGGTATTTAACAGAGAGGCTACAGTCTGTCGCCAAATTCTTTGTTCTACTGCGAATCAGTCAGCTTTGTCAGTTTTATGCTAGGTTTGATGGTGTGCGCAACGTTTTCTTAAATTTTATTTTTTTGTTCAATATCCTAATTTTTATTGTATAAATACTGCAGTGAGTCGTGATCTTCTTTTTTTTAATTAAATACATTAATTGGGAGAAAACAATTGTTTTTTTTTTTTCAAGAACACTACTCTAAAATACTTTCGGAAGTGTCTTCTGCTAAAACTAAGTGCAGCGCGCATATTCACAATACTTAATCGGTTCGGATTGCACACATGCATTTCTCAGTTTATTTTTCTGGTATTAAATATCGAATATTCTGAAGTACTTATGATATGAAGCCGATCGCTATTCATGGAATCATGAAATTGTTATTTGACTTGTTCGGGGGGGGGGGGGGTGTCCCATTAACACTTTCAGGGACAAATAATTGTGTTTCCGTAATGTTGATTTCACACCTGAATGTACAAAATAAAAATTCAAAATAAGGAAAAGCTATTTTACAACTTCTTTCCACCAAAGTTATAAAATAAATGTGTAATTACATGTTTCTGATGCAATTCTTAAATAAAATTAGGTGGGGTATAATATATTCCACCGCCCCTCAAGCGGTTAAGAGAAGACGTCTTTTCATTTAGTATTATTTTGCCTTAACCATTAGTTTTGTTATTATCTCCATGTAGTAATGATAGTATTCTAATTCTAATAATATTATACATGTGAAAGTGTGAAAAGATATGACTGAAGTCAACATTAAAACATATGCTTAAATGCCATTGACTTCATTATCCGTTACATTCATTTTTTTTTCCTAATGTGCAAAATTTTCGTTTAAATTAATACAATTTACATATTTTGTTTGTTTCTATGAAATAAAATAAAACTTATAAAAATAAAACCTACTTTCAGGCAAATGTTTCAACTTACCCTTTGTACATATTTGTGCAGTGCTTTCAAAAAATATTTTGCGTTTTCACTATTAATATTTCTAACATGGAGTAAGTATTGTTACAATATTGACGTTTTGTTAGAGATTATTGCAGTGTATAGCAACCGATATGCAGCATTCACGTTTCACTACACATATTTCCAAAGTAAACCTAATATTTTATCAACATTGGTATTTCAGTTCAAATGTTAGCGATTAGAATTGAAAACTAAAAGTAATTTTATATTAAAGAAATATCTGAATTTTTTAATAATAATTTTCGCTTTGTTTAATGGCAGACTTTCATTGAATAAATATAATGAAAATTGCAATTTAAAAAAAAGTGGTAGATATTTTGAATCCAGAATTTCCGCTAAATTGTCAACTCTGTTAGCGATGACTAAAAATATTGGCCAATATAACCAATATACCTGAAACAGTTTTTTCGGGTAATTACGTTTCTAGATTTTTATAATATTTATTAACAAATAGTAATCTTTTCCTTATTTGTTATCAGAATTCTTATGGCAAAAATAGTATTAGGAGGAAACAGTGGTTATAGAAAAAACAAACAGAAAGACAATCACTCCATTAAATATGTAAAATTTATAAAACTTAAGTAAACTATTTCTATATTGTAAAAAAAAATAGAATTGAATGGATAATGGATACATTACTAAAATTAGGATTCTATCATTATTACATGGAGATAATAACAAAACTACTTGTTAAGACAAAATAATACTCAGTGGAAAGGCATGATCATTTCAGGTCTCGGGACTCCTAAAATTGGAAAAAAAAGAAAAAAAAAAGACAATTTTCAACATTTAATATCTTAAAATGTATTTGACACAATATTTATTGAGATACGTATAAGACACAATTTTTATTGAGATGAAAGATGCAGAAAATCGGAATAACAGACTACGCGCACGATTACAAAATAAATCTTGCAACTAGAATGAAAATTTTGGTGCCTATGCTTCAGATTATAATAATTACCCTGAACCTAAATAAATTCGTATTTAAAGCATTTTTATATTTTTAATACAAAGTTGTATTTAGCTAATGCAAAATTTAGAAACTTTCAACAGTATAATCACTTAAAAAATATTTTTTTAACAGTAAAAAGGAAATTTTAGGTTCAGTTTATACATACTAATATGAAATACATGTTTCGAAAATTTCATGAAAATATATTCGGAAGTTTTTGAGATATCGTGCGCATTATACCCAAAAACGTCATTTCGAGAAAAATGACTTCAAAGTTTTGGAAACCCCGCTTCAGCTATTAAGCAGGTATAATTCTAAAAGCCATAACTTCTAATTTTTTTAAAATTTTTTCCTTTAATTTTTTTCTTTTTTTTCTTTTTTTTTTCTTCTGTTCTAAATGGAATTTCAAGGAAACAATTATATCAAAATGTTCAGAAAAGATACGAGTTTGACATATAAAAAAAATTAGTTTCGAAAATTTTAAAGCTTTAAGAGTACTGAGACCCCTTAATAGGACGTTAGGCCCGAATTGATTAACCATTTGAGTGCGGAACAAATCTTGCGGATATATGCCAAAAATGAGAATGTGTATGGGTTGTATATAGTAAAAAATTACTTGTAAGTCGACGATATATATAGAAATCGCACGCTTCGCTAGTGCAACCAACTTAAATGCACACACACTGAGACAACAAATAGGAGCACTATCACCCTCTCCGCAATTTTAGCATGAACTAAAATGAGCGCTATCGCACTTCCCGCAATTGTGGCACATAACAAGAGTTAGCGCTTTCGTGCTTCCTGAAATTTTGGCACATAACAAGAGGAGCGTTATCGCGCTGCTCCGCACTCAACGGTTAAATAATAATTCAAAGCTTGTGTGAGATAGCAGTTGTCTGTATATGTGTTTCAGAATATTCAAAATTTCATGCCAGAAAAATATACGGAGATACCTGTGTCGAATCCGAACCGAGTATAGGCATTGCGAATATGCGTGCAGCATACCTTTGGATAACAGACGATTAAAATGTTTTTATGATTAAAAAAATTAATCATCGAGCCTGAAATACCGAGAAGTAAATGCAAATTTCCGACATATTCAACATTCACCATTATTGTATGGTGAATGTCGACTTTCACCGGTGTAAGTCAGAAATAAGGACATTTAACAAATATTTCGGACATACACCAAGCGACTATGTGAATGTTGACATTCACCGGTGTAAGTCAACATTCTCCAGATTTCGGTCTTTCACGGTAACATATATATTACATATTTGTGTATTAAAATGCATTGCTTACCTTTCTGTGGCGCTTTAAGTGGTCATTTCCGGTTTCCGAAAGTTCATTTCCCGTTTATATTTTGAGCTATAACATTGCTTCTAGTTATCGCTGAACGAAAGGTAAGACATTTTTGGAATCCTAAATGTTTAAACTTTAATTTAAAATTTAAAAGAAAATGAAAATTTTCGCAAAAACAGCGATTTGAGCGTAGTCACATACCTTAAGATGAATGCTTCCTTAATTTTATTAAAAGCTTTTTACTTCGTTCTTCTAATAATGTTAAAAACTACATTTTTGAACTTATTATACAGTTTAACATCATCCGACAGTGCTGAAGTAGCAATTTTTTTTTGTTTTAATATGGATACACATTAATATATTTAATATTGTGACATCAATGGGGTGAATTACTCGAATAACTCGATTATTATTATTAATCGTCGCAATATTGTATTATAGAAAAAAAATCGAAACAATCAATCGATCGATTATTTTCTTCAAATGAAGTCATGTCTTTAATTTTTTCAAGTTAAAGCAAACATAATATGAAACAGAAAACTATTAAACTAAATGGTTTTCTTTAATTTGCATGTGGCTTTTAATTACATTCTTTTACTGAAAGTTTGAAATTGGAAATTTGGAATCTAGAAATTTTTGGATAGGTTTGATTAAAAAAAATGGAACGTTGGTAGTTATACTTTGCATATGCTTTAGTAATTCATTCGAGTTATTCCTGATCAATGTTGCCAGATTTAGGATTTTAAACCTTCAGTGAAATTTTTTTGGGACAAGTAGTTCGTAGGGAAATGCTTGGGGACTATTAACATTTTTGGGAGGAAACTTGGGGAATTTATTCACTATTTCGCGTTAAATTTATTTTTAATCACCGAACACTGGATCTGTCTTGAACTCGATTTTCATTTAGAAAATGAAAATAGAATACACAAATCGGAGATATCAATCCTTATTTTCGTGGTCAGGATCATCTTTTACAACATTACAGTTTACATGTACAACAGGTGCATCATGACCTGTCTTGGACTAGCTATCCTCACCTGAATTTCCAGATCACAAAGTGCGGCAGATTTTCCTAGTCATCGCGGCAGACACACAAACACATACAGAAATTAATTTTATTAGTACAGATTTGTGCAACAGGAATAAAAAAGAAAATTAAACATTTTTCATTTAAGGCTGGTTAATTTGCACTTCATGGAATGAGAGTAGAGCTTTTTGTAAGACATGCAATTGCATACTACAATCACATTGCTACGTTTATAACTGAATGAATGCAGCAGGCTCCTTATAAGAAACGTGAATGAAAACTCTGCGGTCTTAGGTGAATCACCTATTTGCGGTATAGAAACGGTCATATATGGAACAAAATGTGAGATTTTGAAAATAAAAATTTTGAAAATTTAAATCGTTTCAAAGCTTCTGAATTTTTTTTAAATGTTGGAATAAAGGTATTTATATGTAAAATTGTTAAAGTTTGAAGAGCTTAAGTTGATTTTTATGTAATTATAATTATGTGTCATTTTCTTGGCAGGATAATGACCGCAAGGATAATGACAATTTCATTCTAAAACATTTTTGACATTCTTGTTTTTTTTCTTTTTAGATCTAACACTTTAATTTTCTTTAAAGGAACATGTTTCCTCTATAGTATCTCAAACTCAGTATAATGTTCAGTTTTATTTGTAATTTATAGAAGCCAGGAAAATGACATAATAAGTCTACTCAAATTTTACAAAGCCTTTAAACTCATTATTTTCAAAGAAATATCTAAAAGATCTTGCTGGTAGCAATGATTTTACTACTTCTGACTTGAACTATGTCAAGAACAAGAAGAATTACAGTGCAGCGCAATCTTTATACCTCATAAAGAACTAAAATAAGCAGGTCAATGACATTCATTTTCAGTGACAATCCTATTTTAATTATGGAAAATTATTTGTAAAATACAGAACTTGTTACCTTCCACATAGATGTAACGGTATAATTACGGTATAATTATTAATTAGAAATTAAAATAACTAGAAAAAGATATCTGTACATGATAGCAGAAAGCCTTTTACTTTGCACACATCACAGTGTGACATGCCAGGAAAATGACAATCTGAAATTTTAAGTCTTTTAATTGCTGTATTTTTGTGCTGTTATGAATATAATATCTCTTGAAAATACTTCTAAGAATATTTTTTATTAGAATGTAAAAAAGAAAATTGCATTACATAGCATTAAATAGAAATTTTATTGTGCGAACTGAAATTTACGTATTTTGTGATATTTACCCCTATATAGATATACAGTAAAACCTCCCTAAAGCGACCACGTTCTGTTCCCTTAAAAATTGGTCGTTCCGAGAGGTGGTCTCTTAATGGAGGTCATGTTTAAATCTAGATTTTAATTGTTGAAAAAAGGTAACAATTAATGTTACTATTAATGTTTCTTCTACATTAATTTATTCTTCACATTAGAAAACAATATGAAAATTTAAATATCAAAACAAAAGTTAATTATATAAGTTAATTAGTGCAGAGTTTAAAAAATGAATACATTGACATTTGCTTTGATTTTACGGTTTTAACTTCTATAACTTTTATTTCCAAGTCCTTTCGAAGTTCAGTAAATAAATGCAACTTTTTTTGAGCAGGAACAAAGTACGATCAAATGACGATTTCATTAATTTATCTATTTCTTTGAGGGTTTCCTGACAGAATAGGGCAGGGGAGTTTATTGACCGTCATCCTTACTTTGTCATCAAAGTTAAATTCATTGCCTAAAAAGGCACAAAGGGGTTTAAACACTTAAAAGTTACCGGAATAAATAAAAAATCTAAACTTAGAAGTTTAGAAGTTTGATGAATAATGCGCTCTCTGGAATTATTATTCTAATAAAACCTTCTTGAAGCGACCAGGAAAAAACGGAATTTGTTTCATTTTCTTCAAAGAAATGGGTCGCTCGTGGAGGGCGTTCAATTGGGGTGGTCTCTGAATAGAGGTAAAATGAGTATTGAGCCTATGGGAATAAATTTCGTTCCATGAAAAAAATGGTCGTTCAGGGAGGTGGTCTCTCAGGGAGGTTGCACTGTATATTATTTCTAATGGCGCCATCCGTTATTGTACGCACATACAAAACGCGCAACACAAAATGAGGCAGCTTTCGAAGGTGTTTGAACAAGCTTCTGACATAGCTCCGTCATATTTCGTTAAAACTCGTTGTTTGATTAAAAATTAATGAAAAAACGTATATCAACGCTTGCAGTGTGAAAGTCTCACACATAATTTTTCAAATATATAACAAAATTTTTAAAAATATAATGTGAAATACTATCTAATAATAAAAATAAAATCTGTCATATCTGAAGATTTTATATACTCGCCGGAGTGCTGAGGTTAGAAAAATAGTTTCAAACTTTTGATTCTGCAGAATCGTTTTATATAATTTTTTTTATCTCCTTCATTTTGCTGCATAAATAAAGTTTGCTTATAAGGCAGTTTTTTTTTTCTTTTATGCCTTTATTTATTTGTTGTTAATGTTGCTATTCCTCTGTATGAAATATTTCACAATCACCTTATTCAATAGCAGAAGCAATATTACATATTATGCGATTTAAAAATTAAATAAGAAATTTCTGATCTAAAATAGTAGTGCCCTACTTCTGTAAAATTCTAATTAGCGTACGTACCTTACATATAGATGTAGAGATGATAGCTTATAGGCCCTAAATTTTTGGCTGTAACTATCCAATTGCAAATTTTTGCGTATATTTTTTGACACATTATCTTCCGGAAACGCCTTAATACATTTTTGTTACATCTGTACTCCACATCTCAATGGATTTCTTACCTAAATACTACCGCGATTATGATAAACATTCATTTGTAAGATTTATGCGGGAAATTAGCAATATAATATAGACAGAGTTAAAATGGCGTCTCCCTTTCGTATTAGAGACATTGCGTATAGTGATAACTCAAATATATCATTACATAATTTTTAAGTTTTTAAAAGCAAAATTGTCGAGAAATCTTTTTAATTATCCAGTTTATCTACAATGTTTTTGAGGATGTATTTCAAATATTTATTTTCTGTTGTTCTTTTTCAAGTTGTGATAATTTGATTCAATAATTCAAAATATTCCGGTTATTTTAAAATTTGCATTATAAATTACGTTATAAAATATTTTACAGAATCTTTCATACGAAAACATATGCCTATGATTTGTAATATTTTCGCATATATATTTTTTCATAGTTTTTGGAAATTATGTGATACTAAACTATTTTATGATACTAAAATTACTCTTATTATAAGACACACTCCATTAGGCTTATGATAACCATTTGACTAGTGTTGCAGTGTACATATCTGCAACCCCCCGTTTTTATCAAGTACACGAACCAAATTTTTTTAAACAAATTATTTAACCTTCCTTCTATGTAGTAATTATATATTTTTTCAATCATTAAATAAAATTTATGAATGAAACATGATTATTTGAATTAGAAAAATCTGAAGGTTGTCATCTATTTGCTAATGTACATCACTTACTACATATTAAAAATCCAAAATCGCTCTTTAGTAGGTTTAAAATATACACAAGGCTACCACTGGCAACTATTTTTATATTATTTTGCTACCACTATTTTTAAAATATAAATTTTGAAAATATTTCTCTTGCACAAGTTGTCAAAGTGTATATGAAAATATTTTATTTTTAGAAAACAGTACGAGATAGAATTAAAAAATAGTCGTCATCGGTAGCCTTATAATACACTCATATGTACTAGAGTAACACTTCCATAACGGACACTCCCGAAAGCGGACACCCCTATTTAGAAGACACGTTTTCAATACCCAACATCTACATTTTTTCTACGCTTTTACCACTTAACAGTGGGCGAATACCGGACCCTAAAAATTGTCCGTTATTCAGATGTTTTACTATCTATATTGTAAAGGACAAACATATCTGTGCGTAACGCATACGTCATTTTGCGAATGGCAACACTTTGAAATTTGAAATAAAATTTTGGTTTTGCAATTTTCTCTACTGCAAATTTTTAAACTTCTAAACATCGCACATTTTAAAGTTTTACACCGTCGTATAAGGAAAAAAATGCTCTTTTAAATGCAACTTGTTTGAAAGCTGTACCTCAATTTATTTTTGAGAAATTAATTTTGTTATAGTTTTTAATACCATTTTTCTAATCGTGGCAACAAAAGTGCCGCATTTCTATTGAAAGTAAACTGAAAATAGTCGAAAAAAGGAGATACTCTATCTTTTTGTTACCATTTTCTCATAAAATCTGAAAAAAAAATTTGAAGTTAAAATATGGGATCTATGTCAAGAATATTATCTGTTATTCCGTGATAATGACGTCATATGCATACTTTTCTCACGACGAAGTTTAAGACTGGATTGTAAAAGTGAATTGCTTTAGTGGATGCAAATGACGTCATTTTATAAAAAAGCTTGTAATTTAATTCTTAAAACTGAATTATGTTTTGTAGAAGTGCTTCATTTTCACAGCCCAGCTGCTTTGAAATTCTTCACAGGTGAAAATGCTTCACTTTTGTCAAAAATGTAATCGAAATCACACACTGATAAAACGCAATATTTTACAAAAATTTACAGTCTTTATAAAAGAGAAATGACATGCAAATAATAGCGATTTATATTACATAAATTGATGATTCTCGCCTGGATGCATTTGCTTCGCCGAGTTAGGCAAGCAAACAAATAATTCGAGGTTTAAAATAATATAATGTTCCTGAAGTTTTTGTCCAAAATCCTCTCGAATAATAAAATTTTAATGCTATTCTTTAGGACATTCTACTATAATTTTATCAAAATAACATAATTTGCTTAATTTAATTTTTCCTAATTTTTTTATAATCCTTATATTTAAAATGCAAGTGTGTTTTTCAGTCATCTGCCCTGATCTTTCTGCTGAACCAATTTTACTAATATTTTTTCTTTAAACTGAAAATTGTTCATTTGTAGATGTGATCGCACTATCTGTTTGTTTTTTTAATATCCCCACTGTTATATTTTAATTTTAAAAGCATTTTATGAAATTTCTTCAAAATGGTGAAAATTAGATAGCTTTCATTATTGCAGACAAGAGAGAAAAAATGAGGTATTTTTTTCTTTATTCATGCTATTTTCTGATAAAAATTGTTGTATAGGGTTTAGTGGCGCAAAATCCCATCATAAATTTTCTATATTGTTTTTCCTTCTGCATGTGTACTGATACTAAGTTTCAGATACTAGGCGAAATGCTTATTTAAGTGAAAATGAAGATATATTTAAAAGAAAACGGTCATGTTCTTATAAAACTAAACATTTTAACACAAATGCGTCTAAAAAAACATAAATTACGGAAATTTTTATTCTCCCGAATTGAGATTAGAATCTCAAGTAAAGAGTGCGTCTGTTCACATAAAAGATGTTGCTGAAAATCGTAACTTCAAGTTTTGAGTTAAAATGATTTCTAAATGACCAAACAAAATACAATTTTTTTTTTAAAAAAAAAGGATGAATATGGATATGAAAAGTGCGTATGCAAATTTTGAGAAGGTGAAAATTGCTATTTTTCATTCTGGAACACCAAGCATAAGAGCCTCAATTGATAACCACATCCTAATAACTGATCTTTATGATATTTTACTGATTAAGTATCTACATTATAAAGAACAAACGTATTTGTGCGTAATGCTGACGTCATTTTGCGAATGGCAACATTTCACGATCAAATTTCGGTCTTGAAATTTACGCTACTGCAATTTTTTAATCTTCTGTCATTCGTACATTTTCAGTTTTCGTCGCATAGGGAAAAAATATACTTTCAAATGCAATTTGTTAAAAAACCTTACCTTAATTGACTGATGTATTATATTTTCTAAAATATATTTTAAGCATGATTTTTTGTAAGTTTATCTTATCACGTGTCGGTTTCAATACATAATAATAATAAACATTTTGTACATAAAGCAACAAACAATGTTCAGCCTATTTCTGACTATTTTTGCATAACGAAATTAATACCTCCTTTATTAACAAATAAAAGAATAATATTAAAAAAAACACCAATCTAACATATTTCTGAAAGACAAATTAACGAAATTAACACTTCTTTTATAAACAAATAAAATAACTAAATAACAGGAATTTTGATTTTTCAGAATTTAGTGTCGCCCCCGATGATAAAAAAAAAATGTATCTATAAATAGTGCAAAACATATTTCAGTTTTAAGACTTACAGCACACGCTTTTATTTTAGTTAAAATGACGTCATTCGCATCCGCTTAAGAATTCCACATTTACGATCCCCTCTTAAAGATCTACAGTAAAGTATGAATAGGACGTCACTATCGCGAAATAATACACAAATGCAAAAAGATGCCGTCATTAAAGAAAGTAGATGCTTAAAATTAAACATAGTTTATAATAGCTCCATGTTTTAACAGAAGTCATTCGTTTATATTTTTTTCAAAATAGCACGTACTTTAATTACATTTTCTTTCGGTTATTATGAAAGAAAGGGCAATAAAGAGATATAATTAATATTTTACAACTATTTTTCCTTTACTTTCTACAGAAATGGAGTACTTCCGTTGCCAATATTAAGCAAATGGCTCCAAAAACAACAAAAAAATTAATATTTCAAAAATAAATGGAGATGCAGTTTCCAAACAAATTGCATTTAAAAGTACTTTTTTTCCAACACGACGGTATAAAAATTGAAAATGTGCGATGCTTAGAAGTTTAAAAATGAAATTTCATTTAAAATTGGTCCAGGAATATTAATGTTTAATCCATTGCGTACGTAATGTATGACCAGCTCAGTAGAAGTTTAAAAATTTACAGTACCGAAAAGTGTAATTGCTATAGAGTATTTAATTGTACTGCTTTGTTTTACGGCTGGCTTCTGTAAGGTAACGTTATTTTTTGGAGGCGACACTAAATAAGCTGGGAGAAAGAAATAGCATACCGTACCGGGGCTAATAATATTGAAAACACACAAATCTAACATATTTGTAATCGTACAATTTAAATTTTTAGATCACCAAATAGGATTTTTTTTTTCAAATGGAATTTGTTTGCATAGGTCATCCCAGTTTACTGATTGTCTATGGTTTTAAAAACAATTTTAAAGCATGAAATATTTTTTAATTTATTTATATCGCGCGGAGCTCGATTAAGAAAGATTAATCGGTTTGCTTTTAAAACAAAATAAAGAGTTCATCATTTTCTTATGGCTAATATCCATTTAAAAAAACTTCCCTATGAATAAAT
Source organism: Maratus speciosus (assembly GCA_963932465.1). NCBI lineage: Eukaryota > Metazoa > Arthropoda > Arachnida > Araneae > Salticidae > Maratus > Maratus speciosus. The sequence goes on from OZ010790.1 coordinate 603,056,890, forward strand.
AAATAAAGTTGTGTCGTTGTGGGTTAGGATTAACTCGTGCGACACTTAAACAATTACATTTTAATAAGAATAACACACAAAATATATACAGATTCGCGAAAAGCGCAAACTAACTTTGGAACATACATATTTCCATACAAACATCTCTAGGGGAGATACATTTCGAACACACGCCGAAAACTCTACTTAAACCCACGCAATCATGATTACATACATTCACTTCACTTCATCACTTCATGTTTGGCAAAATATCTTAGGATATTTTGCCGACAGTGGCAACAGCGCCATCTATATGCTATAAAAATAAGGGAAGGCAATCATTTTGTTACAACCTCCCCCTCTGGTTCCGCGGACGTCCCGGTGAGAAACCAGTAACTTTTTTAGGTGGTCTGCCACGTTTCCTAATAGGTGCAATAGGCACAATGTCAGAGTCATTACACCGTTTCAATGTCGTTGTGGGTTAGGATTAACTCGGGCGACACTTAAACAATCACATTTTTAATAACAATCAGACACAAAATATATACAGATTCGCGAAAAGCGCAAAATAACTTTGGAACATACATATTTCCATACAAACATCTCTAGGGGAGATACATTTCGAACACACGCCGAAAACTCTACTTAAACCCGCGCAATCATGATTACATACATTCACTTCATTTCATCATTTCATGTTTGGCAAAATATCTCAGGATATTTTGCCGACAGTGGCAACAGCGCCATCTATATGCTATAAAAATAAGGGAAGGCAGTCATTTTGTTACAAAGTAATATAAATAAAACACAAATTTAACAGACATTTATAAGCTCTGAAATTATCAGAATATAAAAGGATGCCGTAAGAAGCAAAATCTTGATCAAAGAACTCTTAGCATGCGTCTAATAAGAAAATATAGCTTTTGATAAATTTCAAAAATTTATTTGATTGTATAATTCGTATTTTTCATATGAAAAATGTTTTTTAATGCAAGTGGGTAATCTAAAAAATTTATTGCATGTAAAAAAATATTAGTTTTCAATTGAAAAAAAAAAATGTTTTCGCCTTTATTCTTTAACACGGGAAGCCCGGGTACGATCCCCTAGTATAAATAAAATATGAATAAAAGTAAGCTTAATTGTATTCAGAACATTTTTCCTGCAGCTAAAATTTAAAATTTTAATAGAATTTTTATTGGATATTGAACAATCTCAAAATATATTCATCAAGCTCATTTATTTATTTTATTTTTTAAGTTCTAAGATTTTAAAAGTGTTTTTTTAAAAATTTATGCTTCCATACTCCAACATAATAAACAGGACGTCTTCTGAATACTTATAATACCTTATTATCCTTAATTAATATTTCTTAAGGCGAAATAAAGTAAAAAATACATTGTTTTTTGTATTTCATAAAAACACTTGAAGAGTGTTTGAATATCTTAAGGTGGATGTATGCGATAATCTTTACATTTTAGAGATCACATATTTTAATTAAATTTCTTGCAATAAAAAGTCACTTTAACCCAAGGCCAAGCATAGAAATTTTATAAAATATGGTATTATTTTCATTGAAATATGCTTAAATTACTTTCATTTAAACACAAAAAAATTTCATGCATGAAAAACAATATTTGATTTAAGAAATAAAATGGTGCATATACGCACCATTGGCCAAATCAGTGACCAAATCATTCAATTGAAGAATTGTATTATAGTCGAATCTATCTATCTATCTATCTATCTATATATATATATATATATATCGTACGGGGCACAGAAAATACGATTATTTGTTATTATTTAATGGCAACGCCCGAGAAACGCACCTCATTGGTTATTGTATAAACGTCATTTGGCAGGATTTAGGCGGAGGTAAATCCGGTTTATTTACGTTTCGCGTATATTTATTTATGTTCTCTCTTTTGTTGCAATTATGGAACTTCACAATATTGTTATAAATGCCCGTAAAAGATCTCGGCGAATGCTTGAAAGTGAACAAGAAGTCGCATTAAGAAGAGAAAATCGAAATAGATTGGATCGAGAACAGCGTCGAACACAGAGCATAAGCTATCGCCAAAATAGGCTTAGTAACCGTCGCATGGGCAAACGCGTTGCTTCCGAAATCCAAATTACTGATTTAAACGTTCTCGAACATAACTGTGGATATATAGTTATATTGGCGCGGTGTGTATATGACATCTGTGCCAAATAAATATTATTCTGTGGTTTTTTTTTATTATTTATTTATTTAGTCCACTCCAGAGTTATATTTTCAATGACAGTCCCGAAACAGTTTCTGCCCGGGCAACGCCGTGCGGGTCAGCTAGTTTTTATATTTTTTTTCTTTTATGGAAATTTTCGAAACATTTTGGATGCAAATGAACTTGGCATTTCAGGCACAAATAAATCACATTTAATTTGCAATAAAACTCTGAAACCTTGCACAAAAAGTGGGTTTTCGATTTTTCCCTATTTTTCAAGCATTCGGCCAATGGTGTGTTAACGCACCATTAAATTTATGTAATAAAATTTTACTTTTTTATGACATTTGTTTTATTTTTATTTTATTTACAGAATTTGCAGCTTTAATCCATTATTAATGGTACTTATAAGTACCATTAGTAGACAAAAGGTAATGAACTACAAAGTTTTGTTACACTATTCTGAATGTGTAAGAAAATGTTTAATAATCTATGCTGAACGCATGATTTTTCGTTCGTGTATAAGGACAGGAATAAAAGAATAAAAAATATAAGAAGAGATTATACGAAAAAATTAAAAATATCAACCCTATATCATAATCATGCAACAAATATGCAAAGTAACACTAATTTCTGTATAAACTTAAAATGTCATAGGTAATGTAAATACCAAAATACAATAAATCAATAAGCGACTTATTCTTTTCGAGAAAGAGAACATACTGGAAATGATTGTGAAATAAAAATTATTTTATGAACGAATGCAACTATTTTTAGTGAAACAAAAGCAGCAGAAATACAGATGTAGAATTTTGAATTTCGAATAATTGTAGAATTTTTCAACAATATATTTCCTAACATTTCAATTTTTTTTCTATTGTATTGCATATAACATTTTCCTTCAAAAGTGCTCTCTTCAAGTGCATATAACACACTTTTTGTTTAGCATGTTTATTAGAAACTGCTTTAAAATATTAACGCTGTGCTTTATGAAATCAAAAATAATTCTTTCAAATACTAATAATATATATTTAACCTGTATGAATGTTTCCAAAGCCAAAATAAAAGAATGAATACCTTGAATTTTAATGTATTTTCTATTTTTCGAAAAGCTCTTAAAAGGGAAATTAAAAATGTGTATGTGCTATTTTTTTTTTTTTTAATGTTGATGCAAAAATCAGCTATAACTTAGGAGATCTGAGGCCATTCATATACATTCTTAAAATTATTAACCCTTTCCGACATACTTGAAAAGTGTTTATGACTTCCCTTTTTTGTCCGGCCGTCTGTCTATCTGCGTTCTAACTCGCGTTAAATTATTCGGATTGCCATGTAACTGATATATGTTATTGAGGTTTACTATGAAATTTTTCATAGCGTATAGAATTTTTAGTTCTTGTACAGGGACAGAGAAACGAATTCTGTTATATTACATACTCCGTTACATACGGAGAAAATCATTTGCAATGTATTTTAAAGATGTTACACCGTTCCAAACATACCATAACTGATTGGCAGAACTGAGGCACACTACAAGATTTTTATAGTAGAATATGGTGTGGATAGCGTTTTTGTTTCATTTACAATGACACACAAAATAATTTGGTTGCATTATTGTCTATGAGCAATAATCGCTACAAGTGCATTTCCAGTTGTTGTATACCTTTTTAAATTTAAATAATTTTTTGCATATTATTTGGTGCGCTGTGCTTAAATTGTATAGATCATATTCAATGCTTCACTAAAGAATTCGAATACATTTCCTTTTATTGGCGGAAATTGTTAAAGGGAAATTTTCAGTTGTGTTATTCGTTTCCTAGTTGAACTAAATTTACGTACAAAACTGTAAATCAATATATTCACAAAATAATTCGAAAGTGTTTCGACTACTGATGGTAATTTGTGAAATTGTGTTTTTCAAATATATTATGCGTTTTCCAACTTGTTCATTTAGTGATTTACATTATTAAACAGTGAAGTTTTGTGACTATATTCTGAATGTGTTGGACAGTATTCAGAATCTATGCTTAACGCATGATTTTTCTTTCTTGTTTTTAGGGTTTTGTTCATCTGACGAAATCTTATTCATCTCACTCTTCTGTCTGTCTGTCAAAGAGCCCGTTCTCAGAAACTATATATATTGAAGACTTGGAATTCTGGATACTTACAGCTGAACACCTCACATCAGATGACAAATCATAAAATTTTGAAAAAGTCTTACATTTACCCGTCTGGGCTCTAACTTGCGTATTTTAAGCTTTATATATATATATATATATATAACTTAGTCCCTAATTAAGTTGAAGACATGAAATTGTGAATACTTATAGATGAATGCCTGCAGTCACACGACAAATCATAAAAATATCAAAAACGTCTTATATTTACCCTTCCAGTCTCTAACATGTGTATTTTAAGCAATTTTTCTAACCTCCTAACTTTTCACCCGAAGTGCACTTTTCTAACTTTTGCGACACCCCTTTGACCACTCTTTCATATTATGCGCCATAGACTTACATATTTTAGTTCCACTTTTTAAAGCCAGGGGGCGCCTAACTATCTCGGGTGATATGGGCCCGATCCCCTCGACTGATACATCTACATATAGGTTTTAAAACGAAGTATCATTCGGATACAGGTTTGTTTAGAATAGAGTGCGCCCCTGGTTACGAAATGTGGAACTAACAGATTTTGCAAAGAATAAAGTGTTTTGAAAAGAATATTAAACGAAACCCTCTGTGCGATCTGTGATTACACTTATTCGTTTGTTTGAATTTAAAGTAGTCATGGAGTGTTCCTCTTTCCACTGAAGAATTTGCTAATTCTCAAACCGTGATAGTCTGCCCACGAATACTTACCAATGACGTTGAAAGAATAACGATACTAAGGTGGAACAATTTTGCTAACAGACACAAATAAAGGGCGACTGTGTTCCGATATTTTGAATATTACTATTTATCTTAAGGAGACCATTTACCTTTTCAACAATTTTTCTTATTTTAAAAAATATTGTTCAATTGGTGAACTCACTGCATTTCAATGTTCAAATAAAAGCACATTTTGAAAAAAAAAATTAAACTCCATATTCTATTTTAAAAAATTTTAAATAAAAATAATTTGATTTTTTTTCAAATCCCTACTATTTTTTTTTTAATTTTGATATTTTTGCCCAATTTATTTTTTTAAGATTTTTAAATGTGTATTACACAAGACTGTGCATGGATTTTTAGATACATCTAATATTACATTTAATATAATTTTTTACTGGTATGTATAGCGTAAAACGATGAAATCTAACAAATCTTCATATACTTTTTTTTAAAATAACAAAAAACCTGAAAGCTAATTCCATGCGCAGTTTTATCACGTATATAATAAGGAACATGTACAGAAAAGTTTAAATATCTATCTCAAATACAAAAAAAAGCTTTCGCATTTTTAAAACATGAAAGTGAAGAAAAAGATAAACATGGAGAAAAAGCCGTTTAAAGTTTTTAATTTGTGTGGGTAATTGCACTGGGTGCATTAACAAAATTTACAATATCTCGCGATATAATTCCCGTATGGGTAAAACTGAGGTGTCTAAATATTCACAATTAAACAGGCTTCTATTTAATATTTAAAAATAGAAATCGATTTTTTTATCAATTTTGAGGTAAACTGTCCCCTTAAGAAATCTGCTTATTTAATCTCAGAATACTACAATTAATTAAGAGGAATGTTTCCATCCGGTAATATGGGTATTTAAAATACCGGAATAGAATCAGCACTGACAAATGGTGCAGTAAATGCTTATTTAATTAAAAACTAGAACAAATTAATAGTAGTGATAATCACCCTAATAAATGAATATGTTAATCTAAATTTTCTTTACTTATCAGGCTATTAATACTGAAAGGACTGTCGCTTTAGGGTATACCTTCAATTTCAAGAATGTTTCAACTGTTTTTCTGTGTCATAAGACATTTACGTCGATAATAACATTTTTGCATGAGTAACTAAATTTAATTTTGTTGCAGTCCCTCGGTCTATAATTGGGTACAGTAAAACCTCTCTGTGCGACCACCTCCATTAAGCGAGCACCTCCCTGAACAACCATTTTTTCATGCTACAAAATTTATTCCCATAGGCTCAAAATTAATTTTACCTCCATTCGGAGACCATCCCAGTTGAACTCCCTCCATGAGCGACCCATTTCGTTGAAGAAAATGAAACAAATTCCTTTTTTTCCTGGTCGCTTGAAGAAGGTTTTGTTAGAAAAATAATTCCGCTGAGCGCATTATTCACTAAACTCCTAAACTAAGTTTATTTATTTTAATTCCGGTAACTTTTAAGTGTTTAAACCGCTTTGTGCCTTTTTAGGCAATGAATTTAACTTCGATTACAAATTAAGAATGACAGTCAATAAACTTCCCTGCCGTATTCTGTCAGGAAACTCTCAAAGACGTAGATAAATTAATGAAATCGTCATTATTTACTTCCATTAAAAAAAAATTGCATTTATTTACTGAACTTCAAAAGGACTTGGAAATAAAAGTTATAAAAGATCAAACCATAAAATCAAAGCAAATGTCAATGTATTTATTTTTTAAATTGTGCACTAATTAACTTATGTAATTAACTTTTATTTTGATAGTTAAATTTTTATATTTTTTCCTAATGTAAAAAATAAATTTTAGTAACATTGTTACCTTTTTTCAACAATTAAAATCTAAATTTGAACATGACCTCCATTAAGAGGCCACCTCTCGCATCGACCAATTTTTATTGGAACGGAACGTGGTCGCTTGAGGGGGGTTTTACTGCATAAATTATATTTATGAAAATATTCTCCGTTCTTTAGCAGGAAATATAAAATAGCTGAATATATAGCACGTGATTTATCACATTGCTAAGTAAGCGTGGAAGCAATAGAGTGAAAAATGTCCAAGCCGGGAATCGAAACCCAAACCTTGGAATAGCACTCCAAGTGCTCAACCATTTAAGCTACGAGGACGATACCCAGGTTCATCTCTCACTCACATATGTTGGTAAGGCTGAACTGCAGTACAAGATGGAACAGTCTTCATGACCACACAGTCCTGCAGCGAAACATGAGACACAAATAAACCCAGCGCTGCTGAAAATACGTTGAAAAATTAATTACAATTACACATAAAATAACTTTTATTTGTATGTGATTATATTTACAGACTCATGACAACTTAAATTTTAGGAATATTGATTGTTTTCTGATATAAAAACGGAAAGAGCCGTTCGCAGCGCTAGAAAATGCTAAGATGAGAACATTACCCGCTTTTTATTTTCCGAATATTGTGAATTGCTACTACTAAATTCAGGTATTAAAATTGTTCTAAATTAATATTTATTGCAAATTACTTAAGATACTTTAAACAAAAATTCAGTTCCATTCAAACGATTGTGTATACAGCGACGGTCAAAAGTTTCCGGCCAGCATAAAATTTTTGGTTAATTTGTAAGTATACCCATATGAAGAGGAATCTCAAAGTGATACTTGTACATTTTATTGACTTAATAGTTAGGAACTTATTTATGGAATAACAAAATATGAATAAATTTAATTGACAAAGTTAATTGCAAAGGAAAACGCATGTTCTCAAAAGTTTCCGGCCATCTTAGAAAGTGTGGGGAAAAATGGTGTTGTAACAGAAAATAACAATAATCAATAACATTTACAATTAGTATTGTCTGAATACCTTTTGCAATAAGTACTGCGGCGCAGCGACGTGGCATCAATTCAATGAATGGTTGAAGATCGTCTAAGGTAGGGTTTTTTCCCATTCTTCTTGCAATTTTGGGGAAAATTCTGCTGAATTGAAATATTTATACTTCCGACGCGTTTGTCACGTTCGTTCCAAAGATCTTCTATTGGATTCAGATCGGGTGATTACGCTGGTCATTTCAAAAGCGGATTGTTTTTGTACGAAAGCCATAGCTTGACGAACATGCACGTATTCATTGGGTTGTTATCATGCTGAAATAAATAGTTGTGACCAAACTTTTTCTTCCAATAAGGCAACAAATGATAATTCTCCCCATAATATAGCATGCCATGCTGCATTGTAGGAATAACATATCTCGAATCATATCTTTCGTTTTTAGGTCATCACACGTATAGTGTCTGCCATCACTCCCAAAAAGGTTGAACTTCGATTCATTGGAAAATAGTACTTTTTTCCAGATTTCACTTGACCAGTCTTTTCGTTCCTTGGCAAACGCCAGTGGGGACCTCTGATTTTTTTACTTATGACGGGTTTTTTTTAACATCGATTCTTCCATAAAGTCCTACGTCAAGTAAGTGTCTTGACACGGTAGACCAACTTATTTCAGCTATATTTTCATTCGGTAAACTGCGGGATATTGTAGCGGCATTTTTATGCAGGTCATCAACTACTTTTCTTCTAATATTTCTCCCCGCACGAATAGTCGTTTTCCGGCGTCTCTCTGACCATGCTTTCAGTTTCGAAACTGAAAGTACCTAATTAAAAAAAAAAAAAAATCTGCAAACAAAATCGAAAAAGTAAAAAAGAGTCATATTAAAGATTGAGCTCAGCGATCCTATGAAAAACAAAATCGTTTAAATTTTTTTTCAAATTTAAACAAGAAATTCGAAAACAACCTCCCCATTGGTTTAACATTACGGAGCGGGTGTTTTCAAGGGAGTGGAGAATCCCCTTAACTGACCAGAAACTTTTCACCGCCACTATATATTCGTAAAGATTTTACCGTAACACAACATAAACAAATGAATAAAAAGATAAGAAACAACTGAAAGGAAAATTTATAATTCACTGACCCTATGCGATATTCAAGCAATGAATGCTCAAAAGACGTCGTTTTGTTTTAATCTTACATAAATGTAATAGCTATAAATTGTTGTAATGGCAAGAGTTTAATTGGCAAATTTGGAAGAAATGAGACGACATCTTATTCCGAGAGTGCCATAGGAGACAGTGACATTTTACTTAACTTTTTTTATTCCGGCTGATCTTTAAATATGTAATTGATCTTACTTAGTCAATCACCAAAAAAAGTCGACAGCTGTTTATATGACCTCGTGGGCCACAACTTTCCCCAGTCAAAGGGGAATGAATGACAACCCGGTTATTGAAGGTTAAAGGATATTGCCACAACCAATGGCGATCTTGGTAATCGGGTTGGGACTCATCCCCCTTTAACTGAGACAAATTGTGGTTAGCGAGGCTGTATCTACCTTCTATTACAACAGCTGACGGCTTTTTTCGTGATTGATTAAGTAAAATTTGATGATCATACGAGGGCAAGTCAGTCAGTAGGTCATAAAAGCCAATAAAGAAAAGGGAAACCAAAATACATACTTAAAAGGCATGTTTACTTCTCCATATAATCGTCATTTACACTGATACATTTGTCCCATCTCTTTAAGAGTTTTCTAATACCTGCTGCATAAAAGTCTTTGGACTGCACTCTCAGCCATCTCTGTACCACACATTCAACGTCTGTGTACCTCACATTCAACGTCTGCATCAGTCGGCTGTAGGCTAAACCATGTGAACATCCTGTTGCATTTGCTAATGGTGTCTATTGTTGTTCGCTTGTCAGCTCTAACCATTTCCTCAAATTTCCGCACTGTTTGTTCTGTCACAATCTCAACAGGATGACCACTTCGTTCTTTGTCAACAGTTTTTGAACGGCCCTGCTCATCTTGTGCGACTGTTGTCCCATAAATTCATCTAAAATTCGCGCTAACCTACAGCACTTGCGAGTATGACTTAAAATCCTCCGCAAAATATAATTTTTCATTTGTGATAATGATTCTTCCATCTCTATTTTGTCAAATGAACAATCGAAGCCGTTAGAATATTATCATTCTTAAGCACGTCACATAAATATCTAAATGTAACAAATAAAATAAAAAATAATTGAGTTTATTCTTTTTCTAAAATGGAAATAACAATAAAAAAAATTCCAAGTAAAAGTTATTTCTTATTTATTGATGAATGAAAATGGTTGTTTGTAGTAAAATAAAAGTTTAAGCATTAAAGATGTAATAAATTTGTGAATTGAAATTTCTTTTCCCTTATATTTTATAGCACATAGTATATGATCTGAGCTTACTTTTTTTACGCAAATTGTGCTCCTCCAGTGCATATAGCAGCTTAAGGGGGAAAATTTCATTTTATTAAAATTTCGGTAAAATACAAAATCACAAAGAATTTTTTAAAATATTAGTAATGCATTAGTTACTTCAATTAATTTTCTGCAAGAAGAACTAAAGTAATGATCACCGTCTTATAATGATTTTTCTATAAAAACTCTTTAAAGGTATTTGTATATCTTACGATTTATGCATGTAATAACTATTAATTTTCTGATATTTTTATTTTATAATTTTAATTAAACTTCTTGATGTGAAAAAGTAGAATGATTTGCAGTTGGTAATATTGAATTAAACAATTGAATTAGTAATATTGAATTAACAAGTAACTTATGTAATTTATAAGTAATTCGGAGTTAATTTATACATTTTGTTGTATAGTTTGAGCACCACTTACAAAACATTGGCCAGCTGTAAAATTTATTGCAAATACCTAAAGGGACTTAAAACAAAAACTGTGATGAAACAAACAATTTTATAATTTTTATGAGGTATTTTTTCAAAAAGAATTTGAAGCTAGTCGGATGTGCCAATCTCAAAACTTTCTTCAATCTCATATATGTTGATACTTCAAAATTTGCTATCACAGTGCCAAAAGTAAATATCAATCTATGCCGACCATGAGAATTCTAAAGATATGAAAGTCCGTGCATTAGTTCTTGAGATATGACTATCGCTAAAACCGTGAAAATTCTGCAAAATGCAGCATAGCAGCAACACCTATTGGGTGATTTACACTAAAACCTATTCAGCAACAACTTAAGGGCTTAGATGCTTTATATTCCCTCAGCCGTTGTTTTGAATTGTTTGGCGATTTTTTGTTGGCGTGTTGGCGGTGTTTACGGATATGGCAATCTCGATATGTTGAATTCCATGTGACGTGTGTGTTGTGACGTGTCGTTCTGGCAACCCCTGAGAAGCTCATTTTAGCTTGGAATATTGTGAATGTATTTTGATATCGTGTTGTATAGTTCTGCCTTTTTATTTTTATGTGAAATTTATTGAATATGGTTTCTGTAGTCCGTTCTTGCTGAAGTGATTAGGAAATACGAGGAAATTTTGACAAGAAAAAAAGGTTTTTTTATAGTGTGTGAATGCGTATTCATAAGCCTATTTTGGAAAATGACGGTGATGATATTTCGTGCTGGAGCTTTCAAGAAAGCAGATGTCTGTTAAGGTATGTTGATAATTTTATGTATATTTTGCTGCTTTAAGAGTTTTTACATTTTGAGATTGCTACAAAACGAGAACTGCTGAATTTTGAGAATGCTACACCGTGAGAAATGCTGAATGCAGTGATATTTTTTCGGTTAATGTGCACGAAGCGCACATACAACGATTACTAAATGCCATTTTAGCGAATTTTGTTTTTATGTGTATTTTGCTGCTTTAAGAGTTTTTTACATTTTGAGATTGCTAGAAAGCGAGAACTGCTGAATTTTGAGAATGCTACACCCCCAGAACTGCTGAATGCAGTGATTTTTTTCAGTTAATGTGCGCGAAGCGCACATACAACGATTACTGATTGCAATTTTAGCGAATTTTGTTTATTATTTACATTTTATTTTCGTTAAACCAAACATGCGTATAAACCGGTGGTTGGCGACATTTACTACTTGGCGGAAAAGAGTTTTTTACGCCAAGAAAAATTCCAAGATGGCGTCCGCGGGAACTTATGACATCTGTTCCAACTTAAGTCAACGTCGAAGTGAATCCGAAGTCTGATGAAAATCCGTGCATTAATTTTTAAGATCTATTGAGGAAATCTTAAAAAATGCAGCATAAAAGCGCCCCCTGTTAGGCGATATACACCAAAACGTAGTCAGCACCAACTCATATCAAAGATTAACTAAATCTGAAGTTTGGGGAAAATCCACATATTAATTCTTGATGCAGAGCCATTGCGGAAATCTTTAAAAATGCTGTATAGTAGTGCCATCTGTTGGTCAACTTACCCTAAAACGTAGTAAACACCAACGCATATCATGGATTAACTGAATCTGATGTTTCATAAAAATCCGCACATTAGTTCTTGAGATAGAACCATTGCGGAAATCGTGAAAAATGCAGCATAGCAGCGCCACCTGTTGAGCGATTTGCGCTAAAAACTAATCAGCACCAATTTATATCAGGGACTAACTGAATATAATTTTTTATTAAATTCTGTGCATTAATTCTTGAGATAGAGCGCCCACAAAATTTGTGTCACATACAGACAGACAGACTCACAGACAGACATTTTGTAAAAACTTGTTTTTCGGAATCTCTGACTCCTAAAACGTGGGAATCCGTCGAAAATCGGAAGTCGAAAATTTTCGCGAATCCAATAGTGAACAAAATGTAAAAGAAGAATAATGATTATACAAAGAATTGTAACTCATCGACCATATGCATTATTCATGAATCGAATACAACAACTGAATACAACTCGTCAATATATTTTTTAAACAACGTAAAAATGTCATTCTAAATTCAGTAAACACAAAAATAGTGTTATTTTCGTAAAATCAAAATAAACTTGGAAACTTCGAGAAATATATATATATTTATATATATATATATGTATGTATATATGTATATATATTATAGATTGATGAATGAAGCTAGCTATTTTCAAAAATATAAAGGTCGAAGCAACGCAAATGTACAGACAGCAATTGTGAAAGATGTTGGCGTTTTTTATGACATATGGCATATGACCTTTTTCTTTATACTATAAGTATATCTGTCGAGCATACATGACAGCTTAATGCAGATTTTGCATTTATAGTTAAAGTGTTTTCGAAATTTACAGCGTGATAGTGTCACTATGTTTTTAAGAAATTGGAAGGAATTCTTCGAAATAATAAAAAATCTGTTATTATCTCTGTTTAATGTTTCAGATCTGCAGTAATAGAATGCATTTATTTTTAACACTTTCCAAAATAGTTGAATAGTTTTATCACATTGCTAACTAAGCGTGGGAACCAACAAAGACATATGTAAATATTCCGTTTCTAATGTGGAAAAGCATCTGACTGCCACGCTGCATGTCGAGGGTTCGACTCCCGCACTCTCAAAAATAATTTACTTAAAAATGAGAACTTCCATGTACTCGTATATTTTTTAAGTACAATTGTTTCAAAAAGAAGTACATCGTTAAAAATAATCCACTTAAAAATGAGCATTTCTATGTACTCATATTTTTTAAGTACAATTGCTTCAAAAAGGAGCATTAATCTATTTAAAAATGAAAATTTCTTTGTACTCGATTTTTTTAAGTACAATTAATTCAGAAACGAGTACATGATATTTTGAAGTTGTGCATACTTATACTTGATTTATAAATGTATGCAGAAATGAATACATATATTTTGTTTTTTAAAGTCTTAATATTCATGTTTAAATCCTATGTGCTCAAAAATATGAGTTTTCTGATAAACCCTTTTCTTTTACCGAATTGACAGTAGGGTTTTCAACCTTTTATTTAAAGATATGTCTATCTTTGTTATGATTTTTAATTTATAATACACACTTTTCAAATTTATTTACAATTTCATTAGAAATGTTAAAGAAGAAAATTTAGTTTAAAAATTGTTTTATTAGAAATTAGAATATTTAAGAAAGGGAAATTCCTCTCTGCTGTTAGCGATCTTCCGTCGCTAATTGAAAAAAGGTGTCATTTGGAAGCAGCTAGTAACTTCTGTTATAGCACAGTCAGTACAATACTCTTCTCCCACCCAGAGGGCTCGGGTTCAATTCACGGGGCGGCTCATACACAAAATTTCAAGAATTAAAATTGTAAATTCGTTGTTATAAATTAAAATTGTAAATTCGTTGTTAATAAATTCTTCAAAAATTGTAGTTCTTAGCAATTCAAAATTACCGAAATTACAAATGGTGATTTGTCGGTTCTCTGTAATTTCGCTTTTTTTTTCTTATAGTGTATGTGTGTTTCTATACATACTTATTTTCGAGTCCCTGTATGTACTAAAAAAAAAAATGAGTACATGCGTTTTTCGAGTTAAGTACTCGAAGCTATTTTAAGATCGGGAAGTGCTCAATAATTAGTACAATGTACTTATTTTTAAGAATAGTGTTTTAACAGTGCGAATGCGAAAGGTTCATTCAAACTTTCATCCCTTCGGGTTCGATAAAATGAGTACCAAGCTAGCTTGGGAACTAAGCACTGAGGTTCCCGCGTTAGGCTGACCACCTAATCTGGAAACTTGGTGTATATCACCTCGGACACAAGGGTCAAGAAAACAGGGATGGACATTGTAGGGTCTGATCGTTCGTGGATCGTGCATTTTAGAAAATCAAATTTCGCATTTGTCAAGTCTTAATAGAGGGAAAAAATCATTTTGAAACAAGAAAATGCGTCGAGACATAACGCAAAAGCTACGGAAAAGTACTTCATTGAAAACAATATCTCTATCCCAATGCTTGATAGATCACCTCGATCTTACGACGTGAATTAATAAAAATAAGTGGTATGCAACGGAGAACTTTTTATGCAAATTACAAGCAATATTCATAGACCGGGCGGCGGCAACACGAATGACTACGTCATCAAGTTACGTGATGAAATCATGATGCAAGACAAGATTTTTAGGAGTAAATTAAGGAATGACTGGTCTGCCTCGACATTTCTTGGTACGACAGGCGCTGCAGCGAGCGCCAACTCGTCATTTTGGTGGCACTATCACGTCATCGAGTTACGGGATGAAACCGGTGCCACATTAAAGGTAAAAAAAAAGTGTTTTAAGAATATTTTAGTCTGCCTGCGCATATCCTGGTAGAAACCCCCGGCAGACTAAAATCTATAATAAAAAAATAAGTCATACTGTACAATTGAAACCCTATAAACATATTATTTTACCTTACATTGCCATATATATCACTTCGAATCGACTTTCAAGATGAATTAACGGTTTAGGAAAAGCTTATTAACAGCACGTGAGAAAATGACTGATTCGTCGTAACTTGGTATAAAGCGAGAAGAACGAACCGCCAATTCCCTATTTTGACAGTACTATTACGTCATCGAATTACGGCTTGAAATTTTGGCACATTTAACATACCAATTAGTAGAATGCGAATATTTCAGTCTGCCTCGTCATATCTTGGTAGGAGATGAGCAAAGCGTGGCGCCAATTCTTAATTTTGGCGGTATAATCACGTCATCGAGTTACGGCTTGAAAATTTGGCTCATTAAAGGTACAGTCGTGGAAAAAAAAAGTAAACACCCCTTACTAACTCTGCAAAAAATTATCGTAGAAGAAAGTTACTGGTACCACATGATTGGTAATAAAGTCTATTTTTAAATGATGTATATAAAATTTGCTTAGGGGGCCATCTACATATTGAAACGAAACATAACTTTTTTTTTCTTTTTTTAATATCAGTACACAATTCTGACAGCATAAATGCAAGCTACACCCTTCAATTAGCCTAAAAAAAATTTTTTTGCAATTCGTACGATAAATTTCCGAGAAAGCAATTGTTTTAAAACGAGTGTATTTTAGGAGCTGTATCCAAATTGAAGTTCGATCTGGATTGTTGACCGAGAGAGCGCCCTTTTTAATCAAGGCATTCTAAGCGCCACTCATTGAGTCATTGAAAACTGCTAGATTACAGGATAGTATAATAAATTTCAAAATATCTACTCACATCTATCGTAGACGGCCCCTTAAGCCATCATTTTGCTGTTTTTTAAGCATAATTTGAAAACTACTTGGAAGAAAAATGTGAAATTTTGGATTTCCATAAAGCAGGACTTAATAAATCTAAATCCATCAAGAAAATTGTAGGTTGCAATTCATAATTTTTTCGAATATTAATTTCATAATTCTTAATTCATATCATAAAATTATAAAAAATACAAATTCAACGTATTTATGTTTGGGTATATTAGTATTATTGTTACAAAAAAAATTAGCACATTAGGAGTATAATTTCAGGAGATATAAATAAAAATGCGAAAATGTAATTTAACATTAGAAGCACTAAATTTTGAATGTTTATAATTCAAAAACGGATCAGCTAAATGACTTGAAATTTCGTTTCTAGGCATAGTTTGAACCGAAAATTTGAAATATCTTGTTAAAATTGGGTATTGCTATTGAAAAAAATGAAGTTTGGGTTCGTTTTAATATGTAGATGGCCCACTAAGCAAATTTTATATACATCATTTAAAAGTAGACTTTATTTCCAATCGTTTGGTACCAGTAACTTTCTTCTACGATAATTTGTTGAGGAGTTAGTAGGCAGTGTTTACTTTTTTTCCCCACGACTGTACATATCAGTACAATAAGAATATTTCAGTCTGCCTCGCCATATCTTGGCACGAGACGAGCAGAGATTCGAGCAGAGACGGGCACCAATTCTTAATTTTGGCGGTTTTAACAGGTCATCGAGTTACGACATGAAATCTTCATATAGGACAAGATTATTAGGAGTAGATTAAGGAATGACTGGTCTCCCTCGACATTTCTTGGTACGATAGAAGCAGCAGCGGACGCCAAGTCGTCATTTTGGCGTCACTATCACGTCATCGAGTTACGCGATGAAACCGGTGCCAAATTAAACGTAAAATAATGTATTTTAAGAATATTTTGGTCTGCCTGTGCATATCCTGGTAGAAACCTCCGGCTGACTAAAATCCATAAGAAATAAATACATTATAATGTACAATTGAAACCCCGCTCCCGAATTGGCGCCCAGCTCTGCTCATCTTCTACCACGATATGACGAGGCAGACTGAAATATTCAAATTGTACTAATCGGTAAGTTTAATGTGCCAAAGTTTCAAGCCGTAACTCGATGACGTAATAGTACGGTCAAAATTCGGATTTGGCGGCCCGTTCTTCTCGCTTTATACCAAGTTATGTCGAATCAGTCATTTTCTCATGTACTGTTAATAAGCTTTTCCTAAACCGTTAATTCATCTTGAAAATCGATTCGAAGTATGGCAATGTAATGTAAAATATTATGTTTATAGGGTTTCAGTTGTACATTATGATGTATTTTTTTTTGTTATAGATTTTAGTCTGCTGGTGGTTTCTACCAGGATATGTGCAGGCAGACCAAAGTATTCTTATAATACTTTATTTTACCTTCCATTTGGCGCCGGTTTTATCCCGTAACTCGATGATGTGATAGTGACGCCAAAATGACGACTTAGCGCCCGCTGCTGCTCATATCGTACCAAGAAATGTCGAGAAAGACCAGTCATTCCTTAATCTACTCCTAATAATCTTGGCCTACATGAAGATTTCATGTCGTAACTCGATGACGTGTTAAAACAGCCAAAATTAAGATTTGGCGCCCCGCTCTGTTCGTCTCGTACCAAGATATGACGAGGCAGACTGAAATAACTTTATTGTACTGATATGTACCTTTAATGAGCCAAATTTTCAAGCCGTAACTCAATGACGGGATTATACCGCCAAAATTAAAAATTGGCGCCCCGCTCTGCTCATCTCCTACCAAGATATGACGAGGCAGACTGAAATATTCGCATTTTACTAATCGGTATGCTTAATATGCCAAAATTTCAAGCCGTAATTCGATGACGTAATAGTACTGTCAAATTAGGGAATTTGCGCCCCATTCTTCTCGCCTTGTGCCATGTTATGCCGAATCAGTCATTTTCTCACGTACTGTTAATAAGCTTTTCCTAAAACGTTAATTCATCTTGAAAGTAGATTCAAAGTAATATACATGGCAATGTAAATGTAAAATATTATGTTTATAGGGTTTCAATTGGACATAATGACATATTTTGTTGTTATAGATTTTAGTCTCCCGGGGTTTCTACCAGGATATGCGCAGGCAGACCAAAATATTCTTAAAACACTTTCTTTTTTTACCTTTAATTTGGCACCGGTTTCATCCCGTAACTCGATGACGTGATAGTGACGCCAAAATGACGAGTTCGCGCCCGCTGCTGCGCCTATCGTACCAAGAAATGTCGAGACAGAGCAATCATTCTTTAATCTACTCATAAAATTCTTGTCCTGCATCATGTTTTCATCCCATAACTCGATGACGTAGTCATTTGTGTCGTTGCCGCCCGCTCTATCATGCATTACAGATCTTGAGAAAATTTACAATACCTGTGTAGCTATATTCACATAATATTTATCAAAACTTGTTCGAGGCTTCTCTAACCTTATGGAAAAATATCTCCAAATATACAGGGTTACATTTCTTATTAATATTGTTTCTATTTGAACTTATAAGTAGTGACCTTATAATTATTGCAATTATAAGTTGTAATATTTCTTTTATTTTTTAAAGATTTATTATTTTAACCAAATTGAGTAAGATTTTCGATTATAAATACATGTTAGTAATGTTTATAAATATTTATAAATGTATAAAATCTATAATTCTTTCCGTTTTTAACGTCCTTATTATTTTGTCCAGAGTTGTAACCGCTGTTTTACTTATATAAATATTTTTATTTTTGGAAAGAAAGTCACATAAACTAAAACACTTTCTGTAAAAAATATACATTGTAGCAGTTGATTAATTACACATCTTTAGATAAACGCAGGAGGAAAAATCAGATATGTAGTCCATTTTTGATTGATAATAGTATTTTATAATAAATAACGTAATGCCATTTATTTAATTCGATACAATACTTGTCAAATGCGTTAAACAGTTTAATACATTTTTTTTATTTAGGATATTTATTTATTTTTTTAAGAATTACTAAATTTTTCATCCTCGTCTATACTTAATAGCACACAAGGGATTCTTACGAATACTGGTAATATATTATTAATAAAAATTAATTTTCCTAAGGTGCAATAAAATACAGTTCTTTCTTTAATGAATATTTTTAGAAAAACAAAACACTTCAAGCTAATTTGGATAATAAAGTGTAGCTGAATTAATCACTTATTTTTTAGCATCTTTAATTTTAATTAAATTTTGTCGAGATAAAATTGCTATAAAGCACACATCTAATCTTTTATGTCTTTCATACTATCATTTATTTTAAATATTACATTAGATCAAAAAAGTGGCGCAGTACAATATAAGAATGATCATCATTTGTAGTGCCTAGTTCCGATTTTTTAACCGTGGGCCCTATGGCTTTATATATAGTGTAGCTCTTGAAAAAGTAGTTAGTTTCATAGGAACCGCAAGAGTTTAGTTCCACAAACAAGCTTAGTACTCATTTTATCGACCCGATTTAATGAATATTTGATTGAACTTTTTAACCCATTTATGCCTAGCGTCCCATTTTGTAACGCTTGGAATTTTCATAAATTTGTATGATTTTTTTTCTTCTTTTTAACATGATAATTGTATGAAATAATTATGTATAAATCTCTTTATCTGTTACCGAGAGATGACTGCATAAGATGGATATTTATTTGCTTAAATGAAGGGGTTTTTTTTCGGTAATTATAGATTTTTCATTTTTCAAGATGGCGAAATGTAAAAGGTATGTTTATTTGTATTTTTTCTATCAAGGATCCAAATAAATAAGTCATAATCTTAGCTTGTAGACTTCTTTGAAATTATGTGTTCAAGCATATTTTTTATGCATGTTTGAAACGTACAAAATACAGGGCGACAGGCACGAAGGTTTACATATTTTTATTAGCTATTTAAGGTACAGTTATTTATGTAAAGTTCCTTTCAAGATAATTATGAAATAAATCGTTTTTATGCGTCGAAAACGATTATTCTTAGTTTATTATTAATAGTAATTATAACGTTATTTTTTGTAAAAAAAGTCACCTCTGTTATACGCAGTATCACTCGCGCGCTAATATTTAGGTATCAATTCCAACTTTTCTTTGTAAAACAATCAAATATAATAACATAGGTAAATTTCTTACCTGTATGTTTCTTGCACAGCAATCCTCACATGACAGCTTGGCCGTGTAATCCAGTACAGGTGTCCTTTCATTCAATATGGTTACTTTGTCGTTGCACTATAGAGTATTAAAGAAAAAACTTGTGGTTTTAATATTTTTTTCTTATGTGAATTAAGTCCATTGCTGAGGCTGATTTCTTTCCTTATTAAAACTTATATTAAATCATTAGCTTTACAGTGTTAAGTTAATTAATTTTACTTCTATATAACGCTGCGTTTTGCAGCAGCAATTTTATACATTTACATATTCATAGATTAAAGTCAACGGAACAACTGAACTAATAATAATAAAGTTTTTAAGTCATTTTGAGTTCTTTTTTGGTAGTGACGTCAAACTCTTGCTTCATGCGTGGGATGATATAAACATATTTTATTTATAGCTGTAATTGTTCTTTGCGATGAGCATAATTTAGGAAATGTAAAAAGTTTGATGATTGCACAATGATTGATTGCTGTTTAATCTATTTTGATAAGTATTAAAGAGTTAGCATCCTTGAAAATTATGACTTTGATTTCCTGTTTCGTTATCTATTACTTATCTAAGAATGGTTATAAATCCATCAGTTATTAGTCTCTGAAAAGAAATAAATATATTTTTTTAGTAGTTCATAAAAATAATAATTATAATACATAATATACAATTTAAAAGCTTAATTTATATAAATTTAGACAAAACATATAATTATGCATTTTTCCACATATGGACGTTCCCATATTTAATACGTTTGCATTTTATCAAATGAATACAAAAATATTTTAGCGTAATTTTTTTAGTATTTTTCCAGTTTATTTTGCAACATTTTAAAGTGATTTTAGCAACAAATTTGAGAAAATCAAATTCAGGCATAAATATGTTTTGTTACGTTCAGAGCGAAATTTGGAATTGTATTGCTGCAGCGCGATGTACAAAAATCATACGGATTATAATTCCATTCTATTTTATGCCATATTTAAGTTTAAATGTAATACATATGCTGAATTATTGCTCCTTTTGGTACCACAGATTAAGTTCTAATAAAGTCAAAGTAAAAGGTACAGAACCAATTGTTTTTCAACAAATAAAAACGTGGTACACAGTGAATCATTGTTTGCTGTGTACCGTTACAATCATATTCACTCCGTAAGGAATTATATGCATTAGATGTTACTTTAATATGCATTCATGATTTTGAGATACATATACCCATAGATAGGGGACGCTGTTCTCACCTTATCACCACATAAAGTCACGAATTCCAGTTCTCAATTTGTCAGTTTTGGACTTTTCAAAAGAATTTACATTGCGGCCTTTGATGAATGGATGCTCAGAAATTCAAGAACAACCAGGTCATATATCAGATTGCTGAATGTGTTGCCAAAACTGCTAAAAAATTCACTGTCTAACTGAGTAGGAAGGTGTGGGACGCAGTGCGACGAATGCTAGCCAATTTTTCCTTAAACTTCCGTAAAATGTGAGTTAAATTGACCCAGGTTAAATACGTTTCGAACGAGAAATTTGCCAAAGAAATTAATTCAAATAGATTTCATAGAGAAACATGATTTTAAATGTATAATGATACATCAAATAAATTTTCTGGTTAGTAACGGGTATAACCTGGGTCAATTTAACTCACATTTTACGGAAGTTTAGTTGAATGTTGGCAAGTATGCATTACTAACACCATTTTAAGTTATTGCTTTGCTATTCTATTCATATGTATTAACAAACTTGGTACCTCCTAATAAGCAGATTTGTAAATGAAATGGCTAAAATTCCTTCAGTCGATTATTACAGCTCCCAATTATTGATTTTAACAATCTGTCTCAATGTGTACGACACTCCCCTCCTACATAAACCTACACATAACTGTGGGTCCTGACACGGTACACTAGAAGGCGCAGCAAGTGAATTTGTATACGACGAGACGAGACCTGATATCAAGGTTAAAACAGGAAAGCGAGCTGGATAGAGAGTAGAATTCTCTATTGACAGTGAGACGAGACTTCCTATCAAGGTTAAAACAGAAAAGTGAGCCGGAGCGAGAGTAAAATTCTCTTTTGACTACATGAACATTATTCTATACTTTTGATGTTCTAAAAGACACGTATGTTCGTATGTTCTTTTACAGTGAATTGTAAAACTTGAAGCGGATAATTTTGTTCGTACTTACCTCAATGACGTCCTGCTAATTACAAGTTTTCGAAATATTTCATGTTTTTTTACTTCGTCTAGTCCCTGTCTGTTGTCAATAAATGTCTTCGTTAAGGGGGTCCGGGGCTCAAAATTCTATTTTTAAATATTTATAGAGATTTTGTTAGGAAATTTTTTTCTGAAATATCTTTTAATATAATAAGAATATTGCATGTAAAAAAAAAATCTGAAATTTTTTAAATATTTAAAAAAAATTTACATTTTAAAATTTTGAACATATTTAATTTTTTATACAACTCTGAAAGTACTTACTCGATTTACAAACTTTTTACACTTTTGTGTATAGAAAATGTGTCATTTTAATTTGTCTTCAGAATTTCTTAAAATATTGATTAGGAATTTTATAAAAAAAATTTAAGTAAAAAAGGAAGTTTTTTTATGAGTGAGTTTTGCATTAATTAGCATATTTTCACAATTATCACTCAAAATTAAAAATCCTGAAGACAGTTTTTTGAAAATATAGCCTAAAATCTCTGTTGAAAATTTCATACATATATCTTGCAAGGAACTTTAGATGTATTCTTTTAAAGTTGACAAATCCTGAAAAAATTTATTCTGAGATAAATGAAGTTAAAATTCTCGTCAGAGGACAGCTGATGCATCGCTTCTCAAGGCAAAAGGTGTTATATCTCTGGATATAATGAAGATAGAAGCATGCGGTTTGCGGTATTTAACGCTAAAAACTCAGTATTTTTTATCCAATAAGAAAAATTGCATTTTTTGAGAATTTTTAGCCCCAGACCCCCTTAATTGTTTATGAATTACTTTCTGATTGTTGGGATGCTTTTCCTACACATTGTGGTGTCCACAATTATATTTTATCATTTACTTCAAACATGACCAACAAGCTTACGTAACGGCGAACGAAACATTTTAGTGCCAAACGTTTGTTCCGCTGCAGTGTGCTATTTTAATTGTACCATTGGATTATTCTATAGGATAAACATTTTTTATTTAAGTAAGCCTTTTTGTTCTTTTAATACCTATGATGTTATTACAAGACATTGAATCGGTAAAAACACAGCTGAAAACAGCAAAAGCCAACAAAATTAGGCTTATGCATATTCGGATATTTAAAAAAGATAATGATAGAGAAAGTCATAAAAACTTGTGTCATATTTCTGGAATCAATTTTGCAATAGATGACACAGAATTCACGACTAAATTGTTTAAAAAAACTTTGGCCTTAATTTTGACTAGTTACAGATCGTTACCATTGTTACTTTGTTGTTCTTAGAAGCAAATGGTTCCAAAGAAGAAACTGCGTACCCTATTTTAGCAGCGTTATCTGACCTTCGTAATTTCAAGGAAACATTCACAGTAAACTCTGCTTCTGAGACGAAAATAGATGAAACCTCTAAATTCCATTTTGTAGGAAAAGCATCTCAATACTCAGGGAGGACTTTATAAACCATTAATGAAGAAATTTAGACATTTAGACAGATGCCAGGCGAACTAACAAAACATGAAACATTTAGAAAATTTCTAATTAGCAGATCATGATCGAGATATAAATGGACAAAATTTCTTTCCTCACGTCTTAGAATTCACTCTAACAGAGGATATCAGCACACTTTTCTTTTAGAACATTAGATGTTCAGAATCACTTTCACGTCATAAAAAGCGATTTCTACTTACACACAGGGTCGCTTTCCTCTTTTAAGTTTGAAAGCAGATCTCGTCATATGCGGATGCGCTTGCTGCACACTAGACGGTGCGCTATCTAGTGTGCAGCGTCGGAACTATAACAAACGCGGGTATTTGGAGGGAAATAGATAAGAAATGAAAATTATTAATTATTAATGCATTATTAATACAGTTGTGTATATTTCTATAAATCGAAACATGGACATTTACGCTTCCTAATTAAATCAATAAAATTAAAACGCATCGAAAGAGATTAGGCTTTTGTTAAATTTTTGTTGGAATATTGTGATTAATTACGTAACAAATAGTGAAAAATAGTGAAAAAATTTATTTATAATTCCCTTGGACACAATGTCATCATGATATTCCTGAGCTGTATAATAAAACCGGCTCAAAAATGATCACTTTAAATTATATACTTAATTTAAAGTGTTTACACTGCACAATAACAACTATTCAACGATATAATATATTTTTGCAATACAGGGTAAGTCAAAATGAATATAGCGATTACAAACGGCTATAACTATTTAATAGAAATAAATTTATCAATAACATTAACACAGAATGTAGACGGAACTTCAAAATTTCTTTACATAAGGCGAAGGTGCAGTGAAGCGGAAACCTGCGCATGCGCGATTTGAAACTTTGCAACGGCAAGAAACCTGTTCATTGCGGCCGTCTCATTAGTAAAAATGGCCAATTATGACGGTAAAAAAGGCTGATATTTTCTATGGGTGTTATGTGAAGACAGGATGCCTCCCATGCCCAAAACAATTGAAGAACACAAAGTACGCATTTGTAATGCGCTTGCGTCGGTGACTGGACAAATGCTTCAGAATGTATAGCGTGAAATGGACTACCGCCTAGATGTTGTCCGTGTGACCAAGGGAAGTCACATAGAACATCTATGACGTATGTATACAAAATTTTGAAGTTCCGTCTACATTCTGTGTTAATTTTATCGATAAATTATTTTCCATTAAATAGTTATAGCCGTTTGTAATCGCTATATTCATTTTGACTTATTCGGTACCTTTAATAGTTTTCAGTGTTAATAATGACTACCTCATAAGGAAAACAACTGTCGAGACGCTGCCACCGAAATAATCAAGGCCAGAGGACACGAGTGTGCGTCATTACTAATCAACCGACTTCTCACTAGCGTTGGAATTCACACCGGAAATTTTTGAATAGCAATTTTATTTTATTTGTGGAATATCTATCATCTTATAAAACAATAATAATTATTTAAACTTACTGGTGAGAATTCAGAATCCCTAAATAAAAATTCAGCTAAATGCGGATGCCACAGGGTTGCCGCATCTGGCTGATTTTTATTGGGGAATTCCAAATTCTCATCAGTCAGTTCAAATAGTTATTATTGTTTATTAAGTTGATAGATATTCCACAAATAAAATAAAATAAAATTGCTATTCAAAATTTTCCAGTGTGAATTTCAACACTAGTGAGAAGTCGGTCGATTAATGATGACGTCACACTCGTGTCCTTTGGCCTTGAGTATTTCGATGGCAAAGGTTGAGCCCATTGAAAGCAGTATCAACAAAAGGTGGTTATAACCTCCTCGTGATACCAATCACAACAGAAACAGACTTCACGACCTAAAATTCATATTATCTCAATTAAGTAACACATAATGGTTCACCAAAAGACCAATAGAAAGCGCCAAATGGCAAAAAAAAATTTATGTACCTCCTGAGTTAAGCTATACATTTAAGAGTTAAAACAATTTCCTTTAACCCTTTATCTACCAACGGTACTTATAAGTACCATTAAAATAACATTTTATAAAATTCATTTAATGCATCGACTGGCAGTAATACAGTTTAGGATGAGTTATATATGCATTGATTTATCTTGTTCCAAAAGTATTATTGGTTACACTAAACAAAAATATTTTTAAAAGGATGATTTCTTTTGCCTTTGCATCTTTTCAGCTTCCTTGGCGGTGGGGAAGGGGGGGGGGATTTTTCAATTCGGGAATATTTCAATATTTTTATTGTAAGAACATTAGATTTATACATTTCCTAATTCTACAAAATACTAAAAAATATTTAAAATAAAAGATTTGAGTGGGGTTATAAATATTTCACAAAATCCCTATGAATTGAAACTTAATGAATCCTTCTAAAATTTATTAAATGATTATGTAAATCTTCTAAAGTATTTAAAAAATTTACGAAAAATGCTTTAGAAGATAAAATTTTCATGAATTCATAATTCAGTACATAAAGGGTTAAATCATCAAATATATTTTCCATTTTGATACGGTAAGAAAACAGATTTTAGCTCTTTTAAGATACTTTATTTAAGATACATCAAGTATCATACATGTTTATACCCATGTTTATATTAATGTTAAATGAACCCTGATAAATAGAATGAAAGACTAGCAATATGGTATTCGTACAGAAATTTTCAAATATCGAACAGAAAGATATATGTCGGCAAAGGCGCAAGCTTTTAAGCATTAAAATTTCCAGATTTTAGCGTCGCCAAGCTTTTTCTACACATTTTGAGAAGTTAAAGAAAAATAACTTTCAAAACATTTTTTTTATTGCTTTTATTTCTTAAAATTAATTAATTAATTTATATACAAAAGTATTTGTGCCTGAATAAAACATTGAATATTTATCAAAATCAAAATATATGTGAATCTGAAGTTCTAGATAATTTAGACGACTTGTAACTATCGTAAACATCTCTATTCTCCGATCACTATTCTCATCTAACAAACTCGGGTATACATTAATCAAAGTAGGCATCTCATTAATGCTACAGTAATGACTCAAATCTCCTTTGTAATTTATAAAGCATTCGCAAAACGCCTTAATATGATATGATTCACTTACAATTTTGTAATCAGTAATTAAAGGACACGTGCGTTTTCAAGTGTTTTGTCAATAAATTGATATTATATTAATTACTATTCAATGTACTGGCATCTTCCAAAAAGTAATAGACATTTATGTGTATATATGTGTATTATGTGTATAAATGTATTAATATATATATAGATATATATTCAGAATTTCTTAGAACCAGATTTATAAAATTTCTGAGGTGGTAGAACTCCGATAAACAATTTTTATACATATGTAAAAGAGGACAAATGTTTGTTTATCTAGCAAAATAAAATATTACAATAACTTCTATAAAATACGGAAAAAATTACAATAACTTCTTCCGGGTCACTCATAACTCCGAAAAGTGTTTTTTATCTTTAAAAACATAAGAAATCAATATACTTTGAGATTTAAAAAAGCATTAATTAAATCAAAGTTTTTTCTTTTTCTTTTTCTTTTCTTTTTTTCTCTTTACTACCATTGATTTTCGGAACCGTATGCGAGTGGTTTTCATAGTGTATTAACTCAGTAGTTACATTATCTTTTTTGCCATTCGGCGCTTTCTATTGATATTTTGGTGAACTATTACGAACATGTGATAAAATGTATTTAAGGTGGTTTTTTGTTCTGATTGGTTATCACGGGAGGTTATAACATATTTTGCTGATACTGCTTGCAATGGGCTCGACTGGCGTTGTTTCTATATCTTTATAATGCAGTCATTATTCGTTCTGCAAACTATTGAAAGCATTATATAAATTATTATAGGGTTGAATAGTTGTTAGTGTGCAGTGTAAGCATTTTAAATTAAATACAGTAAAACCTCCATAAAGCGACCACGTTCCGTTCCAATAAAAATGAGTCGCTCCGAGAAGTGGTCTCTTAATGGAGGTCATGTTTAAAACTAGATTTTAATTGTTTAAAAGGGGTAACAATTAATGTTACTAAAATTTATTTTTCACATTAGGAAAAAATCTGAAAATTTAATTTAATTATGAAAACTTAATTAGTGCAGAGTTTAAGAAATGAATACATTAAAGTTTGCTTTGATTTTACGGTTTTATCTTCTATAACTTTTATTTTCAAGTCCTTCAAATAAATGCAATTTTTTTTTTTTGGGGGGGGGGGGTGACAAATTATGACGATTTCATTCATTTACCTATTTCTTTGAGAGTTCCCTCACAGAATAGGGCAGGGGAGTTTATTGGTCGCCATCCTTACTTTGTCATCAGAGTTAAATTCATTGCCAAAAAAGGCACAAAGGGGTTTAAACACTTAAAAGTTAACGGAATAAATAAAAATTCTAAACTTAAATTAGACGTTTGATGAAAAATGCGCTCTCTGGAATTATTATTCGAATAAAACCTTCTTCAAGCGACCAGGAAAAAACGGAATTTGTTTTATTTTCTTCAAAGAAATTGTCTGTTCATGGAGGGAGTTCAACTGGGATGGTCTCTGAATAGAGGTAAAATTAGTATTGACCTTATGGGAATAAATTTCGTTCCATGAAAAAAATGGTCGTTCAGGAAGGTGGTCGCTTAATGAAGGTGGTCGCACAGGCAGATTTCACTGCATATATTTTAAAATGATAATTTTTAAGTAATTTTTTTACGTAATTCAGGAGTGACATTATGCACAGAAACATAATTAATTTTTCCCCTATTTTTCTAGTGGATAATTAACAAAAATCGACTCAAACCTAACCTTTCAACAGAGACTCAAACCTAAGTTCTCCCACTGGTAAATTTTAACATCTATAATTTAACATTTAAATCGATTATCCAAATGCGCCATTTTATTTCAATGAATGGTGAGATTTAAAAATCGTCTGAATTTCCATTGAAAAGCATTATGCTGTAAAAGAAAATGTTCTACATTTTTCGAATGAATGAATCAAATTTAACCAAAAACTATGCAGCTAATTCCCTAAATAATCAGAGTAATTTAAGTTTCCCTATAGGTAAATTTTAACATCCATAATTTAACATTTAAGTCAATTATCCAAATGCGCCATTTTATTTAACATCCATAATTTATCATTGAAATCCATTATCCAAATGGGCCATTTCATTTCAACAAATAGTGAAATTTGAAAATCGTCGTGAATTCTCATTGAAAAGCATTATGCCGTAAAAGAAATTGTTCTATATTTTTCGAATGAATGAACCAAATTTAACCAAAAACTGTGCAGCTAATTCCGGTTACCTCACTAACATACCTATCTAATAATTACAGAAATATCGGATGATTTTTACGGCAGTTATCGTGAGACACATACAAACAAGCCCACAAATACTAAAAACTTTTGAGGTTGTCAGTAGGCCTTACTGACGTTTCGACAATCTTCTAATTTCTAAACTTTAACCCCTTAATTCTCACGCCTGACTTCCACGGTCAGTGTAGGCAACTTTTTTTTTATTCAGATTGTTTGGTTCCCACCAGCTTTTTAAAATAGTGCAATTGACTTTATTTTCGCAAATTTTTAACTGCCACTAAATAAAGTAAATATTTCTGCTTCAAAAAAGTGGTGGCGGTCAAACAAATTGAATTTTTAAAAAAGTAGCCTACATTTATCGGGTGCGACGCTTAAGGGGTTAAGATGTTGTAAAACTACGACAAACAATTTTTTTAAATGGAATCAGAGTTGCAATCCATTTTTTTAGACAAATGAATAAGTCGTCTCATTTCAATCTGAACCTAGATTTATGTTCACGACTTTGCCAATAATAAAGATATTTTCCAAAAGGTCCATATTTTGCTTCATGTGAAATTTGACGCTATCACGAGATATATTGGAAGGAGCCGCACTATCCTTATTGAAAGAACATGAAACTACATCCTTCATTTTTAACATTTTCCAACAAAGTTGAAATGTGTTTATGACTTCGGTTTGTCTGTCCGCGCTCTAACTCTCGTAAATATACTTGGGTTGCCCTGAAAATTTTGGAGGTTATTGACGTTTACCATAGCACGTTCTCTATTTCGAATAAGGTTTCCAGCCTGTTTAGTTCATTGACAGGGTCAGCCAAAAGTATTCCGTTACATGACAGCCAATGGGAAAAAATCGTTTCAAATGATTTTTAATGATGTTACACGTTTTCAAACATAATAGAATTGATATGCATTTATGAATTGCACTAAATATGCATTCTGTAGAATATGCGGTGCAAAGAATAGTTATTATTCATTACAGGGCCACACAAAAGAATTCCGTTACGTAATGATATAGGGGTTGAGGGAATTGTTTGCGGCGTATTTTAATTATGTTAAACTATTTCATATATAATGGTATTGATATACGTCGCTGAGGTTTACTATAACTTATTTCATGTATAATACGAATTTACCGGGACACATGAAAGACTTCTGAGACTGTATTGTATCCGAAGTGCTGTGCATTACCGATGATTGCTGGAAATGCATTTTTAATTATCATATATGTGCTTTTATATTTCATTATATTTATGCATACTATATAGTGTGTATAAATGTTATAATTCATATACAGGGCTACACAAAAGAATTCGTAAGTAGGTATGAGCGCAAATTGCATAAAGGTGGTTTTTAAATGAGTAATGCATTTTTACGCTGAACTGCATTTAGTTTACTAAGAAATGTTTGTAGAATATACATAAAATGATATACAGGGTAACGCAAAGAACACATTGGATACATGGCCGATTTCTTGGTAATTCCTGGAAATGGGATTTCATTTTTTTTTAAGAGTGTTTTAGTTTGAATTAAATATATATCAACCTAAAGATCAAATACAGGGCTGTTCAAAAGAATTGGAATACATATTTGGCTATGGACGGTAACTGCTGAAATTAGTTTTTCAAATGCTTTATGCGTTTTCTAAAATGTTTGCTTAGTTATCTTATTTACCTTATTTCGACAAAAAACGATGTTTTGTTAAAGAATTCAGAAAATGTTGGAAAGTGTTTCATAATCTATTCTTAACGCATGATTTTTCTTTCTTGTTCGAAGTGTAGTTTATGTTACATACAAATAGTTGAACTTTTCGTGATTTCAATGCATTGCACACAAATAAAGGTAAGTTAATTGGAACTTTAGAAAATAATATCTCCTTTCTTATTAAAGTATCTGAATGCCTTCGGAACAAACTTTTTAATTTATGTAAAATTTAACCTCTTCAGTCTTATTGAAACCAAAATAACCTATGATCTCTAAAGCCATATTAAAATGACTGTAAAACAGCTCCAAACATTTTCAGTGGATAAATGAATGCTTATGATATGTTCCATCTATTGAGAAGATAAGGAAATATTTTCGACAAGTCTAGAAGCTTTAAAAATAACTCAAAGAGTGTGGTTTAATGTATACTACAGGCGACACCAAAACTGAGGAGTTTAAGTTAAAATTACAAGTTATTATTAAAAATGTCATAAAAATATGATACAAACACACAGATAAGTAATTGAATATTTTTTGTTAAAAAATTTAAATTAACCGAACAGCTGCTATTTTCTTAAAGCTATTAAATATAAATACATTTTATGAATTCTATCTAATATATAATAAACGGTCAAGTGCGAGCATTACTCGCGCACACGGGGTTCCGCAGAATAAATATATGAATTTGTAATTGTATTATAAAAAAAAATAATAATAAATAAATAAATAAATAAAAACGATGCTAAAAGAATACTAAGACTTTGTAAAAAACTATACAACGTAGGGTTGGGTATAACTGTATATGTTAGAAAAGTGTAAATGGGTATACCATGAAAGTTCAAAGAGATATGGAACCTAAATAATATCAAATATAGCTATTCGCATAACTCTTTTTTGGGGGGGGTTTCATTTGATTCATGTGCATCGGCGTAACTTGGGCCCTAAGACTGGGGGGGGGGGGGGGAATTTTAAGGCCATTTTTTTTAAATATTTATACCCTCCCTCCCTATCACCACACACATACACTTAAATTAAGACGTCTTTTTTTTACCGCGCAAAAACACACAGGTTTTTACTGATTTAGTAGATATTTTCATATATTTTAGTTTATAAAAATATTTATACTCGTCCGAACGTTTTGAAATTTTTGCAAGTGACGTAAATCTGGTCTATCCAAATGCTCCAAAAAGTTTCTGTTAAAATACGCACGTTTAGTTACTTTTAGCATAGAAAAAATATCGTCACCGTGAGGCGCAAAGTGACCTCCGTGCCGGTATATTTGAAAGGGTTAAAATTCTCATTTTTAAAAGCCTATTATAACATCGATTAGAAGAATGTTTCACCTTTAAGAACATATTTTTGGTTTGTCGGTACCTCTAAAATTGTGCCCTGAAGGGGCGAAACCGTGACGAAACACTCAGATTTTTTATTTCCATCAGATTTTTCACATATTTTATATTGTAAAAAATATTTTATACCCGTCCGAACGTTTCAAAAATTTTGTAAGCTATGTAAATCTGGTCTATAGAGATGCTCTAAACAGAAAAAAAAAGTATGGTGTGTACGGTAAAAAGTAAAGTGTGTTAAAGTATGGACGTTTTGTTACTTTTAGGGTTAAAAAAATATCGTCTCCATAAAACGCGAAGTGACCTGAGTTTGCCAGTGTATTTGAAAAGGTTAAAATTCAAATTTTTTAAAACCATCGATTAGAAGGTTTTAGTTTTGAGAGCACATTTTTAATTTGTCGGTACCTCTAAAATTGCGTCCTCGAGGGGCGCTGCAACAGGACAGAAAAACCTAGCCTTTTTGGAAAAAAAATTCAAAGTATTAACTGTGATATTTTTTTCAATTGATTGCGGCATTTGAGACATAAGAGTATGATCTTATAGAATATGTCATCCGTTTTTAACTTTACTAAGCAGTTTGACTGATGTAAGTTAATAAATAATGACAAAATACTCCCAAAATTCCTTCTTTTCGAACTTCATTTTCTTTCGATGCATAAATAAGGCTTTTGTGCGTATGCGCCATCACTTTTTCCCTTTCGCAAGGGCCGAGATGAGTTATTAATGAGAGTGATTTGCGAATTTTAATTTATAACTCAACTAATTATTAGAATTTTAAAATTCTGAATCTGAGGTGCATCAGAAGAGACTTTGGGCTACTTTCACAAAAATTGTCAGCTTCGTACTTACGCTAGATTTTGCTAGCCATCGCATACACGCAGACACACACACAAAGCGAAACTTTTTTTTATTAGTACAGATTGTCCTCAAATTTGGCGAGCTTTTTTGACATTTCCCCTTAATAATTCATTTGATAATTATTTCTTCTTTTTCATACTGATACACATTTATTAAGGGAAAAAAAACAAAATTAGCATACAGGAGAAATTTGAAAGGGATTGATTGAAAAAATAATTCGTATGCGACATCTTAATCATCGGTTAGATTTTAGAGCTGTTTAAATCTAGTAACATTAATAGTTCATTTTTTTTTTCAACTGGCGGTAAACTGTTATAGTCACCATCACTAGTTTCCAGGGAAATTCCAGATAACTCGTTTTTTCCACTCTTTTCGTTCTTGACTATCAAAGCTCTGAAACAACCTTAAATGTAGTGTGGAAAAAGTAATTAATTAGGGAGTTCAGAACCGTTATCAGAGAAACATTCTGAAAGTCAACCGCCATTCTTAGCGAAAAACACTTTTGATACGATCCCACTCATTCTGGATTAAGATGAATCCAGATAATTTAGCAATACAAAAATTTAAACTAAACACTGATTTTAATGTTTATTTTAATTCGAATTTTTTTAATTTTTCACATTTTCAAAGTGGGCTCCCCTTAAAGGCCTAAATAAAAATATTCAGTATTTTTATATAATGTTTTTACTTTCACAATATTAAATACAAAATTTTATTTAATTTATAGTATTTTGATGGAAGAATGAAGAAAAAAATGTCAAGTTTTCTGCTTCGATTTATCTAAAGCATATTTCCTTTTTTACCATATTCTTCAATTGTACTTAAGGCTGGTCTCAAATCCAAAGAGTCAACTTTATGACACAAGTTTTCATTTATTTTCGTTCGGAAGCATGGAATAGGCAGGTGTTGTTATTCAGAAACTATGTAATCGAAATACGTTTTCCATTCTTTGGTAAACGTAAATGATCTTTCAGAAAATACCATCAATTGGAGTTTTGAACCGAATTTCCGGACGTAAGGAGAAAACCAGCCAGAAAACCATAAAAAAATCATCAATTATGCATTATTTTATCCTAAAGAAAACAAGTGGGTAAGTGTGATCGCAGATCGTGCTGAGGATTTCGTTTAATATCTCTTTCAAAACACTTTATCCTTAAATTAACAAATCAAAATTGTTAATAGAAAATTAATAATTCCTTGCATAAATGGATTATATTATATAAATGGACACTATTATATTTAGGAATGCGTCCCCCTGAAAATTATCCACTCCCATATTTCAATTTTTTATATATTATACAAAGTTTAAAACAAAACGGATATTTCTATCAAGAATTATCGCGTCACGTATATACATACGTACATACAGAACATGCGGGCACATTAGCTATCAAGCTTTGATAGTCTGGGAGCTAACAAATAAACGGTAAAAAAAGCTAAATGATAATGCATGTAATTAATAAATAGACGTAACCAAATGCGTAAAGTTTTTAAAAAAAATCAGATTAGCCATTTTTTTCACGGGGCCCTTGTTTGCTCACTCCCCCCCCCCCCCACACACACACACACAAATTCAGCTCACCTTAAATTCATAAAATTCTTATTATGTGTTATAAACTGTGTCAAAGTTTAAAATCGATCGGTTCTTTAGTTTTCCTAATTTTAACAAATTCCCGTCAATTGTCTGTATGAAAAAGCATCCCTTTTATGTTTAAAAATCGATTTTTCATAAACCGGAAAGTTGTGATCCGATTTTTTTTTTATTTAGATTTCACGAATCAGAGTACGAAATAACATCCGGATGCGAAAGAACCAAATTTGTAAAATCAATAGTTAAAAATATCTGTACTGCGATTTGTACAAACATTATAAGTGTTAAAATAAATAGGGTTCTTACTGATTAATACTATAAATAAATAGAACTATATTCCAACTATAATATTAACCTAAATAAGTAAATAGCAAAAATTAATATTTTACGAAGAATTAAATAATAATGAATATGTAACATGGTTCATATACTCGAGAACAAATACTATTCCAGCACACTTTTAGATACTTGCATAAAAATGGCATAGAATAAACACATAAGGAAAATAGTGACCACATTGACTATCTATTTCACAGAAATCTTATCAGATCTTTCATATATAATAAGAGATATATTAAGAGAACAGAGCTTTATTTTTTTCTTTAACTGAATATATATATATATATATATTACATTTAATGATAAGAATTTATCATTACAACACTGTAAAAAAAACGGACTAAAATACACAAATACTACTGGCAATCTAGACGCCGCCAGTACTATTTACGTTTTTTAACGGAATTTTTTACCGCTAAATTACAGAAAATTTTCCATTTTTTTTGGAATTTAACGGAAAATTTACTGTAATTTAGCGGTAAAAAGTTCCGTTAAAAAACGTAAATAGTACTGGTGTCTAGATTGCCAGTAGTATTTGTGTATTTTAGTCCGTTTTTTTTTTTTTTTTTTTTTTTTTTTTTTTTTTTACAGTGAAGAGTAGGAGTCAGAAATAAACTAAGTTAAAATTCAGGAATTCTGTACATCCATCAGGCGTCCTTTTGACGAAATTTGAGTTTTTACCGCGATCCTCTGGCAGAAAATTGCATTTTTCGCGATCTTATGATGAAATTTCGCATTTTCCCGATCTTTTGACAGAAATTTGCGTTTTCTCGCGATCGTTTGACTAAATTTGTGCCCTTTCCTCGATCTTTTGACGGAATTCGTGTTTTTTTCCGCGATCCTGTGACAAAAATTTGCGGATTTTTTGCGGCACCCCTGGGACGAAATTCACGTTTTTCCCGAGATCTTTTGACGAAATTCGCGATTTTACAGCGATCTTTTGGCAGAAATTTGCGTTTATCGCGATCGTATGACGAAATTCCGCATTTTTCTGCAATCCTTTTAGAGAAATTTGCGTTTTTTCGCGATTGTTTGACTAAATTTGCTTTTCTTTTTCGCGATCGTTTGACTAAATTCGTGTTTTTTCCTCGATCCTTTGTCGAAATTCAAGCCTTTTCTGCGATTTGGTGACAGAAATTTGCTTTTTCCCCCGCGCCCATGGAACGAAATTCATGTTTTTTCTGGAATTTTTGGATAAAATTCAAGTTTAAACAGCGATCTTTTGGCAGAAATTTACGGTTTTGGGGATCTTTTAACGAAATTCCGCGTTTTTTTCCGCAATCCTTTAACATAAATTTGCGTTTTTTCACGATCATTTGACATAAATTTGCATTTTTTTTTTAAAGGAAATACTTTTTTTTTCAAGTTGGCAAATTTATCTGCAAGGTTCAAAATAAATCTGCGATGCACGTCACGCGCTTTTTGCTACCGGACAAAAATGTAACTCTTTTTCTTTCCGTGTCACTTGGCCTGCCGTGCAAAAAATGCAATTCTGGTTTTAATTACCAAAAAATTAATTATCTTCGCTTCTGATTATCGAAATTAAAAAATAAAGACATATTCTGAAAGAGAATGAAATTTTACGTCAGATGGCATAAAAATCATAGCTCGAAAATCGATATTTAAATTTGGTCTTATATAAAAATTCTGAATTCTGAGTCTGTTTCTGACCGCAAGACCGCACCTGTTTTATATTCTCTGGTTATCGCCGAAAATTCAAATCATCAGACATCTGTCGCCTTCACAAATGAAGGAAAATAAAAGATTTTTTTCTCGATTTTTAACGAATTTCAAAGTTTTTATGGTACGATCGAGATAATTTTTAGAATTTCTGAAAGCTGATTTTTTCCCCGTCTTGTGGTACTAATTTCGAATTTCTGGGATGAGTAGAAAAGAAATAAAAGCGCCTTAAAGCAATCGCTAGTCCTTATCTGCTGTTAAAATGACACCTGGTTTTAATCGATGGAAGAGATAGTTTTTATAATTCGATTTAAAAAAAATTATGCTTTTGTTGAATCATGAATGCCTTTCAGATCTTGTAATTGGGGGTTTTTTTAATTAAGAACGTCCATTAATTATTACTTTTTCAAATTTTTACGATTTGTCGTTTGATGTGAAGTCTTCAGCTATAAGTATGCAAAATTTCAAGTCTCCAACATATATAGTTACGAGCAATGTGACAGACAGACAGTCAGACGAGTGAGACGAATAGGGTTTCGTCAGATGAAGGAAACCCTAATGACAATAGTCAGAATCAAAAGATAGTAATCAAGAGATCTATTCCACACGTGCATTTAAATAATTCTACGAAAATAAAAAAGGAAAAATAGTTCCGCTTTTCTGAAAAATAGAGCAGAGGAAATATTCTTACTTGAGCTTTGATTACTGCATCAGAAATTACTTCTATGAACGTGAAGACGTTAATTCTGGTTATTTTGAATTATCCAATGCTTATGCCAGTTCGTGCGCAAAATAGCATATAAATGGTTAAATTTAAAAAAAAATTGAAATACAAAGCTGGGCTTTAACTACAAAGCGATACAAAAACTGTAGGGGCAAAAGGAATTTGCCCTGTTCCTGAAAAACTAGGGGGTATGTGATCCCC
The DNA here is from genome assembly GCA_963932465.1 of Maratus speciosus. Taxonomy (NCBI): domain Eukaryota; kingdom Metazoa; phylum Arthropoda; class Arachnida; order Araneae; family Salticidae; genus Maratus; species Maratus speciosus. The sequence goes on from OZ010790.1 coordinate 603,094,473, forward strand.
ACTTGCCCTCATCAGATTACGCCTAAGGGTACAACCGGGTACAACGCGACATGTGCAAGACTCTAGTCCCTGTATGTACGCGAGAAAACGGAATGTGTGTGCATCTGTATAGCCAGACGCCATGAGAATTTCCTCAGCTCACCAGTACTGGACTGACGCTACGAGTATATTCAAGGAGCGTCACTATAGTCGAGAGCCCTGAGGGCCAGGAAGTTCTTGTTTTGTGCTTATATTATCTTACGAAAAAGGACAATGGTGAGAGTCAAGACACAGTAATCGTGATATCTATTCCCACCTCTTCCCACACGTGCACCCCAAAAAAAACTTACCTGAAAATGAAGAGGAAAATAAGTTTTCTACTTTGTACAAAAAGAAAAAAAGGGAGGCGGAAAAAAAATCTCTTGAACTGTTATTAAAGAGGAAGGTTTTGTCAAGACATAAGAAAAATTACTTATGTCAACGTGAAAATATTAATTCTGGCTGTTTTGATTTTGCTGTATCCAATTCTAGTTCAAACCGAAGATAGTAATATAAATTATTAAACTAAAGGGGTAAAAAAAAGCGAAAAAAGAAATACAGAAATTTGAAAACAAGACAAAAAACTGGAGGGGCAAAATACATGTATTGCCTCTGCTCTTAAAAAAATGGGGGGGCATATGCCCCCCTCTTGCCCCCGCCAGATTACGCCCATGTTCATGTGTACAACACTTCGACTGTATTTTTTATTTTTTTTATGTTGTATGTTAAATTTTGAAATTGATTTTTCAAGACAAACAATCTTAAAATTCCGGGCAACGCCGGGTGCTTTAGCTAGTAATAAATATAATTATGTTATATAGTAACTAAACTACATTTATAAATGAATATTTTAAAAGTTTTAGGTAAAGAAAGACACACAACGCTGAAATTTCCTAAAAACTGTTAATAATTCATATTGTAAAAGTGTTTAACTCATAAACTTTCCAATAAATCAACATAAGAATAGACTACTAACTTTGAATCTATATTTAAAACATAATTTTAAAATGTTATGGTCACTGAACTGTAAGTTATGAAAATTTTTCCAAAACAATTTTAGAAAAAAAAACACTTTTGAAAAAAAATCAAAAAACAACTTTAACTTAGTTTTTTTAAGTTTGTAAGAAATAAAAGGACAAAATTTCATCAAAATATTGAAGTTTTATATTAATTTAAAAAATAGAAAATTGAAATTTTGATCGAAATTGACGTTTTAAAGTTTACTTAATTTTTTTTAAATCACATTTTTTTATTACATTTAGAACTGCATTTTTTTTTCTTTGTTATCAAATCCCTTAAGGTGTTTCGCTATCCTTTGAATTTTTTTTCAGCGTTTTATAATTCTTTTTTGACACATTTTTTAATGGTTTTATGAAGGAAAATGGTTTTAGCAAGGAAAAATGCAATTCTAAATGCCATTCAAAAAATGTTATTTCTTTTCAAACTTAAGGAAATTTTAAAACTTTTTTATTCATGTTTTCTTACAAGTATATTCTATAATGCTAGGTATGGAAATCTATAGCAAATAACACCTTTTAATAATACATTACTTTCAAATGCTAAAAGGTGTAAATTAAAACTTTAAAATCAGTAAAAATAAGTTAATTTCGACTGTTGACATGTTTCGACTCACCCCGAGTCATTTTCAAAAACAAATGAATAAAACTATTCTAAATTTGCACGGTTTATGACACGTCATCATTCAGTTTTCCACGTATTCTTTCATATTAAGCACGTTACATTTTTATTTTATATGGATGTTTATTTTATTTTATTTTCATACTCATTATTGAGTAGCTCGAGCCACATTTTTGATAAGTGAAAAGATGCTGCATCGTTACATATTGAGTTTTTGCGCGTATTAGAGCAGACAGATCAAAGGATTACTATACTGGTATGACTAGCAGGAAATTTAAGTATAGAAAAAAGGATCACATAGCTGATATTAAAAATAATAGAAAAATCACAGCCCTCGCAAGATTTTATCAAGAAGAAACTAATCCAAGCAAATTTCATTAAAAGTAAAATAATTTTCCCATTCAGTCTATACTATCCATCCATTATAAGAAAAACCATAGAGATTGTAACGCGCAAAAACTCAATATGTAGCGATGTAGCATCTTTTCACTTACCAAAAATATGGCTCGAGCTACTCAATGTGTATGAACATAAAATGAAATAAACATCCATATAAAATAAAAATTTAACGTGCATAATATGAAAGAATACGTGGAAAACTGAATGATGGCGTGTCATAGACCGTGCAAATTTAGAATAGCTTTATTTATTTGTTTTTGAAAATGACTCGGGTTGAGTTGAAACATGTCAACAGTCGAAATAAACGTATTTTTACTGGTTTTAAAGTTTTAATTTTCACCTTTTAGCATTTGAAATTAATATGCTAGGTATGGGATTTCTAAAATGTTAATTATATTAAGAGAGCATAAATAATATTTCATGACCTATGTAAAGAAATACAATAAAAACAAGTAATATAAAAATTTTGTTTTTAAAGTCAATTCCTACTTAGGTCATCAAAGAAAAATTTAATAGAATCCCTTAAGCTAATATTAGTTTTTGTTGCATTAAAATATCTCTATTTGTTGATTTTCTATAAGCAAGTAGGTTTACAAAGGAACTCTATGGGAATTTGGCGAAATATTAGAGATATCGCCAAGTTGGTATCACTTTTGGCTACTCATTTTGGCCGCCAAATTTGGCGATATATCGCCAAGCTGGTGACAAACTTGGCGGTATTTGGCGACATAACAGGGTCCCCCCTATGGTAACCCCTTATTGAAAATACTTTAATTGATCTTCAACAACTAATGGTCGCCATTTTGTTTCCCATGCAAAACTAAAATTAATTAATTAAAATTTAATTAATTAATTAATATTTGAAAAAACTGTATTAACATCAATTGTCATCCAGTACAAGTTTAAAAAAATTTATTTCAACTTGATAGGATGAATAATGAGTATTTTATTAACGATTGAAAATTTGAACAAGATAAATATATAAATAAATAAATATAGGGAAAGTGTGAGCTAATAGTAGGAATTGAATAACCCTTTATTTAAAATTTTTATTTAAAAAAAATAAACTAGCTATATTATCGAAATTTCGAGCTTTAATATTATGATGGCCGATATCATTATATCATCGATATCATAGGGATCGATCTTTTTAAGAAATGGAGTTATATCTGTCTCAGAACATAGAGACGACTTCCAGATAAATCTCATTTTTTTTTCAATTCAACATTACGAAAACTTTTGTTTTTGTAATGTATTATCTATCGTATGTTTCCAATTAGAAACATCGGCCTACAAAACTGTTATTTATTTAAAATAAACACTTGGTACTAATCATCAGCGCATCTACATATAAAATCAATATTAAAACACACAACTCATATTTATAATACCTGATGTTTCTATCTTTATCTTTAAAACCATCATCTGGAGGTTGACCATCGTTTAAAAGAGCATTCCATGGACATTTCACCGAGTCCGCCCCAGATGATAACTTTAAAGATAAAGTTTGAAAATTTGGGCATTTTAAATATGCGTTCTGTGTTTTAATATTGATTTGATATGTATATATGTTGATTAGTATCAGGTGTTTATTTTAATAAAAAATTTGACAGTGTACGTCCAGCTTTTATAATAAATTATTTATTGGTTTTTTTTTATTTTTTAACTAACATACACATTTTTTTTTTTAATTGAAAGACTTTCTTACTCATTAATTGCACTTATTACTGATGAAATTAAATTTAAACAAGAATTTTTTTTTCAGAAGAAAAGTAAGTCACCCCCCCCCCCCTAAATTTTGAATAGATAAATCTAGAATGAATAGTTTACCAGTATCTTTTGGTGGAACTATATATCTTATAAATATGCGTATGATCTTAGAAAAAGGGAAAATATCTCATGCTGGGAAATTTAAATGCATCTGTTAAAGAATAAATTCAAAAATTGTTCAAAAGTCAGTTCTTAGAAAAAAAATATTAAAATATACTTTAAAGTTCAACTTAAACGACAGAAGAGCACAATATTGTCAATTCTGATTGAAATATAAATGCATTCTCAAAGCTTTAATATAAAAAGCATTAATATATCTTCTCATGCTCGAAATATTCCTTTTTATATTACATTCAGTGAAGAAAAATCTCGACATTCTAAAAACTCTACTCACACCCGAATTTTTTTGAGAAAGTGTAAATTTTTGTCAGATGTTAATCCAACCTTTTACTTTTTTAACTTTTTTTACTATTTTCCCTTTGAAGAATCACTTTTCAATATCGCGTCGCATATTCCAAGTAATTTCCCATGAATATTTAACCAAAATATCTTTCTTGACTTTTTCCCCTTAAATGCGTCTGCTGACGAAAATGTACATTATGTTAGTTTCTTTCTAAAAGGATAGTAGGGACATAAAAGCCTAAAGGAGATTGTGAAAGCGTAATGATGACATAGCTGCAGGGGAAAAAATCGAAACAACCCCTAGAGTAGGGATAAAAGCCCGCGAAAAAAGCTAAAGCTTTCGGCTGTGGGCCCATGAATTGAGAAAGCTTTTTTTTTCTTTATAGGAAAATGTTGAGTAAGTAAGTAGGCTTGATCAATTACGGACTTTATATGATGTGTTATCTATGACATTTATTCCATATAAAGAAAAATGCTTCTTTGAATGTTTGAAGTTATTAATGATTATTCGTTCTTATGATTTTTCACTCTTATGTATTTCAGTTGGAAGAGAAATTTAAATATTATTATACAGGAAGATTACTTTATCTGTCGTTAATATTTTTAAAAGATTACACTAAAATTATTATTTTAAAAATTATTTTTCTTAGAAAGGCTTTTCTCTTAATTAGTATAAAATTATTTTTAAAAAGACTCGTAATAATAATTTTAGTGTAATCTTTTTAAAATATTAACGATAGCCATCTATAAAAAGGGAATAATGGAATCTTCGTGCATAATATTTCAATTTCTCATTCATCTAAAATGCTAAGAGTGAATATTCGTAAGAATAAATAATCATTAATATCTCACTAAATACCTAATAATTATTTTTAAATGTAACACTTAAAAAATTTTTAAAAATGCCTTTTTTAAACCTAATGTAGAATTATTTAAAATTATTATGTGATACATTTAAAAATAATTGTTAGGTATTTAGTGAGGTATTAATTATTACTTATTCTTACGATTAGTCACTCTTAAGACACATCACTTGGATGAGAAATTTAAATATTACGCAGGAAGAATATATTATTCCCTTAGTTTGACTATCGTTAATATTTTTAAAGGATTAAACTTCCAAAAATTAATTTTTAAAAAGGCTTTGTTAAAAATTTTTATAAAAATATTTTAAAAAGACAGAAAATTATTGCCTGTCATTTATTAAAATAATTTACAGATAAATTTTAACTTGTTGTATTTTAAAAACATCTAATTGTTTTAAAAGAGTAATGATTAGATTTAAAGTTATTGCATAAAAGAGACACTTTACGGGAAATTATTTAGTACATAAGTATGCTTGAAAACTATTTTTTCAGTGTTTGATTTTAGATATTAAGGATTTTTCCTTTTTATGTTAGTTCTTTTCTAAACATTCTCAGTTAAGCGAGGAACTTAAATATACGATGCAAAAAGATTACATTTGTAAAAAAAGTTCCCTTATTTTGTCTTGTTCTTTGTTTTAATTATTCTGCACAAATTTTTAATTGTATATATAGCATGAATTATCAGCACTGTAATGGTAAAGGTTTTTTTCTTTTCATCTTTAGAATTTTAAATTTTTAAATAGTTTAAATCTGTTTAAAATCTTGAATCTTTAAAATTTTTTCAATATCCGCTTAATTCTGACGCGCTTCAGTTATCCTTAAATTACTAATATGGTTTTGAAATTTAAATATCAAATCCAGATAACGTGTAGGATTTATTACATGGTTAATGTAACCTTTTTTTAAGCATTAGAAATTTTATTAAATTACTAGGTGCCTACAATTCTACCATAATTTTTAATAGGATTTTTTCATCATTTTTTAATGACAGAAAAATACGACTAATTTTACGATAAAATAAGATGGTTACGAATTCAGCTATTTAAATAATAAAAAGAAAATTTTAGGTAGCTTTCTTTACAAAAAGCTACCTATTGCAACCGTTCGGAGGAAAGCTATTTCAAAAAATTTTGGTATATTTTCATCGATCATGACCCCCAGACCCCGAAACCACCCTCCTTTCAAAATTGATATATATATATATCAATATATATATATATATATATATATATATATATATATATATATATATATATATATATATATCTGACCTATGTCACACTGTAACTCTCGTATTTATGAACCGATTTGGATGTGGACCGATTGGTGTGTACATAGTACATACCAATGTCGCGACCGAGTTCGTTGGCCAGCTTCATCCGCCATTTTGTTTCAAAATGGCGGCCATTTAAAAATTTTAAAAAAATTTAAAATTTGAAATGTGGTACCAAAAAATTGAAAATGAAAAAATATTTTTTTCTTATGTATTTGACCTTTATACAACGACTCCGTAGCAGTTTTTGTTTCGTCTATATCTTAAAAAATGGCTGAGTTATAGCATTTTGAATTTCTGGCGAAGCTGACATTTTGAAACGTCCTTAATTTTGTCACGCGATAAAAGGCGTATTTATGAACCGATTTGGATGTAACTTCGTTTATACATAGTACAGACCAATGTCTCGACCGAGTTCGTTGGCCAGCTTCATCCGCCATTTTGTTTAAAAATGGCGGCCATTTAAAATTTTAAGAAAAATTTAAATTTGAAATGTGGTACCAAAAAATTTAAAATTGAAAACATATTTTTTTCTTATGTGTTTGACCTCGATAAAAAGATTCGGGAGCAGTTTTTGTTTCGTCTACACCTTAAAAAATGGCTGAGTTATAGCATTTTGAATTTCTAGTGTGGCTGGCATTTTGAAACGCCCTGATTTTTGCCACGTGATAACAGACGTATTTATGAACCGATTTGGATGTACCTTGGTGTGTACATAGTACATAAAAATAACTCAACCGAGTTCAGTGGCCAGCTTCATCCGCCATCTTGTTTCAAAATGGCGGCCATTTAAAAAATTTAAAAAAAAATTAAATTTAAAATGAGATACCAAAAAATTGGAAAATGAAAAACAGTTTTTTCGTATGTGTTTGACCTTAATACAAAGATTCCGTAACAGGTTTTGTTTTGTCTATATCTAAAAAAATGGCTGAGTTATAACATTTTGAATTTCTATTGTGGCTAACATTTTAAAACGACCTGATTTTTGTCACGCGATAACAGGCGTATTTATGAACCGATTTGAATGTAACTTGGTCTGTACATAGTACATACCAATGTCTCGACCGAGTTCGTTGGCCAGCTTCATTCGCCATCTTGTTTCAAAAGGATTGCCATTTTAAAAAAAATGTAATTTAAAATTTAAAATGAGGTATTAAAAAATTGGAAAATGAAAAAGATTTTTTTTATGTGTTTGGCCTTGATACAAAGATTCTGGAGCAGTTTTTGTTTCTGAAAATTTGTTCTTTTGTTTATATCTTAAAAAGTGTTTGATGTATAGCACTTTGAATTTCTATCATGGATAACACTTTGAAACGATCTTGTATTTGTCTCGCGATACCACACGTATTCACCTATTTCGATGGAAGAAGGCATGTGGATAGTATACATCAATATCTCGACCAAGTTCGCTGGCCAGCTTCATCAGCCAACTTGTTTCAAAATGGCGGCCATTAAATTAAAAAATATATATATTTAAAGTGAGGTGCAAAAAAATTAGAAATTGAAAAAGGTTTCTTTCTTAAGTATTTGACATTGATATAAGGATTCAAGAGCATTTTTTGTTTGTCTTTATCTTAAAAAATGGCTCAGATATAGCAGTTTCAATTTCTAACGTGGGTGACATTTTGAAAAATCTGATTTTTTGCCTGCGACAGCACTCGTATATATCAATCGATTCCGATGTGAGTGAGCATGTGCACAGAAATTACTAAGGTCTCGACCAAGTTCACTGGTTAGCCTCATCCACCATGTTGTCTTAAAATTGCAGGCACTTTAAGAAATCGCCGAATTATGCAGCCAAATATAAGTTACTTTAAATAAAAGCAGCTTGGATAAAGCTGACTAATTTCGCGAAATTCTCATTCATAATGATGTAGTATTGATAAAAATTAGTATTGAATCTCCTACATTCGGTTTCCACTTAATTGAGCTTCGTGTGTTTGAATAATATAAGTTGGCTTTTTTTAAATAAGGAATATGAAAGCTACCTCTTCCTCACGGCACTGGCCGGAAGGACTTTTTAATCTGGGACCATAGTAAATGTGTCTATAAAACCATTTATACATACATTTTGAATTGTTGTATTTTAAATTATTTAAACATTTTAAAATGATTAAACATTGCATTTAAGATTAAGTTATTGCATGTAAGATAACTTTATGGGGAAAATTTTAATACAGTAGAATTAAAAACGATTTTTCCAATGACTCTTGAGTTTTCATGATAGGGTATTAATGGGTTTTCATTTTTATTATTATTATGTATTCTCAGTTGAACAAGGAAATTAAACATACCCTGCAAGAAAATTACATTTGTAAAATAGTCACCTTTCTTTTTATTATCATGCATATTTTTTTAATGGCAGTTATCACATCAGTTACAAGAACTATAATGGTAGAGGGTTTTTTTTATCTTTAAATATTTTACATACACTGTTAAAAATTTTGCAGCATTCTGGCAGATCATTCGACCGTTTTTTGAAAAAACGTTTTCATAACCATAATTTAACTATATTCTGACCATAAAATGTCCAATAATATAGTCAGAATAGTGTTAAAATTACGGTTGTGTAACCGTTTTCGGAAAAAACGGTGAAATGACCTGCCAGAATGCTGCAAATTTTTAACAGTGTACGTTTAAATTTTTAAATATTTTAAATACTAAATCTATAAAACTTTTAAATCTGTTTAAAATTATTAAATCTTTCAAACTTGTTTAAAATCTTTAAATCGTTGAAATATGTTCAAAATCTTGAAATATTTCAATTTTATTCATATTTGTTTAATTCTATCACGCTCCAAATAGACGTTAAATTTAAATATCTAATGAAAGACATTATACAAGAACTCTACAACATTTATAAAATTGTTAATGTAACTAGTATAAATCTTTTAAAAAAGAATTAGAAATTTTAATAAATTATAAGGGGCCATCATTTCTACTACAATTTTTTTATATAATTTTTCATCTTATTTAATGGTAAAACAGTAATTCATAACATAACTTAAATTCTACGATGAAATAAGGTAATTATAAACTCGGCTATTTAAATATCAAAAAGAAAATCTCCAATGGCAGACTTACTGGAAATTCCAAAGAGTGTATATACGCACCTCAAAATTACGCTAACGTTTGAAATTTTTTGTAATTACTGACGATAATATATTTTTTAATTTTGTAAAGAGAAAATTCTTTAATGACAGAATTTTAGATTTGGTTTAAACGTACAGAACAAGTACTATTTTTATTCAATATTGATGGGAATAAAATAATTCGCTATGTTCTTGGGTTTGTTCACTTGTGATCTAAATTAACTAGGATTTCTGATTTCTGTGTGGACATGGCGTCCCTTTAAATTCTAACATCGAGCATGAAATCTTTAGTAAGTTCTTCATTATTAAAGATACACTCTTGAAATTTCATCAATATGTTTTTAAAAGATGTAATTACGCATTAAGCAAATTAAAAAAAAATCATATTTTGACCAAGATACTGTGACTCCTTAAATCGTAATTTGGTAAAACGCTAAATCATAATTTGGTGAAATATTGAGCCATAATTTGGTAAACTATTGAACCATGAACTGGTAATAAATTGAACAAAAAATTAAATGTATTTTGAACCATAACTTGGATTTATATTAACCATAAGATGATTTCAACTGTTATGTTAGTTCGTATATTTGAAGCAAAGACCGAACATTATAGCAATCTTGACAATGAAGAAACTTAATACATTTACATATACAGGGTGTCCGGTCTCAATGGTGTCCAATGGCTAATTCCTAAACCGTTAGTCATAGACATATAGTTCCAATTATAAAAATGTTTTAAATCAGGTAAAGAAATATTTTAAAAGCGATTTGGGTCAATAAAAACATTTCTTTAAAAATTACGCAATTTAAATTTTTATACGGTCCCCCGGTCCTATAAGTTATATTTAGTGAAATTTTCTTTTTACACTGACAAGTAATACAAAAAAAGTCCCGTTATTCTACGATTAAAATTGACCGAGTAATAGCTGTTTAAAGTTGGAGCATATTTTTTGCTGCAAATTGGGGGTCATTCACAAATTTAGTCGAAATATAATTTCGTCAGATATAAAAAATGTTTGGGAGTAAAATTAACATTGCAATATAAATTTGAAATCTTTAATCATTCTGGCATATTAATGGAAAATATACAATTTGTAATAAACATTTAAGAAGAAAGAAAAAACAGAATTTTTGTTAAATAAAATGATTCTAAATTAACAGCCTCAATTCTTTACAAAATGATACGTATTTTAAAATATTATTAGATTGCACAAGCCCGCAAAAGTTGGGTTATTTCATGTTTTTTAGCTTTTGATAATTGATTCTTATATATTCTGTACCGCTGAATCTGAAATTGACCTTCATTTTTAACTATCATATCAGGATTTTTCGCAAATTGCAAATTTCAAAGTTAAGAAGTTCAATGTTAAAATTGAATTTCCTCCCCCATCTCATCGGACCACTCAGCTGTTTAGTTGTAAGAATCCCAGGATAAGCAAAAATACCGAATAATTTTTTTAATCAAATAAAATAAAATAAAATAAAAAATGTTTTACATATGTTTTATAGTATGAGATTTTCGCTATATTTTAACTTACACATTTGCGATTTGCAAAAAAAATCTAACGTGATGGTTAAAAATGAAGGTCATTCTCAGATTCAGTGCTAAAAAGTGCGTAAAAATCAATTATCAAAAGTTAAAAAACACAACCATCTCCTCTACTTTATAGTATTCGATTTTTGTTATTCTTTAAATTTGAAAATTTATGATTTGCGAAATATCCTGACATGATGGTTAAAAATTAAGGTAATTTTCGGATTCAGTGCTAAAAAATACATAAAAGTTAAAAAAACCCAGCAATCGCAGTCTTGTATTATCTAATCTAAAACTTTTTCTTAAACTCCTTGGCAGAAATGTAACCAAAATTTATTGTATTATCCTGTAAAATCCTGTAACGATAAGAGGTAACCACCGAAATTTTTTGTGTTATCCAATAAAATAAGTATAAATGGTAACCACCAAAAATCTTAATAATATTAGATTTTTATCGGATTTGCGCCAGTATGTAAAATGCAATCTCGATCGGATATTTAAAAGTGGGTTAAAGTTCGAGTACAAATTTTGAACTGGAAAAACATACATACGATTGTTGAAGTAACATAAAAACTTATAAAAAAACATAATTTTTGTTAAAAGAAATCATAAGAGAAACAGTCTCAAATCCTGACAAAATAAAACATATGTTATTTTAGCCAATTTGAGACTTAATCATAATACTTGTAGGATTTTTTTTCAAAGCGCAGATACACATGAAGTAAGATCTTCGAATACTTTAAACACTTGGTATATGATCCCTCAAAGACAAGCCGAACTCATTTGTTTTCAGAGTAGAAAAGTGGCATAAGTCATGCATTTTTAAAGTTTCATAACTCGCTCAATTTTAGCGTTATATGAATGGGACTTTTCCTGTCTTACTTTTCAGTGTAATAGGAAAAAATTACTAAATATAACTTATAGGACCGGGGGACCGTATAAAAATTTTAATTTCGTAATTTTTTCAGAAATGTTTTTATTGACCCAAATCTCTTTTAAAATGTTTCTTTACCTGATTTAAAACATTTTTGTAATTGGAACTATATGTCTATGACTAACGGTTTAGGAATTAGCCATTGGACACCGTTGAGACCGGACACCCTGTATATGTATTTACATTTACTTCAAATCAAGACAAAAAAAATCGCCTTTTTCTAAATGCAATTACAGCCAGTTTTTAAAATATTTGCCTAATAATATGAAAGAAAATGATTGGTGTCATTTTTCTCATTAAATATTTTTTTTTTATCATCACTAGACATATTCTAGCTAGTGAGGCGTAATTTTAATTATCTTCTTTTTTCACAGGAACATTCTTCTCTAGAACAAGATTTAACGAAAATAACATTTATGATTCGTTAGAAAAAAGTAGTCGCTGGTTTAACCCAGCTTTTTACTGAGTATTATTTCTTGTATTTTAAAAGAATTCAAGTCTCTCAAATACTTTAACTCTAGTTTTAATGAGAAACTTTTACAAGAAATTTAAAGCCCATTTTAGTGTAAATTTTCGACATGAGATAGACTTTTTTAGGAAAATACTAGATTTTTAAATAGAACTTACTATAGATTAGGAAGTTACTTTTTACCCGACTGCCAAGAATGTGTTTCACGCGTATCTGGGTATGTGGATTTCTTTATACCCTCGAAACATCCCAACGGCTGGATGGATTTTAATGAATGAGGTCTCTATCAATTCGTCTTAACCGTCCGATAGTTATAGGCTAGGTTTTGTTTTTATAAATTCAAAATGGCGGTAGACACGAAAAAATTTTTTACGCACCCTATTGAGTGGCCTATCAGTGGATAGGTCTTTCAAATGAAGACGATGTTTCATTGACTATTTTGCAGTCAGAAGCTCCGTTTAAATGTTACATAACCTCGAAGTTATAAAGATAGGATCTCTAGCTTTACTGCAACTCTCACCATCATAGACATCTATAGGCCTCATCAAAACAGTGTTTATAGATAGGAACTAACAATTAAACACAACTTAAAAGTCATCAATACAAGTAAATAAAAAAATAGGTAAGTAATATAAAAAACAGTTTAACATTGATGAGAAATAATTAATTAGTTCGCTTTTTGTGCAGTCGGGTTTTTTTATTTTTTTTTATTTAATTTTAATTAAAACTCTCGTTTTATACAGGATGTTTCAAAAAGATGGGGAAAACTTTAAGAGGTGATAGTACACATCCAAACAAACAACTTTTATCAACGAATGCATGGTCGGAATGAAAATGCAAAGATACTAGAGGGCGCCAAAGATGATATTGTTATACGAGGCAAAAACACACAAAGAACGATTAAGTGACAAAAGCGAGGTGAGAAACCGCTCTTTGTACAAATGTTGAACCTCTGAGCCACTTTTGTTTGCAGTTCCGTAGATAAATTGATATAAGCCTTCTCCCTATTAGTGAAGGACATTATCCTCCGATACTTTCCTACCGCGATTGACAGTTGCACACTCGGATCAACGGATTTTATGTATTAATCGAGGCTAAATTTTGCACATGTGTTCTTCCTCTTCCTCATATCACATTTGCATGCTATTAGTCTCGCTCTTCTCCAGATAACTCGCAAAAAGAACGGAGCTTTAACGTTTGCATGTACCAAGTTTCCAAACGCGCCAGCACCAATGCGTTTTATTTCCGACCATGCATTCTTTGAAACAGTTATTTGTTTGGATGTGTACTATCACCTGTTAAAGTTTCGCCCATGTTTTAGGAAACAACCTGTATATAGGGGAATCTGAAAATATTTGACAAAAGTGAATACGCAGATCAAGAGTACGGAACCAGAAAAAAGCAATGCCTTGAATTAAGTACTTGTTTTAAACGTGTCTTTTGTTGTCTATGTCAAAAATCGCATCAAATCTACGTTAAAATCAGTTGATTGCCTTCTGTCTTCGAACTGCTGTTTTATTGGAAGGTCTAATCTCGTATTAAGCAGCGTCTTTGTAATATATGAGATGACATTAATCATCTTCTATATGTTACAATTATTGAATTACTTAAAGTCTAAATTTCTTTGTAATAAAATGTTAGTAATGGTGGCCATCTTTTCACTGAATATTGTTACAGATATTCTCATATTAGTATACAGAGTACACCTTTTTAGGATTAACCAATAGCTAATACATAAACGCAGTTCCTATGTACTTTCTTGTTATAGGAATATAAGGTAAGCTGAGACAACTGGTCCCACAACGTAACTGGCCTAGGCTATATTAAAAAAACCGTTGATGTATTTTAAGTTTTAGCTAATGTCAACATTTCACCCCCATCTCTACTTCTTAAAACAACGTCTGTCAACTCAATCATAACTCTGTCTTTTCTGTGATAGGTTGCTAAAATTTTTTTTTTTTTTTTTTTTTTCCTACAAATAACGTCCGTTTGGTTGAACATCCTCGGCTTTTTATTAAAATAAGGTAAGTACTTTTATTAATCAATCTTCCTTTTTTAAAGGTTAGGCATATAAATAAATTAATATTATTAGGTATCTATACATATTCACATCATATTTCAAATTTAAGGGCAGTGTTCCAGTTACCCCTTAAATTTTTCAAGAATGTCGCAACTGGGGCATGTATCAAAGATAACTGGACCATCTGGGATTCAGTTGCCCCAGCAGTTATAAATATTTTTTTGGAATTTCTCTTACTACGGAAAATTAATTTCTCCATTGTTTCTTTTTTTAACCATTTGGGAAAATGGTTATTTTCCTCTGTCAGGGTAGGATATCAAAAACATATCTGAAGCGTTTTATTGGTTAAATCCGCATTTTATTCGTGTTCTGATGGGTCTATACAGTAATCTGTATTTTCCCTTTACTTTCAACAGAGATGGATACTCCTGTTGCCACTATGACGAAAAAGTGATAAAAATTACAAAAAAAATAATAATAATAACTCAGAAACAAATTGAGATACACCTTTCAAACAAATTGCATTTAAAAGTACATTTTTTTCTCTATACGACAGTGTAAAAAGTAATATTGTGGGATGTTTAAAAGTTTAAGAATGAAATTTCATTTAAAATGGATCGTCAGATTTCTACGATGGAAAAGCCTTTTCCCGAACAGCCAATGAAATGCTTGGATAATACGTAAGTTTCAGGTGGATAATACGTAAGTTTTAAGAAATCTGACGGGTCGCAGGCGATTTTTGTCTCTTGCAATTTTTACCTGTAATAACACTATTAACGTTTAATTCATGGCGTACATAATGTATGATCAACTCCGTTCTATTTTTTATGTCTTAAATTTTAGTCTTCAAAAAAATCATTTTCCAAATGGTCGTTGTAATTTGTTAAATTGCTTTTTTTTTTTTTTTTTTTTTTTTTTTTTGCTTGTAATAAAGAAAATTATACAATACCTTATTAAAATTAAATATTAATTTTTTAAAGCATGTTGGCGAGTATCAAACCAATTTTTTTAAGTGAGATAACCAAACCTCAAAATTTTACGATAGAGATGAAGATGCGTACATAAGACAAAGTGACATTAGAAAATTATCAAAACCAATAAAAAATAGTTCTGTTCGATATAAAAACCTGTACAAAGTTATTGGACTTATTGAATTTCATTGAGTTAATTAAAAAAAAGTGAATGAGTTTGTTTGTTTTGTTGCGTTTGTTCATAGATTTATCTTGTTTATCTTTTTTTCCTAAAATATCCATGTAACAAGTAACATTTATACTTATTACCTGTATGTAAGCAGTACATAAGTTCATACTTAATTCTTATGTTTTTTTTTAATGAATAAATCTAATAATTTTACATTTGATGCTTTTTTAGACACTTTGACAGCAAAGGTTTCCCTTACAACGCTCGTTAGTTCATATATAATTCACATGATCAGATTTTTTTTAATTAACTTAATTACACTTTTTCAAACAGGACCTGATACCCCTTATTAAAATAAACAAACACGTGTGGGTCACAGACCTACCTCCTCGAATTGCCCAATAAAAATGGGGAAATTGGACCCACGAAGAGTTAAAAATGAAATATACAGGACGTCCATAATTAAACAACCCTACTTTAAAGTTGTCTATAGACAAAACTATTGTTCATAAAGTTGTGAAATTTTGTGAAAGACATTAATAAAGGGATGGGAATTTGTTTAAGCAAAGAAATAAAAGTTCACCATTTCGCCACCAGAGGGCGATTTTTAATAAATTACACATTTAGAATTACGATAGTTTAGAAATTTTATTTATTAACTTAACCTGATTCTAAAGACAGCATTTCACGACATGTTCCTAGCACTTCCCAGGACACACTGCGCCGCGGTCAATTGTGGTCCATGCTATCTTACGATTCCAGATGGCATCTGAAAAGGATGACAGTCATGAGGAACATTTTTTGTCATTACAAAATTTGTTAAACTATCGTAAATGTATGCTAAATGCGTAATTCGTTAAAAAATGAGCTTCTATTTTTTTTTTTTTTTTTCACTCAAACAAATTCCCATACCTTTGTTATGTCCTCCATAAAATTTCACAACATTCTGAACAATAGTTTAGTCTGGAAACAACATTAAAATAGGGTTGTTTAATTATGGACACCCTGTAAATAAAATTTCTAAACTATCGTAATGCTAAATGTGTAATTTATTAAAAATCGCCCTCTAGTGGCGAAATTTTGAACTTTTTTTTTTTTTTTTTTTTTTTTTTTTTTTTTTTTGCTTAAACAAATTCTTATCTTTATTATGTCTTTCACAAAATTTCTCAACTTTATGAACAATAGTTCGTCTGTAGACAACTTTAAAGTAGGGTCGTTTAATTATGGACATTCTGTATATATATTGAGACATTAAAATTTAATTTTGAAAATTTCTGTCTGATAGAGTGAACCTAAGTGAACATATTTACAAAAGTTCAGACTTTAATTCAAATGAATATTAGCTTTTGGAAGCTGAATTGCCAGAATCTCCAGAGTCACATTATACGCAGTTACCCTACGTAACCTTAGTTCCAGATGCAAAAATACTTCGAATATTGTTTTTCATCATATAACAACCCTTTTCGAGGGTTCTATCACAAAAAAGAAGAAAAAATGAGTTTTTAGTGACCGAAAACAGTAATACTTTAAAAAATTCAAATTATCATTACTCCATAAAATTTGGTCTAATGAAAATGGAATTTTCGTTGTTTTACTTGTTATACAATGGCAAATGTTTTTTTTTTTAATATAACTGACAAACTCTTATATCGTATGCAAATTTTAATTTAGTAACTTTTTAAAAAAATAATAAGAATTTTGACTTGAATGGATTATCATATGATGAAGAACAACATTTGAAACATTTTTACTTTTGGAACCATACGCCTAAAAGCAACGAACATTAAGGGGCCTGGTCACTCAGCTTCGGAATTCTCCTCCGTAATGTTAAGTCTATGGACTTTTGATGCATTCGTATTTTTAAAATATCTTCTCGGGAAATTCATATTTTTAACATCTTTTTTCTGTGTAGTCTTCTTAAAAGATGTCTCTTTTTTTGTTAATTTTCAAAATATTTCTAAAATTTAGGTTGAATTTAATATTTTAAGTGTTAAAAGCGGGCGAACTGTGAGTAAGATTTTAACACTTCCTGTAAAATTAAGTCTATACTTTAGAAATATTTTGAGAACTAATAAAATAAACAAATAAATATTAAATTTAAAAAATCAAAAAACCCGACTGCGTAAAAAAGCGAACTAATTAATTATTTCTCATCAATGTGAATTTTTTTTTATATTATTTACCTTTTTTATTTACTTGTATTGATGACTTTTAAATTGTGTTTAATTGTTAGTTCCTATCAATAAACACTGTTTTGATGAGGTTATAGATATAGATGCCTATGAAAGTTAGAGTTAAAGTAAAGCTAGAGATTCTACCTACACAACTTTCAGGTTGTGTAATATTTAAACGGAGTTTCTGACTGCAAAATAGTCAATGAAACATCTTCTTCATTTTGAAAGACCTATCCAACAATATGCCACTCAATAGGGTGCGTAAAAAATTTTTTTCGTCTTTACCGCCATTTTGTATTTTACGGCCGCCATTTTGAACTTATAAAAACCAAACCTTGCCTGTAACCATCGGGCGGTTAAGACGAAGAATCGATAGAGACCTCATTCATTAAAATCCATACAGCCTTTGGGATGTTCCGAGAGTATAAAGAAATCCACTTACCCAGATACGTGTGAAACACATAATCCTTCTGGGCAGTCGGGTAAAAAGAGACATCTTTTAGGAAGTGTATACAAAAAATAGAAGCTCAAAATATTAATTTCCCGAGGGGATATTTTTAATAAACGAAAGCATCCAATGCTCATAGACTTTACATTGGTGAAAGGAAATCGGAAGCTGTGTGACCAGCCGCCTTAAGCTCGAAGCCGAAGGGAGCTGGTTACTCAGCTTCGTAATTCTCCTCCGTAATGTTAAGTCTATGGATTTTTGATGCATTCGTATTTTTAAAATATCTTCTCGGGAAATTCATATTTTTAACATCTTTTTTCTGTGTACTCTTCTTAAAATATGTCTCTTTTTTTCTTAGTTTCCGATGGCTTGAGTGTCCCGAGCTCTGAATTAGCTATTGGTCAACGACAAGGAAGACCCTGCATATTATCTTAAAAACATATAGATTTTCTTTTTCCTCTGATACATATTTATCTTATCATCTGTTTTCTTTTTAATATATTTATCCCATTTTTTACATATAAATTTTCCTTAACAATTTCTTGTGTTATTTATACATACTTAGGAAAACATTACAACTCTTGAATGCAAAATTAAAAAGAAAGCATTTATTTTATTTAAACTTTCTAAAATTGTGTTTTAAAAGTGGTTTAAGTTTTTAATTTTATTTTACAAATTCTATATGTCAAGGGCTGTGCATACATAACATTATCATTTTAGGGGGCGGGGTCTCACACATGATATCGTAAGATATCTCTAGGGGGAGGGGATTTATCTTTTGATATCGTTATCATTTTTAATCCAACCAAAATTCTCTTTTTATTTGTAACTTTGTCTTCAAATCAAAATACTATATTACCTTTTTTAGTATATTGTCTATTTTTTATGAAATTATTATTAAAATCATTAAATGAGTATAAAACTATTTAATTCCAAAATATGGAATACCCCAACGTTTGGAAATCCTATTCTGTCATATGTGTATGCAAATATAATACGCTGTTCGAGAAACCATATGCAAAGTATGTTTGAAATGGTATTTGTGTTTACTAGTAAATAAAAGCGAAAGAATGTTGTTCACCTGTTTTGTTGATAAGAAGTTCTGTCTGCCCTCATCGCTCCGTGGGGGGGGGGGGGGGTCAAGTGCTAGAATATATTATTACTGTTAAATGCATTTTGTAAAAAAAAACATATGTTATTAAATACTTGTAAATAGTAACTATTTCTTTTAAGTATTATTTCATATATAAACTGATATTTTATTGATTTCTCTTGAATCAATAAAGTAAGCGAAAACATATGTAATCATATTTATATATTACTCCAAATAAAAGAAAGAAAATTTTAAAATCAAAAAGAAAATTAGACAACGATAACGATATCATTATGAAGAGGGGGGGGGGGGGTCGAGGGATAATTTTGGGTATAATAACCGTAACTCAACCTAAATTTTGTATTCATAATCTATTATCAAGCAATTCCATTATTAATCATCTAATTCTACTATTCATAATTGAAACTTTTATTCAGATATGAATTTTTAAACTCTTTATCAATCATTCAGCTCACTTTTACACATATTTCAAATTGTAAAAAATAACTAGACTTGAAAAAAATTAACCATTGTCTAATTATAAGTAGAAAAGATCGAAACATTATAACAGTAATTTCAATCTAAAAGAAACGTAATGAAATTTACTTGAATTTATCTCAAATTAAGAAAAAATATATTACACATCTCTTTAAAAAATTTCACATTCTGTTTTTTAAGTCTTGTTCTAATAAAATTAGGACAAAAGGTGACTATATTTTTTCTCATTAAATACTTTCTAACCTCTTTAAACACATTGAAGCTAACGGAACATAATTTTTATTATCTTTTTGTTTCACACGAACTTTCTCCGCTCAAACTATGTATAGTACAAACACAATCTTTTTTTTTTTTTTTTTTTTTACTTGTGAGAAAGTAAAAAAGTGCAAACTATAGTATATCTTAGCTTTTTGCTGAGGACATTTTCTTGGATTTAAAAAAAATAAAAGTTAAAGCTTCTTTAGATATTTTAACTAACGGTTTAACAAATAACTTCATGAAGAAATTTAAGGTTTATTTTAGAGTAAAATTTTGATGTTACAGATTTTTTTAAATTAGAAATAATAGACTTGAAACAAATTAACAAGTGCTTAATTATAACAGAAAAGTTCGAAACATTATAACAGTAATTTCAATCAAAAAGAAGCGTGATGAAATTTACTTGAATTTACCTCAAATTAAGAAAAAATATATTACACAGCTCTTTAAAAAATTTCACATTCAGTTTCTTAAGTCTTGTTCTAATAAAATTAGGAAAAAATGCGTTTATATTTTCTTCTCATTAAATACTTTTTATCATCTCTAAACACATTGAAGCTAACAGAACGTAATTTTAATTATTTTTCGTTTCATACGAACTTTTTTCGCTAAAACAGTGTATAAACACAGT
Source organism: Maratus speciosus (assembly GCA_963932465.1). NCBI lineage: Eukaryota > Metazoa > Arthropoda > Arachnida > Araneae > Salticidae > Maratus > Maratus speciosus. Next base: position 603,115,132 of record OZ010790.1, read on the forward strand.
CTTTTTTTTTTTTTTTTTTTTGAGTTGTGAAAAAGTGGAAAAGTGCAAACTACACTGTATCTTAGCTTTTAGCTGAGAACATTTTCTTGGATTTAAAAAAAAAAGTTAAAGCTTCTTAGATAATTTGACAATAGGTTTAACAAATAAGTCCATGAAGAAATTTAATGCTTATTTTAGAGTAAAAAAATTTTAATAGAAAAAACATCTTCATTCATGGTATAAATTTCTGGTAAGAACTTGACGTTATAGATACATTTTGTTTAATAGAAAAAACATCCCCTGAACCAGAAATTTTGTTTAATTAAATGAGTATTGTTTCTATATTGTAATCATTTGAAATCTACTTGAATTCCTTCATGGTACAAATGCCTGGTGAAATGGATGATTCTCTATTTCACTTATTTTAATGAGTTTATGTCTTTGTATTAAAAAAAAAGTTATAGCATGTTAGATATTTTAACGTTGTATTCGATAAATAAGTTGAATGTCTGTTTTAGTGTTAATTGTCCATACTATGTAGACACACTTAGGAAAGTACACTAGCCTTCCGCTTAACCGGCCTAAACGGGACCTAGGGTAAGCCGGTTAAGAGAAAAACCGGTTAAAGCGGAGAAGTAAAAAGAAATTAAATAAGTATCTGTGCAATTTAATTAATAAAACCCGTACGATGCATTTGGTTTTTCAATTTGTGTAGTTTAAAACAAGGTCATATTTTCTATATTTTGTGAAATGAATACTAGTTGGAATTAACATAATTGAAAAAAAAATTATCACTGATAACAAATAATGAAAGCTATTTAACACAAATAAAACTGTTGAAAATCGTGTCATACACCTTTATAAGAAGTTGAAATTGTTCTACATTATGTATATTCAAGTTAATCCAGCTTAAAGAAATCAGTGACCTTCTTCTGTTGGCAGCAAGATGCCCTACTTTTGCAGCATAATCTCTCCATCTTTTTAACATCATAAGTTTAACCGAAGAAGCTGTTAGTCGCCGCACAACATAGCGTAGCGCCAACTCTAATGCTTTTACCCCTTCCGTATGAGGAATTTTAGCAGTGTCAACTTCAAATGGATCACCATGAGGATCGTCTTCGTATTGAACAACATCAGTTGCAGTCCTAATTATATCCTCGTGAAATAATGTTTCATGCTTGAGATCTTTACCAAACTCAAACAACTCTAAGGCTGCATACATACGCGTGTTTTTCCATCCTTCTCTAGTTTTCGTGGAAAATCTTTTATTCTGGACGTTTCTGCGGTTTATTCACAAAAGAATGAGGGGAATGAACAATGGGTCAGAGATAAGGAGCTCGACTCTGCTTGAAGGAACGGTCTTCTGCAGGACATGAGTTCCTTTCCTTTTAAAGTCATTAAAAACCAAAGACGCCGTGTGGCCACAATAAACGACGCGCCGACACTGATAAACGTTAGGAGGATGGTGCGTTCGCAGCCTTATATATCTTCTGCGGTAACGGTGGTCTGTTCGCATCCCTCAAGTTTTTTAAATGTTTGTACAAAACAGTTTGCAGATAGATCAGACAGATATAGAGTTCCGGGGGGGGGGGGGTGCGATCGCACTTTTGACCATTAAAAACTCAAATGTTACGGGGATATCTCATTGTTCCTAGAGGGAACGGGCCACACCCTGAATTCAGCACTCGTGAAGGTCAGCGAGTATCCATTTAGAACCGGCGTTCTTCTTTCTGAATTTTGCCTCCTTCTCCTCGGGATTGCACTTCAACTCGAAAGCGTAAGCTGAGTTCCCGAGGCCGTCATCCCTGAATTTTGCCTAATGTTAGGAAAAAAATCGGCCGGTTAAAGCGGAGTTAAGAGGAAGGCGGTTAAGAGGGAGGCTACTGTATTACAACTCTTAAATGCAAAATTGAAAAATCATTTATTTTAATTAAAGTCTCTAAAATTATGTTTTAAAAGTGGTATAAGTTTTTTATTTTACTTTACAAATTCTATATGTCATATAATTTTAGATATAATAACGGTAACTCAATCTAAAGTTTGTATTCATAATGTATTATCAAGCACATCTATTATTAATCATCTAATTCTACTATTCATAATTCAAACTTTTATTTTGATATCAATTATAAACTCTTTATCAATCATTCAGCTCACTTTTACACATATTTCAAATTGTAAAAAATAACTAAACTTGAAAAAAAATTAACCAGCGTTTAATTATAAGTAGGAAAGATCGAAACATTATAACAGTAATTTCAATCAAAAAGAAACGTAATGAAATTTACTGAATTTACCTCAAATTAAGAAAAAATATATTACACATCGCTTGAAAAAAATTTACATTCAGTTTTTTAAGTCTTGTTCTAATAAAATTAGGAAAAAAGGTGTCTTATTTTTACTCATTAAATACTTTTTACCATCTCTAAACACATTGAAACTAACGGAACGTAATTTTAATTATCTTTTCGTTTTAAACGAACTTTTTCCCTGAAACAATGTACAAACACAGTCTTTTTTTTTTTTTTTTTTTTTTCTTTTGTGAGAAAGCGGAAAAGTGCAAACTATAGTGTATCTTAGCTTTTTGCTGAGAACATTTTCTTGGATTTAAAAAAAAAGTTAAACCTTCTTAGATATTTTAACTATCGGTTTAACAAATAACTTAATGAAGAAATTTAATGTTTATTATAGCGTATAATTTTGACCTTATACCTACACTTGCCAACCTCCGGCATTTTTTTAAATAGAAATAAGTCAGAAATTGTACACCAAACGTGGCAAATGAGGTGCGTTCGTACTACAACTAGTTTTATAAATATTCAGATCTTGGTGCAATAGTTGTTGCTCTCTTATGCATGATGATGGAAATGCATGATTACAAAATTTATTACGATTACATATATTATTAAATTTAGTAATACAGAAATAATAGGACTCTATCTTAACTCTCTCAGGGACAAGGCATTTCTGCTCCAAAATTGTTCAAATAATTAATTCACACCGCAACTTATTTAAAAATAATCAAAAGTCTTTATTTGCCTATATTATGAGATCGAAATTCTACTAAAAAAATACTGGTGCCATTTGGCAGTTTGGGCATTAAAATTAAGCGTTTTCAGCCTGCAAACGGCGCCCCTGAAAGGGTTAAATAGGACGTCATCACCCTGGCAACCTAGAATCATTACCTACCATGAAATATCATTTGTATTAATTACGTATGATAGGATTTAATAGAATAATTATCCTGTCAACCTAGAATCATTATCTATCATGGGATATCACTGAATTAATTACAAGTTTCTATGATAGGATTTAATAGGATGAAGAAAACTCTTATTCATACCTTTTTAAATTTTGATTCGGTTTTCATAAAATTTTAAAAGACTCGACAAAATTCTACAACGATTCTATACATAAAATTTTAAAACATTCGGTTGTGTAGTTTTTTCGCTGTTCTATACTGGCAGACAGACGGACCAAATGACGACTATGTGCTACATATTTACTACGAACGCACCTAAAAACACACCTTGAACCAGAAATTTTGTTTAATTAAATAAATATTGTTTATACTGTAATCATCTCAAATCTGCTTGAGTTCATTCCTGAAATAAATGTCCGAGTTGATGTTGTTGCTGTTTTTTAATTTTTAAAAAAGGAGGAGGTTGGCATGTGTAATTGCGATTTTAGATTCGGCTTTACAAAGGAATAATTTAAAATAAAATCTGGATTTATATATATTATTTTTTTTTATGAATTGTATTATAATTATTGACATAAATAATAGCAACGGTGTTCGTTTGTATTATTTGCTCTTAATTAACGCACTACAATATACTTTACAATATCTTTTAAATTTTAAAAGGTAATAACTTCTTTTTAATTAATGAGTATTTCTTTTTGTATTTGAAGAAAAGATTAAAACATTATAGCATTCATAACAATAAAGAACAACTATTTTGTAATTCATTTAGATATTTCTCAACATACGAAAACATTCTAATCCACATATTTCTTAAAACAAACTGCAATCAGTTTCTAAAATCTTAAACTAACAAATAAGAAACAAAAGTGACAGTAATTTATTTTACTAAATATACTATTACCACCACTAAATACATTCTAGCAAATTAGACGTAATTTGAATAATCTTGTACTATATCCCTGAATCATCTTAACACAAATAAAATTTCAACACTCCAGTCTACGCGGTTTTTAAACTACAAAAATATAACAACTTGTTAATATTTAATAAAACATTTTATATTCGAAGAGAAAATCAAAGCAATGTAGTAGTCAAGGCAATGAAGACGAAATAAAAAAAGAATTCATTTAAAATTATCTCAACTAAAAGAAACAAAAAATATTATCTATGAGCATCCAATGCTCATAGACTTTACATTGGTGAAAGGAAATCGGAAGCTGTGTGACCAGCCGCCTTAAGCTCGAAGCCGAAGGGAGCTGGTTACTCAGCTTCGTAATTCTCCTCCGTAATGTTAAGTCTATGGATTTTTGATGCATTCGTATTTTTAAAATATCTTCTCGGGAAATTCATATTTTTAACATCTTTTTTCTGTGTACTCTTCTTAAAATATGTCTCTTTTTTTCTTAGTTTCCGATGGCTTGAGTGTCCCGAGCTCTGAATTAGCTATTGGTCAACGACAAGAAAGACCCTGCATATTATCTTAAAAACATATAGATTTTCTTTTTCCTCTGATACATATTTATCTTATCATCTGTTTTCTTCTTAATATATTTATCCCATTTTTTACATATAAATTTTCCTTAACAATTTCTTGTGTTATTTATACATACTTAGGAAAACATTACAACTCTTGAATGCAAAATTAAAAAGAAAGCATTTATTTTATTTAAACTTTCTAAAATTGTGTTTTAAAAGTGGTTTAAGTTTTTAATTTTATTTTACAAATTCTATATGTCAAGGGCTGTGCATACATAACATTATCATTTTAGGGGGCGGGGTCTCACACATGATATCGTAAGATATCTCTAGGGGGAGGGGATTTATCTTTTGATATCGTTATCATTTTTAATCCAACCAAAATTCTCTTTTTATTTGTAACTGTCTTCAAATCAAAATACTATATTACCTTTTTTAGTACATTGTCTATTTTTTATGAAATTATTATTAAAATCATTAAATGAGTATAAAACTATTTAATTCCAAAATATGGAATACCCCAACGTTTGGAAATCCTATTCTGTCATATGTGTATGCAAATATAATACGCTGTTCGAGAAACCATATGCAAAGTATGTTTGAAATGGTATTTGTGTTTACTAGTAAATAAAAGCGAAAGAATGTTGTTCACCTGTTTTGTTGATAAGAAGTTCTGTCTGCCCTCATCCCTCCGTGGGGGGGGGGGGGGGGGTCAAGTGCTAGAATATATTATTACTGTTAAATGCATTTTGTAAAAAAAAACATATGTTATTAAATACTTGTAAATAGTAACTATTTCTTTTAAGTATTATTTCATATATAAACTGATATTTTATTGATTTCTCTTGAATCAATAAAGTAAGCGAAAACATATGTAATCATATTTATATATTACTCCAAATAAAAGAAAGAAAATTTTAAAATCAAAAAGAAAATTAGACAACGATAACGATATCATTATGAAGAGGGGGGGGGGGGGGTCGAGGGATAATTTTGGGTATAATAACCGTAACTCAACCTAAATTTTGTATTCATAATCTATTATCAAGCAATTCCATTATTAATCATCTAATTCTACTATTCATAATTGGAACTTTTATTCAGATATGAATTTTTAAACTCTTTATCAATCATTCAGCTCACTTTTACACATATTTCAAATTGTAAAAAATAACTAGACTTGAAAAAAATTAACCATTGTCTAATTATAAGTAGAAAAGATCGAAACATTATAAAAGTAATTTCAATCTAAAAGAAACGTAATGAAATTTACTTGAATTTATCTCAAATTAAGAAAAAATATATTACACATCTCTTTAAAAAATTTCACATTCTGTTTTTTAAGTCTTGTTCTAATAAAATTAGGACAAAAGGTGACTATATTTTTTCTCATTAAATACTTTCTAACCTCTTTAAACACATTGAAGCTAACGGAACGTAATTTTTATTATCTTTTTGTTTCACACGAACTTTCTCCGCTCAAACTATGTATAGTACAAACACAATCTTTTTTTTTTTTTTTTTTTTTACTTGTGAGAAAGTAAAAAAGTGCAAACTATAGTATATCTTAGCTTTTTGCTGAGGACATTTTCTTGGATTTAAAAAAAATAAAAGTTAAAGCTTCTTTAGATATTTTAACTAACGGTTTAACAAATAACTTCATGAAGAAATTTAAGGTTTATTTTAGAGTAAAATTTTGATGTTACAGATTTTTATAAATTAGAAATAATAGACTTGAAACAAATTAACAAGTGCTTCATTATAACAGAAAAGTTCGAAACATTATAACAGTAATTTCAATCAAAAAGAAGCGTGATGAAATTTACTTGAATTTACCTCAAATTAAGAAAAAATATATTACACAGCTCTTTAAAAAATTTCACATTCAGTTTCTTAAGTCTTGTTCTAATAAAATTAGGAAAAAATGCGTCTATATTTTCTTCTCATTAAATACTTTTTATCATCTCTAAACACATTGAAGCTAACAGAACGTAATTTTAATTATTTTTCGTTTCATACGAACTTTTTTCGCTAAAACAGTGTATAAACACAGTCTTTTTTTTTTTTTTTTTTTTGAGTTGTGAAAAAGTGGAAAAGTGCAAACTACACTGTATCTTAGCTTTTAGCTGAGAACATTTTCTTGGATTTAAAAAAAAAAGTTAAAGCTTCTTAGATAATTTGACAATAGGTTTAACAAATAAGTCCATGAAGAAATTTAATGCTTATTTTAGAGTAAAAATTTTTTTAATAGAAAAAACATCTTCATTCATGGTATAAATTTCTGGTAAGAACTTGACGTTATAGATACATTTTGTTTAATAGAAAAAACATCCCCTGAACCAGAAATTTTGTTTAATTAAATGAGTATTGTTTCTATATTGTAATCATTTGAAATCTACTTGAATTCCTTCATGGTACAAATGCCTGGTGAAATGGATGATTCTCTATTTCACTTATTTTAATGAGTTTATGTCTTTGTATTAAAAAAAGTTATAGCATGTTAGATATTTTAACGTTGTATTCGATAAATAAGTTGAATGTCTGTTTTAGTGTTAATTGTCCATACTATGTAGACACACTTAGGAAAGTACACTAGCCTTCCGCTTAACCGGCCTAAGGTAAGCCGGTTAAGAGAAAAAACGGTTAAAGCGGAGAAGTAAAAAGAAATTAAATAAGTATCTGTGCAATTTAATTAATTAAACCCGTACGATGCATTTAGTTTTTCAATTTGTGTAGTTTAAAACAAGGACATATTTTCTATATTTTGTGAAATTAATACTAGTTAGAATTAACATAATTGAAAAAAAAATTATCACTGATAACAAATAATGAAAACTATTTAACACAAAAAAAACTGTTGAAAATCGTGTCATACACCTTTATAAGAAGTTGAAATTGTTCTACATTATGTATATTCAAGTTAATCCAGCTTAAAGAAATCAGTGACCTTCTTCTGTTGGCAGCAAGATGCCCTACTTTTGCAGCATAATCTCTCCATCTTTTTAACATCATAAGTTTAACCGAAGAAGCTGTTAGTCGCCGCACAACATAGCGTAGCGCCAACTCTAATGCTTTTACCCCTTCCGTATGAGGAATTTTAGCAGTGTCAACTTCAAATGGATCACCATGAGGATCGTCTTCGTATTGAACAACATCAGTTGCGGTCCTAATTATATCCTCGTGAAATAATGTTTCATGCTTGAGATCTTTACCAAACTCAAACAACTCTAACGCTGCATACATACGCGTGTTTTACCATCCTTCTCTAGTTTTCGTGGAAAATCTTTTATTCTGGACGGTTCTACGGTTTATTCACAAAAGAATGAGGGGAATGAACAATGGGTCAGGAGATAAGGAGCTCGACTCTGCTTGAAGGAAAGGTCTTTTGCAGGACATCAGTCCCTTTCCTTTTAAAGTCATTAAAAACCAAAGGCCACAATAAACGACGCCGACACTGATAAAAGTTAGAAGGATGGTGCGTTCCCAGCCTTATATATCTTCTGCGGTAACGGTGGTCTGTTCGCATTCCTCAAGTTTTTTAAATGTTTGTACAAAACAGTTTGCAGATAGATCAGACAGATATAGAGTTCCGGGGGGGGGGGGGTGCGATCGCACTTTTGACCATTAAAAACTCAAATGTTACGGGGATATCTCATTGTTCCTAGAGGGAACGGGCCACACCCTGAATTCAGCACTCGTGAAGGTCAGCGAGTATCCATTTAGAACCGGCGTTCTTCTTTCTGAATTTTGCCTCCTTCTCCTCGGGATTGCACTTCAACTCGAAAGCGTAAGCTGAGTTCCCGAGGCCGTCATCCCTGAATTTTGCCTAATGTTAGGAAAAAAATCGGCCGGTTAAAGCGGAGTTAAGAGGAAGGCGGTTAAGAGGGAGGCTACTGTATTACAACTCTTAAATGCAAAATTGAAAAATCATTTATTTTAATTAAAGTCTCTAAAATTATGTTTTAAAAGTGGTATAAGTTTTTTTTATTTTACTTTACAAATTCTATCTGTCATATAATTTTAGATATAATAACGGTAACTCAATCTAAAGTTTGTATTCATAATGTATTATCAAGCACATCTATTATTAATCATCTAATTCTACTATTCATAATTCAAACTTTTATTCTGATATCAATTATAAACTCTTTATCAATCATTCAGCTCACTTTTACACATATTTCAAATTGTAAAAAATAACTAAACTTGAAAAAAAATTAACCAGCGTTTAATTATAAGTAGGAAAGATCGAAACATTATAACAGTAATTTCAATCAAAAAGAAACGTAATGAAATTTACTGAATTTACCTCAAATTAAGAAAAAATATATTACACATCGCTTGAAAAAAATTTACATTCAGTTTTTTAAGTCTTGATCCAATAAAATTAGGAAAAAAGGTGTCTTATTTTTACTCATTAAATACTTTTTACCATCTCTAAACACATTGAAACTAACGGAACGTAATTTTAATTATCTTTTCGTTTTAAACGAACTTTTTCCCTGAAACAATGTACAAACACAGTCTATTTTTTTTTTTTTTTTTTTTTTTTTTTTTGTGAGAAAACGGAAAAGTGCAAACTATAGTGTATCTTAGCTTTTTGCTGAGAACATTTTCTTGGATTTAAAAAAAAAGTTAAACCTTCTTAGATATTTTAACTATCGGTTTAACAAATAACTTAATGAAGAAATTTAATGTTTATTATAGCGTATAATTTTGACCTTATACCTACACTTGCCAACCTCCGACATTTTTTTAAATAGAAATAAGTCAGAAATTGTACACCAAACGTGGAAAATGAGGTGCGTTCTTACTACAACTAGTTTTATAAATATTCAGATCTTGGTGCAATAGTTGTTGCTCTCTTATGCATGATGATGGAAATGCATGATTACAAAATTTATTACGATTACATATATTATTAAATTTAGTAATACGGAAATAATAGGACTCCATCTTAACTCTCTCAGGGACAAGGCATTTCTGCTCCAAAATTGTTCAAATAATTAATTCACACCGCAACTTATTTAAAAATAATCAAAAGTCTTTCTTTGCCTATATTATGAGATCGAAATTCTATTTAAAAAAATACTGGTGCCATTTGGCAGTTTGGGCATTAAAATTAAGCGTTTGCAGGCTGCAAATGGCGCCCCTGAAAGGGTTAAATAGGACGTCATCACCCTGACAACCTAGAATCCTTACCTACCATGAGGTATCATTTGTATTAATTACGTATGATAGGATTTAATAGAATAATTATCCTGTCAACCTAGAATCATTACCTATCATGGGATATCACTGAATTAATTACAAGTTTCTATGATAGGATTTAATAGGATGAAGAAAACTTTTATTCATACCTTTTTAAATTTTGATTCGGTTTTCATATAATTTTAAAAGATTCGACAAAATTCTACAACGATTCTATACATAAAATTTTAAAACATTCGGTTGGGTAGTTTTTGTGCTGTTCTATACTGGCAGACAGACGGACGGACGGACCAAATGACGACTATGTGCTACATATTTACTACCAACGCACCTAAAAACATCCGTTGAACCAGAAATTTTGTTTAGTTAAATAAATATTGTTTATACTGTAATCATCTCAAATCTGCTTGAGTTCATTCCTGAAATAAATGTCCGAGTTGATGTTGTTGCTGTTTTTTAATTTTTAAAAAAGGAGGAGGTTGGCATGTATAATTGCAATTTCAGATTCGGCTTTACAAAGGAATAATTTAAAATAAAATCTGGATTTATATATATTATTTTTTTAAATGAATTGTATTATAATTATTGACATAAATAATAGCAATGGTGTTCGTTTGTATTATTTGCTCTTAATTAACGCACTACAATATACTTTACAATATCTTTTAAATTTTAAAAGGTAATAACTTCTTTTTAATTAATGAGTATTTCTTTTTGTATTTGAAGAAAAGATTAAAACATTATAGTATTCATAACAATAAAGAACAACTATTTTGTAATTCATTTAGATATTTCTCAACATACGAAAACATTCTAATGCACATATTTCTTAAAACAAACTGCAATCAGTTTCTAAAATCTTAAACTAACAAATAAGAAACGAAAGTGACAGTAATTTATTTTACTAAATATACTATTACCACCACTAAATACATTCTAGCAAATTAGACGTAATTTGAATAATCTTGTACTATATCCCTGAATCATCTTAACACAAATAAAATTTCAACACTCCAGTCTACGCGGTTTTTAAACTACAAAAATATAACAACTTATTAATATTTAATAAAACTTTTTATATTCGAAGAGAAAATCAAAGCAATGTAGTAGTCAAGGAAATGAAGACAAAATAAAAATGAATTCTTTTAAAATTATCTCAACTAAAAGAAACAAAAAATATACAATGCATTATCTCTTAAAATACTTCTTAATTCCTTGAGGGGCGGTGGTACATATCGCTTACCCCCAAGAAAAGTGACACATCTCGCAAAAATTTATTTTGCGTTTTATTCAGTATTAAGTCTGTCATAGATGCATCTTGCTACACAAAAAGTTTCATAAGTGTAGTTATACGGAAAATCACTTTATTACGCTAGATGTCCATTTGTGACCACAGAATAAAGAAGGGTGGATTCTGTATGGAGATAAATTTACCTAACTCTCCAAATCTCATTATACGTCTTCATTCTTAATGGTTTTAAGGTTTTATGCACGTTTTTCTTCCTGCATGCAGCCTAAGTGCTATAATTTCATGTTGCAGTAAAATCATGCAAATTTTCTTTTGTCTCTCCTGTGAAATTTACTTTTGTCCAGATGTGTCACTTTTCTTGTCGGTGAGCGATATTATATCCCACCTAATTTTAATGAAGATTCGCACGAGAAAATTTTAATGCAATTTACTTTTTTAACTGTGGTGGGAAAAAGTTGAAATATTGCTTTTCCTCATTTTGAAGTAATTTTTTTTTTAATTCCGGTGTGAATTCAACATTACACAAACAAAATTGCTTGCCCCTGAAAGGGTTAAAAATGTAGAGAGTAAGAGTTTTTATTTTTATTCATTTGACAATTTTTACCCTGATTAAGCAAGTTTTAGCTAGTCAGACAAAATTACAATTATCTCGTATTAAAACTAAAAGCAACACACTCCACTGCACATCTACTTCTTTTTATATTTCAAAAGGTAACTAGTGTTTTAAATAATTAGCATTTCTTATATACGAACAAACGATTGAAACGTTATAACAGTCATATGTAACAATCAAGAAACATTATTAAATATATTTAAATTTATCTCAAGAATGTGAAATTAAAAAGAGATACAATGAATCTTTCTTCGCAGTATTACTATCAGTCTTTTATTTAATAATAGAGAATAGAATGTGTTTGAATTTTTCTCATTAAATATTTTGTTACAATCTTCTAAATACATTCTAGTTATTCAAACGTAATTTTTATTGTCTCGTATTATAAATGCTTATATTATACGTAATGTGGAACTTTAATAAACACATTCCACTATGATTGTTCACAACTGTAAAGTTACAAAAAAATAATTACTTTTTAAAATGTTAATATTCAAAGGAAAAATTGAAACATTGTAACAGACAAGGCAATTAAAAAGAAACAAAATAAAATATATTTAAAATTACGTGAAACAAAGAAAAATACTATACACAGGGTGTTTTATAAAAGATGGGTAGAACTTTAAGAGGTTATAGTACACATTCAAACAAACTACTTTCCTCAAAGAATACATAGTCGGAATTGAAACTGGAATAAATTTAATAACCGGAATTAAATTAGAGGGCGCCGAAGGTAATGTTGTTATACGACGCAAAAATGCACAAAGAACTATTAAATGACAAAAGCAAGTTTAATGACATGTGATTAAATACGTATTCATAACGGTGACCGGCAATGTCTACGACAACGGCGAAGATAGGATTAGTGAACTTTCTTAAAATCAACAGGCATATCGCGCATTTCCCAAGAAGTGGCCGAAAGTCTGGCGACGAGGTTTTCTGCAGATTCAATGGGAGGGTCTCATACATAAGAGCCTTCAGCATTCCCCATAAATAGAAATCGATGCCTGAAAGATCAGGCGAGTGTGGTGGCTAAGCTACAGGACCACCTCGCCCAATTTCTGCGGTTGGAAAATGTTATATCAAGATAGTTTCGCGCATCTCGTACATAATGGGCTGGTGCTCCATCTTGCTGGAGCCATATTACCTGCCGGATGTGTGGGGGAACGGTGTTCAACATCTGGCAGCACCTGTTGCAGTAACGTGAGGTAGTTTTTTTCCGCCAAGGCGTTCTGGCAGAAGATAAGGTTCGAGTAGGTGGCCTCCGATTATTTCTGAATAAAAATTGATAGAAAAGCATCCCTGATGAACGTGTGAATATGTGGTACGTGGATTTATATCCTCCAAAACATGTCGATTGTGGGTGTTAAATGTACCTCCACGTGTGAAGGTGCAGTCATCCGTAAAAAGCACAGTTTCCCCGAATATCTGAATTTACCACATTCTGCTGCCGAAATCAGCGAACGAATTCCGCAGGACGAGGATAATCCATTTGAGTGAGTTACTGGAGTTGTTGAACATGATAAATATACAAATGTTCATACTTCAGTACTCGCTATGTCGTGGGGTGTGATGCATGTAATGTGTGATGCGTGCGGCCTAGCCGCCGCTTGTGTACTTGTATTTGGCTAATCAGCTATCATATACAGAATGGCTTCATTCACAACTAACCGTCTTTGCACAACCTGAATCCAACCGGGAAGCGAGAAATGATCCCGTCTCACACAACTGTCAGTACAAGCGGTCAAATGATTTACGGTCGGGCAACTGCCTGTTAAAAAACCGCTCTCCGTAGAATCTTTGAGCTTCTAAGCCATTTCCATTTGCTGTTCCACAGATAAAATGCATATCAGCCTTTTCTCCATTAGTGAAGAACAACATCTTCCGATACGTTCCTACCGCGACTGACAGTTGCACACTCGGATTAGTTAGTTTTTATGTATTACTCGAAGAAACATTTTGCATACGTCTTCTTCTTCCATTTCCATGCTATTAGCATCGTTCTTCTCCCGATGACTCGAAACAAAAATGGAACTTTAACCTTTGCATGGACCAAGTTTCCAAATGCGCCAGCACCTTTGCGTTTTAGTTCCACGTATTCTTTGATGAAAGTTGTTTATTTGGATATGTACTACCGCCTCTTAAAGTATTGCCCATCTTTTATGAAACACCCTGTATGTATAAAATGTTTCTTTAATGAAATGTGAATAGAGCGTTTCTGTACATTTATTCATTTAACGATAACTTGAAATGGCTAATTATGAATCTTAAGGAAATGAAGAAAGTGTATTATCAAATATACTGGAATTTCTTAAGTTAGTGAACATTAAGGAAATACAATGTAAACTATATGTGTATTATATATATGTATGTGTATATATATATAATATAATGTGTACTATAAAAAATGTATATAGTGTTAAAATTTGAATACCTTTCCTCTCCAACTTATCTTCCGTACCACACATAAATTATAATGGTCTCTCTCCTTGAGGAAAAAACTGCAGAGAGAAATAACAACATTTAATTAACCACTGAAGATGGCCATGTGAATTTGGCTGAAAACATTTTGGGATTTTAATTTTTAATGTATTTTGAATTTTTAATGTATTTTTAAAGTACTTGAATATATTTTAAATAATTTTATAGTATATATACGCACCTACAAGCAATTTTAGTACATTTTATTTGTACTTTATATACATTTTAATTACATAAAACATGCTTCGTTAAAAATAAGTACCAGGATTAGCTAATAAAATGAGAAAAGAAGGTGCCTGTAATTTTTCTCATTAAATATTCTTTTACCGTTGCTAAATACAATGTAACTAGTCAGGCGTATTTTTTTATTATCTCGTGTTAAAAGTTCTTATAGTTTCCTATTACAAAGCCTTAATTAGCACGCTCCGTAATGTTTGAACACAGCTTTTAGGTTAGAAAATGTCAAACTCTTTTATAAATAAACTGAAAAAGTTTTATATTCGAAGAAAAAATGTAAACATTGTAGCAGACAAGGCAATGGAGAAGAAATAAATGAAATTTATTTAAATTTGCATCAAAGAACAAATATACATCATATGGACAAAAGTCACCGGACACTTTCTCTTTTAGAAGTTTTGCCGAATATCTATAGAGATATTTTACAAATACTGTTGGAACTTCGGTAATATGAATAACATGTTCACAACATGATTATCTCATAACATTAATCCTTTTGCTTTTATTTAAATTTCAAAATGCAACTTTTTTTTCTAAATAATTATTTTTTCTTCTGACATATGCCGAACAAATCAAAACAGGCTTGCCAATGAAGAAGTCAAATTATCAAGTTTATTTAATTTCATCTCGACTTAGTGTAAATTAGTAACAGATACAATACACGTTACTTTAAAAAAATTCACTATCAGTGTCTTAAGTTTAATCTATTTTTATCATTGTGGTGGGAAAATTGAAACATTGGTTTTCCTCATTTTGAATTAATTTTATTTAATTCCGGTGTGAATTCAACATTACACAAACACAATTGCTTGCCCCTGAAAGGGTTAAAAATGTAGAGAGTAAGTGTTTTTAAGTTTATTCATTTGACAATTTTTACCCTGATTAAGCAAATTTTAGCTAGTCAGACAAATATACAACTATCTCGCATTAAAACTCAAAAGCAACACACTCATCTACACGTCTACTGCTTTTTAAATTTCTAAAAGTAACTAGTATTTTAAGTAATTAGCATTTCTTATATACGAACAAACAATTGAAACGGTATAACGGTCATATATAACAGTCAAGAAACATTATTAAATATATTTAAATTTATTTCAAGAATGTGAAATGGAAGAAAGATACAATGAATCTTTCTTTGCAGAATTACAATCAGTCCTTTATTTAATAACATGAGAATAGAAAGTGTTTCAAATTTTCTCATTAAATATTTTGTAACAATCTGTGAATACATTCTAGTTAGCGAACGTAATTTTTGTTGTCTCGTATTATAAATCCTTATATTATAGATAATGTAGAACTTTAATAAACACGTTCCACTATGCTTGTTCACAGCTGTAAAGTTACAAAAAAAGGTAACTACCTTTTTAAATTTTTATATTCAAAGGAAAAATTGAAACATTGTAGCAGTCAAGGCAAACAGAAATAAGAAAACAAAATATATTTAAAATTACGTGAAACAAAGGAAAATATTATATACAAGGTGTTTCATAAAAGATGGGTCGAAGTTTAAGAGGTGATAGGTAGGGTAAAGTGCCCATATTTCGTCCCCTTTCCTAATTTCGTTCCCCTTAACTTCTCCACTTTTGCGAAAGTGGCGCCACTTATGACGCAAGACACAGGGAACTGAAGGTAAAAGGGTATTTTCCAATATGGCGGAGTTTCAGTTCCCGTAACAGTGAGCGTCCAAAAACTCACTGTGAGCATTGAAAGTTTCGTTCTCCAAGACGCATACATAAAATAAAGACGCCAAATTTCCTATTTTCAGAAGACCTGAGTTCTTATTACGTCGTTTGTAGAACGTTATTTGCTGTACTGTAAGTATTTATTTCTTGTTCATTGCATGATTTTTACGTAGGTAAGATGCTGACAGTGAGTTTTAGGACGCTCACTTTTACGGGAACTGAAACTCCGCCATATTGGGAAATAGCGTGTTCCAACTTTGTCCCCCTTGCAGTTATTTTCGTCCCGGGAGGCGAAATTATGAATGCTTTTTCATGACAATTTTTTCAATTTTTCCCTCATGTTTGGACGGTTAATGTTTCGTTATGTTATTCTTCCACTGATAATTAGCATATTTCTATGTGCCTTACTTTAATGTAAATTAAATTACTTTTGATTTAGTTATAAGTTAAGCCTCGGCGTATTGGATTTTTTAGGGGAACGAAATTGGGACCATTTTCTTTCTTTTGCATTTTTTAGATACTTTTAAAAAACAAATTTTTGCATTGTTAAAAATTTTTTGTACGATATTTGCTTATGTTTGTATGTGCGTGGGTAGTTAGTCTATGTAAAATCCAAATTTGGTAGGTTTTCACTTAAAATTACAACATTTAGGGCCTAAACGTGACTGGGGGGAGGACGAAATAGGGCACTTTAAATACACTGAAAATGTTTTATATTCGAAGAAAAAAATGTAAACATTGTAGCAGACAAGGCAATGGAGAAGAAATAAATGAAATTTATTTAAATTTACATCAAAGAACAAACATACACCATATGGACAAAAGTCACCGGACAATTTCTCTTTTAGAAGTTTTGCCGAATATCTATAGAGATACTTTACAAATACTGCTGGAACTTCGGTAAGGGGCTGTGCATATATAACATTATGAACTTTTTGGTATTTTTGGACCTCTCCCCCCCCCTTACGATATCATATGTTATCATCCCTCGAAACCCCCCCCTTCCCCCCCAGTAATGATATCGTTATCATAATAATAAATAATAAAAATGTATAAAAATTCTTTAGATTTTTGGAATTTATTTCTTTTGTTTGGAGTGATATACAAATATGTTACATTTATTTTTCTAATACTTTATTGATTCAAAGGAAGAGAAGTCAATAAAATATCAATGATTATAAAGAAGGAGCTTGGTGCAATATAATAGAAGCGTAAACGACGTTAAAAGCATCAAAAATTTTAAATTTTAAGCATACCGGTTTCGGTAGCATATAGCATACCTTCCTCAGTGCTAAGGATGGCGGAAATTTGCTCACATATATAGGAGAGATGGGGATTCAAGTTAAAGGTTTATTGACCAATAGGAAAACAGATGATTGCAGGTAACAGCCAATAGGAAAATAGATGGGAAATGGAACCGCGGTTCCATTAAGAACCTTAAGAACTCTGTTTTTTTTTATACTTATGTTATGTTATATTGTCTAGTTTAACACAGGGATTTAATGATTTGTTGAGAATTATTTATTTTAGGCAGTGAAATCTTACCAAAAATGCTAATTTAAAAATGACTTTCAATAAATAATTAATAATTAATTTTGAGTGTTTCACTTAGAAAGAAAATGGTCTATTAAAATACGTAAATCGTGTTATTCTAACTACTCTAGAAAACTCTAGGCCTCTCTCTTTCACCATTTCTGAGAAAAAGGTACATAAAGTTGATGAATTTAACATGGCGGAGATAGGGCTTTCTCGGTCCTCAAAAAAAAAATCCCTGCCGGCCCGGCCTACAAGCAGAGGTAGATTTCGAAGTTAAGTAATACTAATTTCACCAATAAAAACTAAATCATCTATTATATATAAATCCACTTTAACAGTTTTGTCTGTCTGCTTTTGACGAGTTTTTATTTCCTTTTTATATAATGTCTGGTTTTATCAGAATCATGTTAAGGCGGTATTTAAAAAAAAATACTTTTCCATGCTCAACAACTCGAAATTTTCTGTCACATTTTCAGATTCATTTTTAATAATAAAAAAAAAAAAAAAAAAAAAAAAAAATGAAACATGCTGACGTGATTTTTTAAAAGATTTATAAGCGACCTGTGTTTTTATTTTTCTTTCAATTAATTAAAACTTGATTAATAAACAATGATTTTCTCACTAGGGCAATATTTTTCGTTTCTAACACAATCGCTTCGGGAAATTCCGTTCAAAATGCCCACTTTGACATCATTTTTTGAAATATATTCTGCCTCTATCAAAAAATCGATCATTACTGTACATTATATAGTTTCTGAATAAGAGAATCTAGCAATTGGATGCGTTTGAGAGAAAAAGGGAATTTAAAAATGAGTAAGAAAATAGACAGTTTGGATTTGAATGCACCCTTAATAAGATGATTTTTTTCTTCAACCGCATGTATTTTTGTACTTTCTTCTATCTTTACAAGAAGAAAGTATTGGATTCATGAAAATTTTCGAATTCCGATTTTCGACGGATTTACACGTTTTAGAGGTCAGAGAACCCGAAAAACATGTTTTTACAAAATGTCTGTCTGTGAGTCTGTCTGTCTGTGTGTGACACAAATTTTGTGGGCGCTCTATCTCAAGAAC
This sequence comes from Maratus speciosus, assembly GCA_963932465.1. Taxonomy (NCBI): domain Eukaryota; kingdom Metazoa; phylum Arthropoda; class Arachnida; order Araneae; family Salticidae; genus Maratus; species Maratus speciosus. The sequence continues at coordinate 603,133,877 of OZ010790.1, forward strand.
TAATTCACGGAATTTAATAAAAATTCATATTCAGTTAGTCCCTGATACAAATTGATGCTGATTAGTTTTTGGTGCAAATCGCTCAACAGGTGGCGCTGCTATGCTGCATTTTTTATGATTTCCGAAATGGCTCTATATCAAGAACTAATGCACGGATTTTCATGAAACTTCAGATTCAGTTAGTCCTTGATATGACTTGATGCTGATTACGTGTTGTTGCAAATCGCTCAACAGGTGGCGCTGCTATGCTGCATTGTTTACGATTTTAGAAATGGCTCTATCTCAAGAACTAATGCACAGATTTTCATCAAACTTCAGATTTAGTTAGTCCTTGATATGACTTAATGCGGATTACGTGTTGGTGTAAATCGCTCAACAGGTGGCGCTGCTATGCTGCATTTTTTGTGATTTCCGCAATAGCTCTATCTCAAGAACTAATGCTTGGGTTTTCAACAAACTTCAGATTCAGGTATACCTGGATATCAATTAGCGCTGCTTATGTTTTGGTGTAAATCGCTCAACAGGTGGCGCTGCTATGCAGCATTTTTCACGATTTCCCCTACAGCTCTATCTCAATAACTCATGCATGGATTTTCCTCAAACATCAGATTCAGTTAGTCCTTGACATGAATTGATGTTTTGTACCCTTTGGTGTAAATCGCTCAACAGGTGGCGCTGCTGTGCTGCATTTCTTGTGATTTACTCAATAGCTCTAGCTCCAGAACTAATGTACGGATTTTCATCAAACTTCAGATTCCGGTATACCTTAATATGAATTAGTGCTGTTTGTGTTTTTGTGCGAATTGCTCAACAGGTGGCGCTGCTATGCTGCATTTTTCAGAATTTCAGACAGCTCTATCTCAATAACTAATGCACGAATTTTCATCAAACTTACAATTCAGGTATACTTTGATATGAATTGGTTCTAAATTGATGCAATTTCTTTTACTATTTAAATGATTTAATTGACGTGATTTATATAGAAGAAAGTTTTGTGATGGCCACACCATACTAGTTTGTTTTCGTTTTTACTTTTTTTTTTGCGGTACGAATTGGTCCTATCAAAAACTTGTGAATATAAAAGTTGTAGATAATATTAAGGAGATGTATAATAAAATTAATTGGATTTGATATCTTGAGAATTGACGAAGTAAGGAATTTTTTTCTCCCCAAAACCCTTATTTTGCGTCCCTTGAGCCTATTTTAAATTTTATCAAAAATCTGTGATGCATGAATTTTTGGCGCTACTTTTAGAAGTAATAAAAACTTTAAACTGATTTGATATGTACAAAAATTAAGAAGTTATGGGGGTTTATCGGTTTTCACAAAACCCCTCCCTATTTCCATCCCCTTTGTCCGCTTTTGCCCATTAACGAACTTGACCGAGATTTTATGTCCCTTGATTTTATGTATCAATTTGAAAGAGATTTGTGCAGAATTGCGGAAGTTATCGTGCCCAAAAGAAAGTGATAACAAAATTGCTTCGGGAAATTCCGTTCAAAATGCCCACTTTGAGATCATTTTTTGAAATATATTCTGCCTCTATCAAAAAATCGATCATTGCGGTACATTATATAGTTTCTGAATAAGCGAATCTACCAATTAAATGCGTTTGAGAGCAAAAATGAATTTAAAAATGAGTCAGAAAATAAGCAGTTTGGATTTGAGTGCATCCTTAATGCAATGATTTTTCCAACACAATCCGCTTCGGAAAATTCGGTTCAAAGTGCCCACTTTAACAGCATTTTTTAAAAATATATTCTGCCTCTATCAAAAAATAGACCATTACGGTACATTATATAGTTTCGGAGTAAGAAAACGTACCAATTGGAAGCCTTTGAGAGCAAAAATGAATTGTAAAATGAGTCAGAAAATAAGCAGTTTGGATTTGAATACACCCTTACTTAGATGATTGTTTTCTTCAACCGCTATGTATTTTTAATTTGTTTTTGCTGTAAGAATTGGTCCTATCCAAAACTTGTCTATATAGATGTTGTAGACAATATTAAGAAGATATATGATAAATTCATGGGGATTTTACATCTTTTGAATTGACGGAGTTATAGATTTTTTACTTCTTCAAACCCTCTTTTTGTTTTCGTTTTTAATTTTTTTTTTTTTTTTTTTTTTTTTTTTTTTTTTTTGCGGTACGAATTGGTTCTATCGAAAACTTGTGAATATAAAAGTTGTAGATAATATTAAGGAGATTTATAATAAAATTAATTGGAATTGATCTCTTGAGAATTGATGAAGTTATGAATTTTTTTCTCCCAAAAACCCTATTTTTTGCGCCCCTTGAGCCCATTTTTAACTTTATCAAAAATCTGTGATACATAAAATTTTGGCCCTATTTTTAGAAGTAATAAAAACTTTAAACTGATTTGATATGTACAAAAATTAAGAAGTTATGGGGAGTTTTCGTTTTTCACAAAACCCCTCCCTATTTCCATCCCCTTTGTCCGATTTTGCCCATTAACGAACTTGACCGAGATTTTATGCCCATTGATTTTATGTATCAGTTTGGAAGAGATTGGTGCAGAATTACGAAAGTTATCGTGTCCAGAAGAAAGTGATATATATAGATAGACAGATAGATAGATAGATAGATAAAGTTTTTTACTGAGGGTGGTTTTGAGTTCTAGGGGTCGTGACCGGTGTAGATCTGCAAAATTTTTTCAGAAATTCCAACATAGGAACGATCCCAATAGGTAGTATTTCATACGAAATCTACCTAAAAAATTCACAGTCAGTGTCTTAAGTTTTAGCTAATAAAATGAGAAAGAAAGCGTTTGTAGTTTTTCCCATTAAATACTATTCTTTTATAATCACTAAACACATTCTAGCAAGTGAAACGTAATTTTAATTATCTTCTTCTTTCATTGGAGTATTTTCTTTTAGAATAAGGTTTAACGACAATCATTTTTTTTTTTTCGTTATAAGTAAAAAAAAAAAAGTTTGTCTCACATTTTTTGCTGAGCACACTTTCTTGTATTTTACAAAACATTAAAGTCTCTTATATATTTTTTAACTTTACATTTAAAGAGTAACTTTTTAAGTTTATTTCACGTTTAATTTAGCGCTTTTTTTTGCTATATCATACATTTCGATCACGATTTTTAAAATGAATTTAATTACAAATCTATTTTAATAAAGTCTTATTTTGATACAGAGTGTATAAATTGTTTTATTATAAACGTTTAAGGTTGATAATACAAGTCAGGATAAACAATTTTTTATAAGAAACCAATAACGTAATAATTTATTTTGTGAAAAATACGGTCTATTTCGCTCGGTGCCAAACTTGTATTTGTATTTATAATTTTATCAATAATGAGATGGCGGCACGAGTAATTCTGAAAAATCCACTCTTTGCGTTTAAAACAATCCACTGTTAGACCCAAAAGATAAATATTTCTTAACACTGCACAGGCCGCTTGTCGCATTTATGCAGTGTTGTCACATAGTCGGAAGTCAATTTCCCCACAATTTCTCAAATTTTCCCCAAATGAGGGTTTTTTTCCGAAAAAGTCCCCAACTCAGTTTCTACTCAAAAAAGTAAATTTTCAATTTTCAATTTATCACTATAAAAAATGTTTAACAAATTTAAACTCAAATTTTTTCTCCAAATCAAGCCTTTTTTTGAAAAAAATCCCCATTTATAAAAAATAAACATTTAAAATAAGCAGAATTTTGCATGCATATTCGCAACTAAACGAAGAGAATGAGAGATACATTTTATAACAAGTTATTTTATGCTTGTTTCCTTTATTGTTTCCAATGGAAGATGCTGGCCCAGCATTACATTAGCTCCCTCTACGTTTATGCCAATAAGTTTATCAAGGAGACCATCTCTAAACAGTTGAGATTTGAATGAATCTGAGATGGTCTTGGCCTCACCTGCTTCTATCTTCCTTAAATCTATAAAACGTTGTTTTCAATTTTTACGTCATCTCTTCTGAACTGTATGTCTGTCTACGATGACTAGGAAAATCTGCCGCACTTATATAGTGGTCAGGAAATTCTGGTGGGGATAGTCCAAGGCAGGTCATGATGCACCTGTGATACGTGGAAACTGTCATGTTGTAAACGACAAGCAAGAACACGAGAATAATGACTGATATCTCCGATTTCTGTATTTTATTTTTTATTTCCGTTTTTCTAATCAAAATCGAGTTCGAAACAGATCCAGTGTTGTTGGATGATTAAAAGTAAACTTTTAGTGAAACGGTGAAAAAAATTAATTCCCCAACTTTTTCCTCAGAAATATTAATAGTCCCCAAAAATTTCCCCATGAACTACTTGTCCCCAAAAAATTCCCCTGAAGGTTCAAAATTCCCCAAAATGGGGACAAAATTCCCATCTGGCAACACTGCATTTATGCCACATTCATAAAACTATCGTTAAGAAATTCTAAATTCTCCCGTAAAGTTCAAATAGTTATTTTTGGTTATTATAGGAACAATGGAACAATAAAGCTGGTGTATGGATTCCCTAGTTGCTTGGCAACTTTACATCCAGGCTAAGAGTAAATCGTGTTACAATGCAATGGGAGCCTTAGAAAAAAGAGCGTTTAAACGCGACTAGTAGCCACAAAAAATAGAGAGTAAAAGCTAAAAAGATAGACAATTTTTAAAAGAAAAAATTGTTAGTATAACTAGTAGGGGAAAAAAAAGTTCCATATGATCCACATATATGTCCAGGACAGGCGAAAAAGTTACCAAAGGAAGCCCCATAAAAAAAAAAGACTCAATTCAGAGACCATACATTTAATATATCTTGATAAGTAAAAAAGTTTAACACAGTGAAGAAAAGAAACAAAACTAAATATATACATGTTTACAAGAGAATTTAAATTACTTTAAGTAAAAAAGAATAAAAATGTAAGAAAAAGCTACAGTGAGAAGCTATTTCGTGAATAAAATAAATTAATATTAGTATTAAAAATTTTCTGGTGTTCACTCGAAATTTTTTAAGAAAAAAATCGTCATTTATAAAACCACAGTTAAGAAATTCTAAATTATCCCTATAGAGTTTCAACAGTTATTTTTGGTTATTATAATGATGGAACAGTGAACAGCAGTGCAGTTCAATGGGATTCCTAGTAGCAGTGCTACTCCACTCCCTGTAGATGAGTAAGTGTATAGCAAATCCTAGAGGAGCCATGAGGAAAGAGTTTAAGCGTAGCACATAGTACTACAATAAAAAATAGAGAAGATAAAAAATTTAAATATGGAGAGGCTGAAAATTTCTGAGAGGGTAGTCCGAGGACTATATTTCAAGAATAAGTTAAATATTAGTGATACATTTTTTCTGGTGTTAACTCGAAATTTTTAATAAAAATAATAGCTATATTTGCAACACTGCGGCTACCTATATAGTATTAATTTTGGAAAATATAATATAACTACAAACAAAATGCAATAAATTCTTTCGAATTACCCGTGATTCGGAACGGCGTTCGTTATCTTTAGAAGCATCAAAAATCCGTACATTTTCGAGATTTATAAAAACAAAGCTTCTTTCGCTGTCACTGATTTTCGGAAAAGTATCAGAGTAATTTTTACAATACATTAATATCTTTTCTTAAGCCAAAATATCTGTTTTTTGGATGCTATCCGTTCTCAAGTAAACATTTTCAGCTGTGGCATTAAATTTACACGTAACAGAATAATATTAATTTTAATAGTGATGTTAATTTTGTTAATTTATAACAGACCGGCAGGTGGCAGCACAGACCATCACCTCATTGAGCTCACGGCTGAAATAACTCGTAGGTTTACAATTGTGTTTTCTTGCTCCCAGCCCTCCATATTTTCATACCTTGGGTACAGCGCCTAGAATATATAGTGTGGAAATCGGCTATCCCTGAATACTTAAAAAAGCGCTAAAATATTGTATCCCTTAAATGTGCAACGATGCTGCTGAAATATGAAGATCGCAGCGACATCTGCAGGATATTTTCTACAACTGCAAAATATTGCTAGTCTGTACAATGTCGCTGCGATCGACACTTGGGATTTTAGCAGTATCGTCGCACAATTAAGGGATACAAATTTTTAGCATTGTTTGGATAGCATATTTCCACACTAGATATTCTAGACGCTGTACCTTGGGTGCAGGAAAATACAATGTTAAACTTATGAGTCAACCACTAAAATCGGGTTTTCATGTGTTTTCCACCAAGATATGACTTTGGCAGACTGATTGCGCTTTAATATGCAAATCGAGTTTTAACTTATTCTGGAATTTCAGCCGTGAACTTGATGAGGTGATTGTGTTTGCTGTCGCCTCCCGATCTATAATGTTTGTCTGCCAAACATGCTTGGTAAACATGGTAATGTTTACTTGAGAAGTGATAGGATTAAAAAAAACTGATCTCTCGGCTTGAGAAAACTGACTTATGCATTGTAAAAACTACTCGGATATTTTGACTACTCGGATAAAACTACTCGGATATTTTCCCGAAAATCAGTGGCAGCTAAAGAAACTTTTTTTTAATAAATGCTCCTTTAAGATATCTGCCTATTTTAAAATGGCCGTCTCCGTGAAAAATATCGAAAATTGTTTTGTTGTTTTATTGGAAAGAGCGCTCTTTTATAATTCCAAATCTGTTTTTATTTTATTCCTACGATTACTAGAAGAGAAGTTATGACCAATTTAATAAGTTCTATGAATTTATTAAAATTGAATTTATAGTTTTCTATGGATGATCTTCTTGCGTTTTTTCCATAAAAACACTGATAAATCTTGACACTTCAAGATTAATTTTCATAGAAAAGAAACACTACAGATAAGAAATCTTTAAATGCGATTTCTGAAAAAACATTTTTTCCGTGTTCGACAGACTTCATTACATAAAACGCTTTAAACCTATTTCAGTTAATTTTTCTGAGAATGCTTATACCCTGTTCACACTGGGATACCGAACTCTCTTAATTTTGACGTTGTACCCCTCCGGAATTGGAAACCTGTTCACATCGAAAAACTCACCTAAGATAACTCAGTGACGTCACTGTGTTGTTTGCGCATGCGCTTAAGATAAAACTGCCCGCAACACCCAATCAGCTAATGCGAAGCCTTACAGCCAGCGAGAGTGAATGGTCGTGACTGTCTCTAGCCCGAAGAAAGTGGAAACTCTCTGAGAGAGTTTGTGGAACTGTCTCAGAGAGTTTTAAGAGAGTTCGGCGGTTTAAGATAGTTCCGATATCCCACTGTGAATTTTACAGTGTGAACTTTATAACTCACTATGTTCTGAACTAGAATCTAAGCTCAATGTGATAACGTAATATTTTTAGATACCCGAATATAAAAAAAAATGGCATTTTTTATTTAAGAAAAATTGCAGTTCTTTATCTATTTTGAAAATAATAGATAACGAATATATAATAGCACAAGGGAAATATATTGAGTTGAACGGAGTGTACGCTGCCTGACGTAAACATGAGATTTTGCAAAAAAAATGGCATCTGCCCCCCCCCCCCCCCACACACACACACACTAAATTTTTTAAAAGGTTATGAAGATACATAGATGAACATACAAGATGGGACATTTCCATAGAGCGTAATGGTAATGCGATTGGGATCGTAGCGCCTTTAGTGACAATGGGGCAGAAACTCCCATCCTTGTTATATTTTTATTATTGAGTATCTACCTTATTTTGATCTTTCTTTTTTAATGCTGCATGTTTACGTTTTTATTAGAATCTTACACCGATACATGAACATAGAATAGGTGTTCTGTTTTATATATCTAATATCTATTCTATGTTCATGCACGGATATATGTCCTTTTTTTTTTTTTTTTTTTTTTTTTTTTTACATGATTAGTGAACGATTTAAGTGTAATGAAAAACAAGGTAAAAATTTCGTCCTGAATGCTATATATCAAAAGCAATGGTGTAATATAAAACAATATACGCAATATTGCGCTCTAAAAGTCCCAGAAAATTTCATAAATATTCCCATTTGGTAGGAAAATTTTTATAACCGATGTTTTATTAATTTGCGAAGTTTAACGCATTAAACAATCGTTTCAATAATCTTTTAAAATTTACGTATTTTCACTTTCTTACAGATAAAATAAAGATATTGTTTTTAATGTAAATAACGTGCAATCAATTCAATAATATTTATAATATTAACATGTAAGAAATAATAATGAAATTACAGATGGGGAAAAATTTCTTTCGACAAATTTTTAGAATTATATAAATCTACAAATTGAAAATAAATAGAGGTGCTGACATTACACTCAATAAAATTTTATTCGATACGAATAAATTAACACAATACCTGAATTTGATTTTTTACAATTTAATCTCATAAACTTACATATTTACGTTCTTAACAGAATTTCCTAGGGTTTTTTTTTTATATTATTACTCTAATTATCATTTTGAAAGTTAACCCTTAAATGCCTGGTATTGCTTTTCGGCAACATACCCAATTTAGGCTCTAAAATACCATTAGAATAATATTGAAGCTATAATGCCTAATGTTGCCAATAAAATACATTCTGAAAATAGTATTAAATTGATTTTCAACATGTAGATGGCAACACTTGTGCTGTTTAAGAATAAAGATAGATTTATTTTTTCAATTGTTGCTACTTGTTCTTTTTGTTTTGTTTGGAAAGCTTGCGAAATACTCTATTTTGCTTTGCAGTGAGCAAGTAAAATTTATTTCTTATTATAGTTCCTAAAATTCTTGTGTGTTTAATATCATAGAATTTTATTAAGAGAAATTATTTTTTCAATTAAACACCAGTATTGCCGATTAGTCACAAACTGTTTTTTAGCCGTAAACTATACTTTTTTAAAGTATTTTTTCCATGATTTATTTAAAAAATGAAAGCCGAAAAACATTATTACAATGATTTTTGAAAAATCAGGCATTTAAGGGTTAAAGTTGAACAATACAAGTAGAATAAAAAAAGAAAAGCAGCTAAATAAATAAAGCATAAATAGAATATCGTCTGCCTCGTCTTCGTTTTAGGCAAGAATAGATACTCAAAACATAGAGCGTAAACATATTTCTTCAACATAGGTAAATTTCGGAGGCTTGTTAATTCTTCTCCCTTGTCGGCAGTGACGTTACTACTGTTGCCATTACAGATTTTGCCATGAATGTCCGATCTCGTATATTAATCTATGATGAAGATATTGGTAGGATTTTATGTTTTTTCATCATTCAATTCCTACCGTTAGTTCACACTCTCCCTATATTTATTTATTCATATATCTATCTTGTTCAAATTTTCAAACGTTATTCATCCTATCAAGTTTAAATATGTTTTTTAAAACTTGTACTGGATGGCAATTGATGTTAATGCAGATTTTTCAAATATTAATTCATTCATTAAATTTTAATTAATTAATTTTTGTTTTATAGGGGAGACAAAATGGCGGCCATTGGTTATTGAACAACATTTAATGCATCTTCATATCTATAAGGGGGGGTTACCATAGGGGGGACCCTGTTCTGTTGCGCCAAATGCCGCCAAGTTTGTAGTCAACTTGGCGATATATCGCCCAATTTGGCGACCAAAATGAGTCGCCAACTTGGCGATATCTCTAATATTTCGCCAAATTCCCATATACTTCCATTGTAAACCTATTTGCTTATAGAAAATCAACCAATTGAGATATTTTAATGCAACAAAAACTATTATTAGCTTAAGGGATTATATTAATTTTTTCTTTGATGACCAAGTAGGAATTGACTTTAAAAACAAAATGTTTATATTACTTGTTCTGTATTACAACTGAACTAAAAGTATGTGTATTCATTCAATATTGAACATTTTTTTTTTAAAAAAGCTCTCCGCACATAGGTATCTGACTGTACTTGCTGCTCAACTTTTTTTTTTTTTGTAAAGTTATTTAATTATTATATTATTATATTATTATTATTATATTATTATATTATTATTATATTATTATATTATTATATTATTATATTATTAATTTTAATTATTAAACTTTCTTTTAGGACGATTGTGATTAGAGACCACGAAGAAAAGAAAAAAATAGTCCATGTATTGATTACGTTTTGGTAAATTGAGAAATTTGTGCTAAAATGTAATGAAATTTAGCCCAATAAGCAAAACACTCTGCGGGAAATTCTATCGCATATGCAGGCATTTTCTGACTACACGTAATTTATGTAGCAATTGTAAAGGCAATAAATTAAAATCTAAACGATAATTATAAATTTTTCATGAATTATGACATCTCTTATGCATCACTGCTGCACCGTGTACATTTTACGGTGCATCAGGGCTACATTATTTAGTGCTTTAACCCATTTTCGGCCAAAGGTGCGTAAACGCACTATTTCAATAAATATCGTAACAATAAATATTGTAACACTGTGAAGAATATTATTCACTAATTTTATTTTTGTGCCTTTTTTTAAGGGTTCTGGAGACATTTATAAAATATCAGTAATTCATTTGGAGTAAACACTTTCTGTCGAAACATTTTCAAAATACACTAGTCTTTTAAAATTGAAACGGTTATTGACAAATTCGACTTTTTGAAAATGTATAATTATTCCACTTCAGAATAATCATATATTTTTATAAAGGATTAAAGTTGCAAGTTCTGTAAATAAAATAATAATAAAACAAATGTCATAAAAAATTTCAAAAATTTATTAATTTTAAATTTAATGGTGCGTTAGCGCATCATTGATCGAATGCATGAAAATGCGTAATGCATTCTATTTCTCAAATAAAATATTATTTTTCATGCACGAAACATTTTTTTTTTGTCTTAATGAATGTAATTTAAGCATATTTCAATGAAAATAATACCACATTTTATAAAGTTTCTATGCTTGACCTAAAATGGGTTAATGCATTAAAAATAGTTAACTGTTCAAAACTGCCAAATGTGTGGAGCGAACTTGATTATAGATTAGGTGTTTGTCGTGTTAACAAAGGTTCGCACATAAAGCATTTGTAACTAAAAAAAACTGAAAATGTTCTTCTTTATTTTCATATGTCACTTATTATAATATGAGTAATAGTTTTAGAAAATATAAATTTTTAATATGCGGTCATTCATTTGTCGTAACCCTTGTATGCGAGTTGAAACAAGAATGGATTTAATGATGCACAACAAACGCTCTTCAAAATATGCAAAATGGCTTTAACCCTTTGCCTATGCACGAACTCAGTTCGGGCAACGCCAAAGCACCAATTTTAGAATAACCGACCTGAGTTCGGGCAAGAGGAAAATCGATGTTTCAATTCAAATTCATTCGGTATTCAAATGTTTCCTTTGTTACCGTAAAACTGATGAAAAGGGAAAGAGAGACGCGAGACTCGAGATTATTGTAAAGACTGTGATGTAGGTTTGAGTGCCGTACCATGTTTTTGTATAGGGAATACCGGGGGGAATGGCGCCACTCGGGGTTATGCCGCCACCCCGCCTAGTTTAAAAACTAACGGCAATTTGAGATAGTGAATGCGCCTGCACTACAGCGGCCAGCAATAGAAACAGTGCCTAGAGTGAGAGTGATTTTGTTCTACGTCGTTCGTTTGTTCTAGTGAAAAATTTAGTTTTCATCTAGTTGCTTCTTATTTTGGAGTTTCAAATGAGTAGAGATAAACACCTTTCATTGTAACATTGAGTACTTGAGATAATATTACCCGTAATCTACATGCATTCGCCGACATTTTGATGTAATTTGTTGAAGAAGTTCGGTTCTTCTTTCGGCTTTTCTGGGGGATTTCCTCTATATTGTCCTGTAGGGATAATGCCGCCACCATGGCAAAGGGTGATTTTTTCAATTTGAGTTAAATTGTAAGCTTAGCATATTAATAAATCTAGCTTAAGAAACATTGTAATTATTTATTATTCTGCTAAATTTCATTGCTTTCTAAACATTTTCAGTAGGTTATGTCTTTCCTAATATCCATTTTATGTATTTACTAGGTCATTAAAGAGTGGCGTCATGACCCCGATACAGTGGCGGAATTACCCCCAGTATCCTGGGTAATCCCGCCACTGTACAGAGGTTGAAAAAAAAAAATTTATGTGTGCTTACTTTACAGTTATGATTACGGTTAAATTTATACAGATACTAAAGACCATGATTCAGCTTTAGAGTTTTTACTATTAAAAAATATTTTTTTTTTTTTTTTTTTTTTTTTTTTTAGGTGAAAAAAATTAAATTCCCTTAAGGTGTCTCCCATTCCACCGGTCTCCCCTATACCACACTGTAAAGGATTTGCGAAATTCAACGGAATCTGAGGGACATGGAATTCATGACAGTTGATATAAATAATAATACTGTTGTATTAGTTTATTATATTTATCTTGTAAATTATGTCATTTGATTTATTTTGCTATAATTTTAGCAAAAATTACTATAATCTATTAATATTTCCCATATATGTGAAAATATTGAATATAATAGTTATTTCGTTTAATTTTTTTTTTTTTTTTTTTTTTTTTTTTTTTTTTTTTTTTTAAATAATCTATTTCTAACATTTTGATGATAATAACGAGCAAAATTAACGGGAAATTTTTTTTTCTATTTTTAGCATGTTTTTCTCAAATATATTCCACAAGCAAGGGGTTAAAATTTAACCCTTTCACCGTTCGAGGGTTTTCATATATTTTTTATAAGAATTCTTATAAATCCAAGGATATGTATATATATATTTTTTAATTGCAGTTTGATGCTATAATATCTTTAATATCACTTCTTTCCATATATGGTTCAAAATAGAAGTTTGATTGAAATATTTTCGCCTACAGCCATTTTAACATGATTTCTAGAAACGGAAAAATCCGGGGCAGTCGGTTAAAGGGTTTTAAACAATATAAAGGGTAAAAAATAGAAAATAAATTATAAATAAACAAGTAATATAAAAATTTTGTTTTTAAAGTCAATTCCTACTTAGGTCATCAAAGAAAAATTTAATAGAATCTAATATTAGTAGCTAATATTAAGCTATTAGCTAATATTAGTTTTTGTTGCAGTTGCAGTTGTAATATTAGCTAATATTAGTAGCTAATATTAGCTTTAAGCTAATATTAGTTTTTGTTGCATTAAAATATCTCAATTTGTTGATTTTCTATAAGCAAGTAAGTTTACAATGGAACTCTATGAGAATTTGGCGAAATATTAGAGATATCGCCAAGTTGGCGTCACTTTTGGCGACTCATTTTTGCCGGTGGCAAACTTGGCGGTATTTGGCGACAGAACAGGGTCCTCTCTATGGTAACCCCCCTTATAGATATGAAGATGCATTAAATGCTTCAATAACCAATGGCCGCCATTTTGTCTCCCCTGTAAAACTAAAATTAATTAATTAAAATTTAATGAATTAATATTTGAAAAAACTGTATTAACATCAATTGTCATCCAGTACAAGTTTAAAAAAAATTATTTCAACTTGATAGGATGAATAATAAGTATTTTATTAACGATTGAAAATTTGAACAAGATATATATATAAATAAATAAATAAATAAATATAGGGAGAGTGTGAACTAATAGTAGGAATTGAAAAAATGAAGAGCATTATATTTAAAAAAATATGCTCACATCAATTAAAAGTTAATATTAATTAATTTACGATTATACATTGAGAAATTGATTTAGAAATCCTTAAAAAAAAAAAAAAAAAAAAAAAAAAAAAAAAAAAAAAAAAAAAAAAAGAGTTTAAATAATCTTTCTTTTCTTCCTTCCTGTTCTTCCATCTTAAAAAAGAAACAGAACAAAAATTATATGTCTCTTATTAAATTCACTTATTTGCGCTTTCCACCAAGCGTTAAATAGGCAGGGAATTTTCCATAATCGAGTTCGGTGCTCAACACAAATTGATATATTGCAACGATAATTTTGGGGGAAAACATGAATTCCAGTCGAAGTAGTCGGATGTGCTAGTTACAAAATTTTGTTACATGTTAATACTTCAGTGCTATAATTTCAACACTACACTAATGTTAACTTTCATATTAAATTTCATGGCACGCAAATCGTTATGACAGCGCCCCCTTCTGGCCGAATATCCTCAAATTCAACTGGGACTGCTGATTATAGCCAAAAACTATATATATAAAAAATTTGGTTCAGTTCTGTGCATAACTTCATACAGTTTTCGATAATACGATATTGAATATTGCACAAAAATTGTTATGGCAGCGCCCCCTTCCGGCGGAATATCTATAAATTCAACTCGGACAGCTGGCCATAGCAAAAGACCATATATATATAAAATTTGGCTCAGTTCTGTGCATAATTTCATACACTTTTTGAGGATACAATGAGGACATGAATACACACGGCCAGACAGACATTTTATAAAAACATGTTTTTCGGGATCTCTGACCCCTAAAACGTGTACATTCGTCGAAAACCGTAATTTGAAAAAAATTTCGATTGCAATACTTCCTTCTATTGTAGATAGAAGATAGTAAAATTTAGACGTGATTATCAAGTTCAACAATAAATATTTATAAAAGAGGGGTTTTTTTAAAACTATTTTTACTTTTATAATTATTACATTTATGAGCAGAAATTCGAGTTCAGCTTGAACCGAGATACTCTGGATTTTTAATGGAATGAGTGGAATGCAACACGGATTTTCCTTACAGAAGTGTTTGCTTTGACTTGTATAACCTTTTCTATTATTCAAAAAATTTCTCGCAGAAATAAAATAACAGCCTACACTTATTTAACCTTTAAACACGTCTATAGTTATTTTCAAATATAAATTATCTGGCAAATGTTCTCTTAAATTAAAGATAACGACAAATAAGCATTTATATGTTTATTGAAATGAACGTAAGCGATAGTCGAACATACATCCAAAGTACGTGATAAAATTTAAAAATATCTAGTCATTTTAAAATATTTATTTTCAATTCTAAACATTTTCCATATTTTAATTTTCTGAAAACAAAGTGTTCATTGATTATTTTTAATATAAACTAAAGGAACTATTCTGTATAAATATGTTTATTTTAAAGTTATTTTTAGAATAAAATCTTTCCTTTTTCTTAAAAAAAACTTCTTGGTTTCTGATTAGAGAAAAACAGAGCGAAAATAAATTTAATTTGATTTAAAGTGATTTAATTATCAAACATCTTTTACTCGTTTCTGTTGAAATTTTAAAATTAACTTTGACGAAATCAATATTAGCGATTTGCAAATGTATTTTATGTATATATATATATATATACTTTTTTTTTACTTTTTACTATCTATACAAGAACAAACGCTTGGATTCGTGAAAATTTTCGACTTCCGGTATTCAATGAATTTACATGTTCCGGAATACGATTTGACTATTTTTTTTTAATGTCTGTCTCTATGCGACATAAATTTTGTGAGCGCTTTACCTCACCAACTTCTGCATAGAAAAGGATGAAATTTCATGCGAAGAATGAAATTTTATTCCTTATGTGAACTGGTGTTAATTAGTTTTTAGGCAAAATCCACTAAGGAGGGGGGGGGGCGCAAATCGATGATTTTCTCTATTTATGTGTTGCTTATACCTCTAATTTATGTACACAGAATTCAACGATACATAAAATTTAAAATCATCATGATACGAATAGATTGTCATTCAATTTCGGTTGCAGTCATCTAAGAGGAGGTACGAAAATTCTGCTACCTATAAAAAAGGGGTAATTTTTAAGTTCTATCCTTGTGTGAAATGGGGCTGATTTAGTTTATGTGCAAATTTCCACAAGAGGAGGGAGGTGACTCTGCACAGAATTCAACAAACTTTACTCTTAGCATCAGGAATATGGGAATATTAAATAGGGGAAAGTAGGGTAATTCCGCTCAGCGGGTAATCCCACTCAAATGTCTCTAAATAGAATAGAATTGAAAAGGTGCGATCGGTACCAGCACCTAGCAAACTTCATCGTAAGTTCCCAGTAAGGATATAGTAACCTTTCGGAAGGAAAATATTTTTTGTATCCTCACGTTATTAGTTTGCTGTCGTTTTATTATAAAATTCTACATCTAACTTCAAGGTAAGTGTACATTCTTACTTACAAATGTTAATTCACTCATTATGTCTACAAAATATATACATTTGGCTGTACGTTCATGCTTTCATTTATTTTTGTAGTGCGTTGTTACAAATAGAGTAGGTGGGGGCAAAGATACGCACGGGGCAAAGATACGCACTGCCTGATTTAATATGAAGAAACATTTCTACAATCATGACCGCTAGGTAGTAGTTTGGTCTCAAGTGTAGTAGTTGTGTGTTCAAACCTTATGAAAAAAGTAGCACTCCGTGCGCAGAAAATGAGGTAAGTTTAAATTTTCGAATTTTGATCTAATATTTTTAAATTTTCACTTTATTGTTTAGCTAACAATACTTCGAATTTTTACAAATCCAAAAATTCAGTGGAGAACGGAAGCTCTATAGCTTCTAAATGCCGTATAGTTTATCTCGATCGCATTTGTTTAAACTAGTAGGTAGCCGGTTAAGTAAAATGCTGCATAATGGGGTAAAAGTACGCATCCGTTTTGGGGCAAAGATATGCACAAGTTTAAGATTCGGGGCTTTGCCTTATCGTTTTAGCTAGATGCAAAGCTTTCCACAATTACGTTGTGGTAAGTTTTATTTTTTATATTGTATAAAATATAATAGCTACTTAACTAATATAAGCTAGTTAACTACATTTTCCTTTTTCTAGTTAAGTTTTTTTTTTTTTAAATATAGAACGTAGGTATCTACCTACCTACTTTTAAAAATCAATATTCTTGTTTCATAAAACGATTTTGTTTTAAAATCTTAATCCTTAACTCCTGTTAACGGTCTCACAGACTACTGCTATATTCATTTTTCATAGCTTAACTTGTAATTTTCAATTTAACTATTGATGTTAGTTTAATTTTGATTCGTTTGGAAACTTGATAGTATCGCTAAAGACTTCTAAATGAGGAGAATTTTTATTATAATAGGCCTTTACATAAAGTTTAGCGCAAAAACAGTATCTTATGAGTCAGTCAACCCTTTTATTCATTCTACGATCAAGGGTCTTTAAGACCGCTCACAGTATTTACGCAACAATTTTTGTCACAGTAGTTTGAAATTAACTGCTATTTGCGATCTCACAGACCCCCCTGTTTTTTTCTTTTTTTTTCATGGTTTAACTTACAGTTTTCACTTTAACTATAAATACTAGTGAAATTTACTAATGCTTTTGCATAACTCATTCGTTTTATTGGAAAGGGGGCAAAAACCCACAGTAATGGGGCAAAAATTCGCACTGCGTACCTTTGCCCCACCACTGCGTACTTTTACCCCAAACAATGGGACAAAGATACGCAGAGCAATGTTTTTTTTAAAATTGCAATTTCTCACAGAATTATAATTTGACAGAATGTCGGTTGATAGTAGCACTTGCCTAAGGCTCTAACATAACATTTTAATCACTATTACATAAGTTCAGACCAATGTGTGTGTTAAAAATGAAAATGTATGGAAAGTGCGTATCTTTGCCCCCACCTACTCTATAATGCATTAAAATCTAACATTGCTATGAAGGGTAATGGCGCTTACGTGGAATTCCATAAGCAGTTTTTCCAGTGTGCCACTTTTTTTTAATTCATATTTCTTGATTGACACCACTTTTTTAAAATGGTCAAATTCCCCTTGTTTTTGCCTT
This sequence comes from Maratus speciosus, assembly GCA_963932465.1. Lineage (NCBI taxonomy): Eukaryota > Metazoa > Arthropoda > Arachnida > Araneae > Salticidae > Maratus > Maratus speciosus. Next base: position 603,151,530 of record OZ010790.1, read on the forward strand.
AATGAGCTATTAATTATATTATTTAATATAATTAATATCTCATTAAGGCGAATTTTACGATTTCAAAAAAAAGTGGTGACAATAAAAAACCTGAATTTAAAAAAATATCCCACCGGCAATATTTTCCAGAAGTGCTACAAAATGAAAACCACGAACAAAGGCTTAGCTCTTTAACCCTTTCCACCATGGTGGGTCGTGGTTTCGCTGCACAGCATGTGGAAAGTGGTCGCATAAAGTCTGCTGTGGTGTGAATAGCCCACACAACTACATATGTGACTTTTCTCGTAATTTAAATGTTGTATTCAAATTTTGAACGTCATTACACTACCATGTCAGGTATTACCGCTCAATCGATGGTTAATTAAATAAAGCCATAAAAAATATTCCTAAAACTTTTACGCAAATTAGTTAATTGCAAATTGTTCCTTACACTTTGGGCTTATACTGCATTAATAAAATATTGATTTTTTGTATAAATTTGACTAGCTATTCATGTTTTCCCTTAAGTGAGCGGCATTACTCTACTTTCCCCTACACTGTCATTCAATTTTGGTTGCAGACATTTAAGAAAGTGTGCCGAAATTCAATGATTTGTTGAAAAAATGTGTTACTTTTATCCCTCTTTTAAATACACACAGTTCAACGAACGTGAACTAACATTTTAGAATACTCCTCATGTGAATAGATTGTCATTGCGTTTATATAGTAAATAAAAACATATATATATATGTGTATGTATAGTTGAAAAAATCTAAAATCATCTAAAAATGTACCACATAATTTAAAACATAAAATAAAGAATATAAATAAATAAACCAAATCAGAATAAAATATTTAAAATAAATTAACTAACTCAAAGAAACATCATACCATAACTAGCTGAAACTTAACCACAATCAACATAAGTAACAAAATAAATTACAAATTAGTAAACAAACTAACCTGGGAGACAGGCTGCTTGACTTACGATACGCAAATGCAGGGTTAAAACAGTTTTGACGCATGCAACGTTCCCCAAATTCAACTGTCGAGGCCAGAAAATTATATGGAAAGAAATAAGATATAAGGGAGATGGAGGCACATGTGAACACGGGGCACATGTGAACATTGCAATTTTTCGATAGTTATTATAAGTTTTTTTATTTGAAAAAAATTACGAAAGATGATAGCACCTGTAGACATATGGTAAAAATTTTTTGAAGCTCTATGACATTTTGTTTGTCCTCTGCAAACAAAACACTGTTTTTAGATCTCAGAAGTAAAATCTTTGTTCCAAGTTGATAAGCGAATAACTTTATTTATTTATTCATTTATTTGAATTTGTGTGTTTTAACATATACTATGAATACTAATAAATATTTTTGATACCGTTCTTTCTGTTCTAAAATTGAGAAATGTTTATGATTTATCAATTTAACAGAAGCATCAATGTGGGGCACTTGTGAACAGACTAGTTGGGGTAGATATGAACAGTTCATAAGTGCCCCAATAATCATTCTCTGATTCTGTTTCTTTCAGTTAACTTAGTGAGAAATAATGTCAGTTCCATTATCTACAATTTTCCTGAAATAGAAGATATTTTCCTCACACAAAGTTGATTTTATATTGAAACTTCCACAATGCATAAAAATGCATAAAGCAAATGCATAAAGAGATACAAGCTCGTTTACGTTCAATTGTATATTAAATAAATTTAATGTTTTTTAAAATCCAATAAGTGTTATATATTATTTTACTAAACGGTTTACAACAATATTTTTTATGCATTGTTAATACAAAAGTATTACCTTGAACAACCTTGCAAATTTTTCTATTACATTTGTTCTAACCTTGCAATGATGGCTTACTTTCATCTCTAAAACAGTTATGTATATGATGCTTTGAATGGAGATAGATACCAGTAATATTTTTAAAAAGTAAAATTTTGAAACTGAAACTACCGTAAAATCCCGATTGTAACCCCCACCCCCTCCTTTCAAAAGCAGAAGAAGTTGTGGAGGGGGGGGGAGTTATAGTCGAGATTTTTTAACCCTTCTTTATCTATAATTTACAAGTAAATAAGGCAAATACAGGAGTGAGAATCTTTCGTATGTCACAGATTTCCGATAAATAGTATGTAAATGCCCCCCCCCCCAACAAAAAACCATTTAGCAAAATTCAAAAGTTTAATTTCAATTCCTTCTTTATTTTTTTATTTTATTGCAACAATATTTAATGAATCATCTAAGCCTCTCCCCCCCCCCCCCCCCAAATCTACTTATTTTCATTTTATAATCTTTTGCTTAAACATATCACCCAGAAACTAGAGAAATATATATATTTTTTTTTCTTTGTGGTGAATTTAAAAAGGTAATATAACTAATTATCACGATTAAAAATGAATAACAGAATAAAAAGCATGTTAAAGGATATTTTTTCCTTGTGTTCACATGTGCCCCACGTGTGTTCACAACTACCCCGCTGATGGGGCACATGTGAACATTTCTTTGAATTTATAAAAATATTAAAAAATGTAAGAAAAACTATACAAGTGATTTAAAAAAAATTACCATGTGTAAAAGAAAGTTCTATTTACTATATTAAGTAGTTTTTGTCTATAGTAATTAATCCAGTTATGAGAAAAGCTATATTTATGCGAACTGTTCACATGTGCCCCCATCTCCCCTAATCCAAATTAAAAACAAACTGAAACTGGCTCAAAAGAGTCTGACATTTTAAACGGTCTGTTTTCCATCTGCATTGCTTAATCTGCTGGCCTGGAATAGAGGTTCACACTACACATTCACTTCGATTCCCGCATTTCTTATACAGAGTTAGGGGAGACCGGGGGAATGGCGTCACTCGGGGTTATGCCACCACCCCGCCTAGTTTAAAAACTAACAGCAATTAAAAATAGTGAACTCGCCTGCACCATAGCAGCCAACAATAGAAATAGTGCCTAGAATGAGAATGATTTTGTTGTACGTCATTTGTTTGTTCTAATTAAAAATTTAGTTTTCATCTAGTTGCTTCTTATTTTGGAGCTTCATATGAGTAGAGGTAAACACTTTTTATTGTAACATTAGGTACTTAAGATAATATTACCCGTAATCTACATGCATTCGCCGACATTTTGATGGAATGTGTTGAACTAGTTCAGTTCTTCTTTCGGCTTTGCTGGGGAATTTCCGCTATATTGTCTTCTCCGGGTAATGCCGCCACCATGGCAAAGGATGAGTTTTCCAATTTGAGCTAAATTGTAAGCTTAGTACATTAATAAATCTAGCTTAAGGGACATTGTAATTATTCATTATTCTGCTAAATTACAATGTTTTCTAAATATTTTCAGTAGGTTATGTGTTTCCTAGTATCCATTTTGTGTATTTACTAGGTCATTAAAGAGTGGCGTCGTTACCCCGATACAGTGGCATAATTACCCCCAGTATCCTGGGTAATCCCGCCGCTGTACAGAGGTTTAAAGAATTTTTATTTGTGTGCTTACTTTACAATTATGATTACGGTTAAATTTATAAAGACAGTAAAGATCATGATTCAGCTTTTGAATTTTTACTATTAAAAAATAAACAATTTTTTGAGGTGAAAAAAATTTAAATTCCCTTAATGTGTCGCCATTCCCCCAATCTCCTCTAAATGAACGAAAACAGAATAAAATATTTAAAAGAAATTAACTAACTCAAAGAAACATAACTAGCTGAAACTTAACCATAATCAACATAAGTAGCAAAATAAATCACAAATTTGTAAATAAACTAACCTAGGAGACAAGCTGCTTGGCTTACGATACGCAAATGCAGGGTTGAAACTGTGTTGATGCATGCAACGTTCCCCAAATTCACCTGTCAAGGCCAGAAAATGATATGGAAATTAACAAGATATAATCCAATTTAAAGAATCTGAAACTGGCTCAAAGGAATCTGGCATTTTAAACGATCTGTTTCCCATCTACATTGCTTAATCTGTTTGCCTCAAATAAAGGTATCAATTCACTTCGATTACCGCATGTCTTATACAGCGTTAATCGTCTCGTCATAGGATCACTCCGCCAGTAATTCATCAAATTAAGTCAGTGCTACGGGGTTTTTATTATATTTCCTTCCTTTTAAGTTTTAGAAGTAAACTAACATAATTGCTACAACCCTTAAGGAATGTCCTATAATGGACAAAAATGAAATTCACTGAAATTAAATAGCAACAAAATTAAAAAAAATAGTTTTTTTAATTGACGTTTTTTCCTCAGTGGTTGATCAGGCGAAGAAGTCAATCGAAAATCCAAAAATTAATCTTTAAAATATCATTCTTGATGTGATTTGGGGTGTGATTAACAATAATTATTATAAAACTGTTAGCTGAAAAAGCAAGATTGGAGTGGATTATTTTAACTTACTATAATTGTCTAAAAACTTATCAAAAACTAAATTTTTACATTTTCTAATTTAAAAAAAATTCATAAACGGGCTTCTCTTACCACAGAAAGCTAAAAGCGATGTGACAATAGATGCACCAACATTTAAATAAAAATACAGTCGACGCTCGTTATAACGACCGTCCATTTTAGCGACCGTTCCATTATAACGACCGATGCAAAATGTCCCGAAATATATCTCCCCTTTATGATATGTTATTTTTACATCCAATATAACGTCCGGCCAGCAGCTTATTTCCCAATACTGCGACCAAATTGACCTTTCCTGCAGATTTTTTTATGCCTATTGTAAAATGTATTAAAATGACACTTTAAAACATTTTTTAAAGAAAAGAAAATGCATAAAATCACTTATCATGTTTAACTGAGATGGAAAATTTTGTTTAAAGAAAATATCAGATGCATAAAAAATAAACAATTATTTCTAATTATTTTTGCAGAAAATAAATGTTAATACGCAAGTAACTATTTTTTTTTTGTGATTTTTTAACATTTTGCTTTAAATTTTATTTTAGAAATATGTAATCCTTCTCTTAAATTGATTTTTATAATTATTCATTGTCAATGTTTATTTGATACGAAAGTAAACAGAATTTTGTTATAATGTTGTATTATAAAATTTCCTTTGAAATTTTAACTTTCATGCACACGATTAGAGTTTTTTTTTTTTTTTAAGAGTTTCTTTCGTTTACTTTCGTTATAGCGACTTTCCATTATAACGACCTTCTTTATCTTTGGTACGCGAAGGGTCGTTATAACGAGTGTCGACTGTATTATGTCTAGTGCTACGCATAAAACTCATTTCCGCCAGAAATGGCGCAATATATCCAAAATTTCATCAACTACTGGCGGAGTCACCATACATTTGGCCAAATTCGTTGGAAAACATCCTTTTAAAGTAATGTTGCACCAGTTAATCATTTTATCTTTCAATGCGTTTATATTTGAAGCAAATCTGTGTAAGCGGGTCAGAGAGTTTATAAACTTATTTCTAAGTATCGATATATAAACATTTGATTCGAAATGTAGCATTGCGATCGTTTTGAAGTTAAAGTCTTCTATTTCATAATATACTTTTGTAATTAAATTCTTACTTTCTAGATTTACATCTAAATAATTTACTTTTTGATTATCATTGGAGGATAGTTTCAACTGTGGATTTTGGGGGTAGTATAGTTAAAGTCAAAATTTTCTTTTATTCCATTTAACTCAATAATTAAAAAGTCATCGATACATCAAAATCAGATCATATCTTTATTTAAATCACTAATTTTTTCATGTATATTTCGACACGTGTCGGCCAATATCGAACACTCCCCCGCCATTAGGATACCATGAATTTGCTTGTACAGTACAGCCCCGATTATCCGCGGAATTGGGTGGCAAGGGCACCGCGGATAATAAAAATCGCGGATAACCCGAAAAAGATTGAAAATTGGGTGCAAACACGAAAAAAAAAAAGAAAATTCATCATAAAAACTATGTTTTAGTGTACAAAAAACATAATAAAGCGTTTAAAATTCATACATATGCAAAATTCATCAGAAACCTTTGCTTTACGTCTAAATCACTAAAATAACGAACAGTACAGAAGAAACAATGCCATACATACTGTACAAGAAGAGCTGAATTAGGGGAGACAGGGGAAATGGCGCCACTCGGGGTTATGCCGCCACCCCGTCTAGTTTAAAAACTAACTGCAGTTTGAGATAGTGATTGCGCCTGCACTGTAGCGGCCAACAATAGAAACAGTGCCTAGAGTGAGAATGGTTTTGTTGTACGTCGTTCGCTTGTTCTAGTGAAAAATTTAGTTTTCATCTATTTGCTTCTTATTTTGGAGCTTCAAATGAGTAGAGGTAAACACCTTTTATTGAAACATTAGGTATTTAAGATAATATTACCCGTAATCTACATGCATTCGCCGACATTTTGATGCAATTTGTTGAACAAGTTCGGTTCTTCTTTCGGCTTTGCTGGGGGTTTTCCACTATATTGTCCTCTCGGGGTAATGCCGCCACCATGGCAAAGGGTGACTTTTCCATTTTGAGTTAAATTGTAAGCTTAGCATATTAATAAATCTAGCTTAAGGAAGATTGTAATTATTCATTATTTTGATAAATTATTGCTTTCTAAACATTTTTAGTAGGTTATGTGTTTCCTAGTATCCATTTTATGTATTTACTAGGTCATTATAGAGTGGCGTCATTACCCCGATACAGTGGCGGAATTACCCCCAGTGTCCTGGGTAATCCCGCCACTGTACAGAGCTTGAAAAAAAAAAATTTTATGTGTACTTACTTTACAGTTATGATTACGGTTAAATTTATACAGATACTAAAGATAATGATCCAGCTTTAGAATTTTTACTATTAAAAAATAAACATTTTTTTGAGGTGAAAAAAATTAAATTCCCTTAAGGTGTCGCCATTCCCCCGGTCTCCCCTACACCTTTTTAAAAATATCAGTCACTTGTTTTTGCTTCTAGCTTTGGAAACATCTTTTCTTTATTCTAAATTGTAAACTATTGTTTTTCTTTTAGTATGGAATAATTTTTATCTCGAAAATGAAGTTATTCTTGATATGCTCTCCAGGAATTTATCATAATAGTCTTATTTAATTGTTAAATATTTTAATTGCTGTGTTTACGTTTAGTTAATAAAATCAAGAGCTTATATCTGAGACATCAAGACTTTATATCTGATATTTCAAACATGGCAACCGAATCTAGAAATATTCTTTTATTACTTTCGAATACATGAATTTTTCTGTTTATATTTATTAGTAGGGGCTTATTGTATTTCCCTTGCTGTTGGCTTGAATTAAAAAAAAAAAAGAAAAAAAGAAAAAAAATTCGCTTCGCGGATAATCGAGGCTTTACTGTATATCCTTTTGCTTTCATATAAATCGATCCACAAATTGTTAGAAAATTTAATGTCGTTAGAAAATTTAATAAAAAATTCGTTAAATGTAAATATTTTTTTATTTAGTTTAATTTATTTTTTTAGCCGATTCCCTTGTTCAATGGTTAGGGCGCTGTCTGCTTGACAAAAGGCGCCCGATATACCAATTCCGACCCGGGCATACATGTTTGTAGTAGATCCAATTCCCCTTTACACGGACTTCCCGGTCTGTTTAGCCCACGCGTGCAAAATATGACCGTTGCGCCCCCAACAAACCAATCAATTTACTTCTATTCTCACAGTCAATATTATCTATAAATTGAACATTTTGTGATGACCATTTAGGAAATTAATAATGCGCAATATTTAATTTTTGGGGGTTAAAAACGGGATTTTAGATAAACTAAATACACACTCTATTCCATAAATATTCAAACATTTTCCCAAATAAATGAAAAAATTTCCTGGTTTAATTAACCTTTCAAAATTTCTATAGATATTTTCAAATCTAAATGCTTTAGTAAATATTCTCTTAAATTACAGATAATGATAAATAAACATTCACATGTTTATACAAATTAAACGCAAGCGGCATTTAAAAAAAATATTTCAGAAGTAAATAGTCGATAAAATTTTAAAATATCAATTCATTTTTAAATATTTGTTTTCAGTTGTAAGCATTTTACGTATATTAATCTATTAAAAATGAAGTGCGTATTCATCATTTATATTATGGATTAAGTCCCTATTTTCCATAAATGTACGTTTATTTTGATGATAGATTTAGAATAAAATGATCTTTTACTTATAAGATTCTTCTTTGTTTTCGACTTTAAACAAACCGTTGTGTAATGTAATTAAGACCAATTTGATTTAAAATAGTTATGATGAAACATCTCTCATTTACTTATGTTGAATTTTGGTAAAATCAATATTAATAATTAAGATAAGGTTTTTTTCCTTGCCATATTACAGTAGCAAGGGAAATGTAAGCGAAGATGTCACGTTTCTAATGTAAGACTCCTTCTAGTTTTGTAAAATAAACTTTTCTTTTTCAAATGGCGCTGGTTAGTTTTAAATCAAGTGAATCAGTTTCATTCATATTTCATTAGTAAAATTAATAAATGATTCGTAACTGTAAACAATTTTTCATTTCTTCTTTTTCTAAAAGCAAAAATACAGATGAATTGTTTAAAAAAATACTTAACTCCAAAACACAAAGTCTCGGGACTCTTAAAGCTTCAAAATTTTCCAAATTTTATATATTTTATTTTTATTTTAAACTCCTTTCTTTTCTGAACATTTTGATATAATTGTTTCCTTGAAATTCCCACTAAAACAGAAGTTACGCCTTTTAGAAATGTACACGATCAATAGGTGAAGCGGTGTTTCCGAAACTTTGAAGTCATTTTTCTCCAAATGACGTTTTTGGGGATAACGCGCACAGTATCTCAAAAACTTCTAAACTTTTTCCTGAAATTTTAAAAACAGATGTTTCAGGTTAGTCTGTATAAACTGAACCTAAAATTTCCTTTTCATTGTTCCAAAAAAAAAAAAAAAAATTCTAGCTGATTATACTTTTGAAATTTTCAAAATTTTATATTAGCTACATACAACTTTGTATTAAAAATATAAAAATGCTTTAAATACAAATTTATTTAGATTCAGGTAAATTATTACAATCTGAAGTATAACTAAGCACCAAAATTTTCATTCTAGTTGCAATATTTATTTTGTAGTCCTGCGTGTAAGCTGTTATACCCATTTTCTTCTCGTCAAATGTCTGACAGCTTGGACCCCCTATAAATGTTAATTCTGCATTTTGCAATTTTTTAAACACATGTAATGAAGGAACATAAAAAAGAGTCCCTTTTCAACATTTAATATCTTAAAATGTATATAATTTAAAAACACAATTTTTATTGGGATTAAAAGATATACGTATGTTCTTTCATTTCATGTATTTAAAAAAGTGCAAGATTAAAAATTAATATTTATAGGGGGCTCCACACTGTCAGACATTTTTCGAGCAGAAAATTTCTATAACAGCTTACGCGCAGGATTACAAAATAAATTTTGAAGCTGGACTGAAATTTTTTACACCAAATTATGCTTCAGTTTGTAATAATTGCCCTGAACCTAAAAAATTTGTGTTTAAAGCATTTTTATATTTTTAATACAAAATTCTATTTAGCTAATACAAACTTTTGAAAATTTCGACACTATTATCACTTAAAAAATGTTTTTTTGAACAATAAAAATTAAATTTTAGGTTCAGTTTATACGGACTCACATGAAACATGTGTCCTGAAAATTTCAGGAAAAAATATTCAGAAGTTTTTAAGATATCCTGCGCATTATGCCCAAAAACGTCATTTGGAGAATTGCCTTCAAAGTTTCGGAAACGCCGCTTCAACTATTGGGCGGTTATAATTCTAATAGCCATAACTTGTGTTGGGAATTTCAAGGAAACAATCTTATCTAAATATTCAGAAAACATAAAGTTTAACATCTAAAAAAATTAAATTTTCGAAAATTTTGAGGCTTTAAGAGTCCGGAGACCCCATAAAAAAAGAATAATGCACAAAATTTCATATTTTAGAAATTAAAAAATTAAAAGACATACAATTCTAACTCTAACAACAAAAATAATTCTTAAACCACAATAACAATGTCCCTTTCCAAATATATTCACAAATTTACTAGCAGAAATAAAATACATGTATTTTCTTAAACCTTTCAAAATTCCTATAGGCATTTTGAAAACCAAATGTTCTCTTAAACGAAAGATAATAATAATTAAACATTCACATTAACTTAAACGATAGTTAAACAAATATCCAAAGTAAATAGCGGATGAAATTTGAAAATATCAGCTTATTTTAAAATATTTATTTTTAATTCTAAACCTTTTCCATGTACGAATCGTCTGAAAATGAAATGCATATTCGCTATTTATATTACGGAGTAAAGACATAATCTCGTTTTAAACATAAGTTTATTTAATGGAATTATTCTTTTTTAAAAGATCTTCTTTCTTTTCGACTTTAAACAAAGCGTTATGAAAGTGCTTAAAAAGAATCTGATTTAAAATAATTTATCCATCAAACATCTGCTATTTACGTATGGTTTTTTAATTAACTTTTTGTTGTTGTTGTTGTTTCAATACCGTAACCAATGGTATGTTGCCAATTTAGTACATATAATTTAAAATATTTACCGGAATTGCATAACACTTTCCAACACATTCAGATTGCTGTAACAAAACTTCACAGTTTATTAAGGTGAAATATGATGCCTTAATTTTTTGTCCAGTCATGTATATGATCCATGGATTTATATGTATACTACATAGTATGCTAAAATTTAGCTCGATTAAGGGTGTACGGGGCTAAAAATTCTCAAAAAAAAAATGCATTTTTTTTTAATTGGCTTAAAAAAATACTGAGTGTTTAGCGTTAAGGGGGTTCGGGGTTCAAAATTCTATTTTTTTTTAATTTATATAGAGATTTTGTTATGAAATTTTTTTTTGAAATATCCTTTAATATAATAAGAATATTGCCTGAAAATTTTTAAATATTTTTTTTTTATTTTAAATTGTAAAATTTTAAACATATTTAATTTTTGATATAACTCTGGAAGTACTTACTCAATTTACAAAATTTTTACACTTTTGTGTACAGAAAATGTGTCATTTTAATTTGTCTTCAAGATTTCTTAAAATATTGATTAGCAATTTATAAAAAAAATTTAAGTTTTTTTATGAGTGAGTTTTGCATTATTAAGCCTATTTTCACAATTGTCACTCAAAATTAAAAATCCTGAAGGTAATTTGTTGGAAATATAGCATAAAATCTCTGTTAAAAATTTCATACATATATCTCACAAGGAACTTTAGATATATTCTTTTAAAGTTGACAAATCGTGAAAAAAATCATTCTGAGATAAATGGAGCTAAAGTTCTCGTCAGCGGGCTACTGATGTATCGCTTCTCAAGGCAAAGGGTGTTCTATCTCTGGATCTAATGAAGATAAAAGCATACGGTTTGCGGTATTTAACGCTAAAAACTCGGTATTTTTTTAAGCCAATAATGCAAAAATGCAAAAAAAAAATGCAATTTTTTTTTTTAGAATTTTTAGCCCCGGAACCCCTTAAATACCGCAATCCGCATGCTTTTATCTTCCTTACATCCAGAGATATAACACCTTTTGCCTTGAGAAGCGATGTACTTTAACTTCGCTTTAACTGACTTTAACTTCATTTATCTCAGAATGAATTTTTCACGATTTGTCAACTTTAAAATAATATATCTAAATATGGATATATGTGTGAAATTTTCAACAGAGGTTTTATGCTTTATTTCCAACAAATTGTCTTCAGAATTTTTAATTTTGTGTGATAGTTGTGAAAATGTGCTAATTAAGGCAAAACTCGCTCATTAAAAAACTTCATTTTTTTACTTACATTTATTTTTTTTATAAAATTCATAATCAATATTTTAAAAAATCATGAAGAGGAATTAAAATGACGCATTTTCTGTACACAAAAGTGTAAAAATTTTGTAAATCGAGTAAGTACTTCCAGAGTCATATAAAAAATTAAATATGTTTAAAATTTAATTTTTTTAAAATATTTAAAATTTTTCAGATTTTTTTTACATATTTTTTACATTTTGATTTTTTTTATTATATTAAAACATATTTGAGAAAAAACTTCATGACAAAATCTCTATAAATAATAAAAAAGAATTTTGAGCCCCGGAATGAATAGTACAATTGAAAAGTCCCATTCAGCAATTTCCGTGAATGAACGAAAATGTACTTGAGAACTTTTGTACAGTCCTGTATATAATCTACAGAATTTATACAGACCGAGTAATTTAAAAATATAGTTCAATTTAAAAACGCCTACAACTGAAAACGCACTTCTAGCAATTATTGTTCATAGGACCCAATAATTCAATTTCTTCAGTAACCGAATTACTTTGTGTGTCCCTGTAAATCAACTATAAATTATATGTACACCATATTGTATAGTAAGCAACGTGTAGCTCAACTCAGTCATATCTATAAAATTTCAGTATGCTTAAAATAGTGTAATATCATTAAAGTACACCGCAAGCAATTTTTCCCCATAGACCATAATGTAACGGAATTATTTTGAGTAACTCTGTAAATATACCGTAAATGCTATACACTTCATTTTCAATACCGAACATGCCATAGTGATGTCCAATAACATTTATGAATTTCAGGGCAATCGGACTATATTTACGTGAGTTAGAACTGAAAGACGGACAGAAAGACAGACAAACCGAATTCATAAACACTCTTCGACTTTATTGGAAAGTGTTAAAAAACTGTCTCCTACCGTTTTTTGTGGAATCCACATAAGAAAATAATAATGCACAATATTTTATATTTTAGAAATAAACAATGGATTTAAAAGACATACAATTCTAACTCTAACAAATAAAATAATTCTTAAACCACAATAATCATGTCCCTTTCCAAATATATTCACAAATTTTCTAGCAGAAATAAAATATTCACTTGTATTTTCTTAAACCTTTCAAAATTTCTATACGCACTTTGAAAACCAAATGTTCTCTTAAACGAAAGATAATAATCACATTAACTTAAACGCTAGTTAAACATATATCCAAAGCAAATAGCGGATGAAATTTGAAAATATCAGTTTATTTTAAAATATTTATTTTTAATTCTAAAATTTTCCATTTTTGAATTGTTTGAAAATGTATTGCTTATTCACTATTTATATTTCTGACTAAAGACATAATTTCGTTTTAAATATAAGTTTATTTAATAGAATTATTCTTTTTTAAAAGATCTTCTTCCTTTTCGACTTTAAACAAATCGTTACGAAAGTAATTAAAAGCAACTTGATTTAAAATAATTTATTTATCAAACATGTATTATCTACGTTTGAATTTTTTTATTAACTTTTTATTTCTTGTTCAATATTGCACACAATGTTATGTTGCCAATTTATTGGACATAATTTAAGATCAGTGGCGTGGCGTGAAAATTTTCGGTGGTTATCGCAATTATTTAAGTTTGTGGTGAAAAATTATTAACTCTAAAATTCAATGGTTGAATGTTCAAAAAAGAAACTTTAAATCTTACCTTCACTTATACATGAACTCCAAATGTTCTGCTAAAACTGGATCGTAGAGTTTTAAAAGCTTATTAAGAGTTTTAAAATATTGCTTGGTCATCGCCGCATCCAGCGATGACCGGACGCCACGCCACTGTTTAAGATATATACCCGGAATTTTATTTAATTGAAGTATATCTATTATTATATAAAGCAAGAAATACTATATAAAAATTCAGAAAAAAACACGTTAAATTGGAAGGAGTGGTCATATCCGCAAGGATTGGAAAATTACCACAAAAATTGTTCCCGGTTCAGCAACAGGTCCTCACCGTGTTTTGATGGTATCAAATACCGTTAAAACTTGGTTTGTCTTAAAGCTGAATTGTCATACAAAATCTCAACAACCGGGAAAATTAATTAAAATGGATTCAGCTACACTGCTAATATACAAAAGAAATCGATATTCGATGACTTTATAATTACAAACAACACGCTAACCACAAAACGAACAGGTGCTCAGGATGGCGTTTAAAATCAAGATTAATAACTGCGTCAAACTATTTTGTATACACACACGTTTTTTTTTAACTATTTGTACTAATAAAAGAAGTTGAGCCGACTGCCCAGTGGTGTGGTAAATAGCGGAGACGGCTACCACGCTGAGGGTCGGTGTTCGAATCCCAGGGAAAGGCATGGATGTAATTGTGTTCGTCATATGCATCCGCTGTATCTCATTAGCATCTTGAATACAGAAGAAGATATATGTAAATGGAAGAAATAAAAAACTAAAGCAGGGTTATGTGTTTCACGCGTATCTGGGTATGTGGATTTTTTTATACCCTCGAAACACCCCAACGGCTGGATGGATTTTAATGAAGGAGGTCTCTATCGATTCGTCTTAAGCGTCCGATGGTTATAGGCTAGGTTTTGTTTTTATAAATTCAAAATGGCGGCCGTAAAATACAAAATGGCGGTAGAGACGAAAAAACTTTTTACGCACCCTATTGAGTGGCATATCATTGGATAGGTGTTTCAAAACGAAGACGATGTTTCATTGACTATTTTACAGTCAGAAGCTCCGTTTAAATACTACACAACCTGGAAGTTGTATCGGTAGGATCTCTAGCTTTACTGCAACTCTAACCATCTTTAGACATCTACAGGCCTCATCAAAACAGTGTTTATTGATAGGAACTAACAATTAAGCGCAACTTAAAAGTCATCAATACAAGTAAATAAAAAAATAGGTATGTAATATAAAAAAAAATAGTTTCACATGGATGAGAAATAATTAATTAGTTCGCTTTTTACGCAGTCGGGTTTTTGATTTTTTAAATTTAATTTTTACTTGTGTAATATCTGTTTCTGTGTATAAAATGGATCATTGAAGGCAACAAACGTATTTGCTAAAGGAGTGAAAGAACTTTACGTTACGGTGGATGCCATACGTCAAGGTGAGTTTGTCTGTGAGTGGTCGATGGCTAGGGAAATCTACCGTACGCAGTGGTCTGAAAAATTGGGTGTGGATAGTTCAACGCAGGTCCTGAGACTCAGCTTGTTTTAGTTTTTGATATTTAGTTGAGATATTAATTAAAACCCACAGTTAAAAACGTTGTAAGGGTGCGTTCCGAAACCCCGCGTCGAAGCAGCGAACACTGAAAAAAAGGAATATACTCAAAAATGAGTAAATCGATGTACTCATAATCGAATTGAGTATTTTTGGATCAAAAATGAACCTAATGCTTTGACAAGAAAAATATTTTTTCCATTTAACTTAGTTTAGTTTTGAAAGTGTTTTATAAAAGGTGTGTCTTTTAGCCCAGTATCTTATTTTGGTTTCGCTCGTATTACTAATATCAATGCAAAAACCCTTGACGGGTTAAAAGTTTCTGACGCAGCACTTTATCTTATGCTCTAAGAATTTTAAATATGGAACTTAAAAATACTGATATCAAATTTTGAGTGACGTTAAGCTATTTCTTAAAAAATATATTTGTATTTATTTCATCATTTTATTTTTGTTTTATTTATAATCGCATGTGCAAAAGTTATGTTCAACATGAAAAGCTGCATAAAATTTTATTCGCTGTTGCTTTATCATTTACATCTCTCATAAATTCAAAATATGAGTTTTAAAAGATATGATATAAAATTTAAGTGACGCCTTGATGTGACTTTAAAAGGTTTGTTTTAAAATTCAATTTAAATTATTTTTGACTTGGTTAAAATATTTTTTTACATCTACACAATACTTTTAATTTTCCAATTCACTGTTAAATATATCACTTTCATTGAATCTATACTATGCATTCAAATGTATTTATTTCAATAAATTGATTTATCTTTTGTGTCACGCTATTCAAAATTGTGAGTAAGATTTATGTAAATGGTTTATTTGCGTCAAACTATCCTTTTTCATACATTTCATGTAGTTTGGACACAACGAATTATTTAACGAACGAGAGTTTTCCCAGAAAAAAGAAAAGTGTTATTCACCACGCCTTAATCACATTTATATTATGTATCAATTTACAGATAATCGTTAGATCCGTTTTCGAGATTTTCAAATTAGGAACTTCCTCGATATCATACCAACGTTTTCACTTTAAAAATGGCTATTTAGATCTCAAAATATACTGCACGTAGAAATGTAAAAATTTCAGTATACGATTAGACTGCAGATATAAGACTGTTCTAGAAAATTCAGAACAATAAGACCTATATCTGCTGAGTTATTAAAAGGCGGCTTTTCGCGTTTTTCTTTGATGTCGGGTTAGCTGTATATATGAGTTCCGCCATCTACGAATTCTATAATACGATACGATACGATACGATACGATTTTAGGCTTAAGGCTGCGTCACTCGGAATACTACCGTCTTCCATGATACACAATATGGCGGCCATCTTGGACGCCATCTTGTTTTAGTTCATATTTTTGTAACAGAAGCGGTGTTTTCAAACACTTTTAAATTATTTTAAAATACTGTGCATAATTAATTATTTGCATTAATGTAATATTTACTGAGGTACAGCTGATTACATGAAATAAGAAAAAGATGTATTGAATATTTAGCGGACAACATTTACTTTCAAGTTCTTATTTGAATACATTAAATGGGATCAAAATGAGTACATAAACACTTCATATTTGAACACATCCATAGAATCAAAAATGAGTACAGTCGTGGAAAAAAAAAGTAAACACCCCTTACTAACTGTGCAAAAAATTAGCGTAAAAGAAAGTTACTGGTACCACACGATTGGTAATAAAGTCCATTTTTAAATGATATTTATAAAATTTGCTTAGGGGCCATCTACATATTAAAACGAACCATAACTTTGTCTTTTTCAATAGCAGTACACTATTCTGACAGCATAAATGAACTCTATACCCTTCAATTAGCCTAGAAACAAATTTTTATGCAATTCGTACGATAAGTTTCAGACAAAATAATTATTTTAAAACGCGCGTATTTTAGGGGCTGTATCAAAATTGAAGTTCGTTGCTCGATTGTTGACCGAGACAGCCCCCTTCTTGATCAAGGCACCTTAAGGAAGAATGCTAAATTACAGGATAGCATAAGGAATTTCAAAATATCCAGTCACTTCTATCATAGACCGCCCCTTAAACCATCATTTTGCCGTTTTTTAAGCATAATTTGAAAACTACTTGGAAGAAAAATGTGAAATTTTGGATTTCCATAAAGCAGTACTTAATAAATCTAAATCCATCAAAAAAAATTGTAGGTTGCAATTTATAATTTTTTTTAATATTACTTTCATAATTCAGATCATAAAATTATAAAGATTGAAAATTCAACGTATTTATGTTTGGATATTTTAGCATTATTGCTACACAAAAAATTAGCACATTAGGAGTATAATTTCAGGCGATATTAATGAAAATATGAAAATGTAATTTAACATTAGAAGCACTAGATTTTGAATGTTTATAATTCAAAAAATTATCATTCAATTGACTTGAAAATTGGTGTCTAGTCATAGTTTGAACCGAAGATTTGAAATATCTTGTTAAAATTGGGTATTGCCATTGAAAAAAATAAAGTTTGGGTTCGTTTTAATATGTAGATGGCCCCCTAAGCATTTTTATATACATCATTTAAAAGTAGACTATATTTCCAGTCTTTCGGTACCAGTAACTTTCTTCTACGATAATTTGTTGAGGAGTTAGTAGGGGGTGTTTACTTTTTTTTTCCACGACTGTACATGTGTTTCTCAATTTTTTGTACATTTGGATCGGAACTATTTTGAGTATGTGACGTATTAAAAAATGAGTACTTTTTACTCAATTTTGAGAACACATTTTGTTTTCAGTGAAGTCTCTTTTTCCACACGTTTTTCGAAAGCACGCATCTGCGAAACCGTTCAAAATATGAACAAACTGAACATATATTCTTCCATTTCGTACTTTTTACTTTCGAACGCCGTGAAAAAAAAGGACGATTTTTAACAATTTTTAAAAAGTTTGATTTCGCGTTGTCCCAACACTCCCTGTTTTTGTTGTTGTTGTTTTAAGCCCGCATCTTCAAAAGCTTTTAAGGCCGCATTTTCAAAATACAGAAAAGGGAAAATATCTGATTAAAGAGGGTACAGCGATAGAATTCCTTTTGAAAAATACGAATATTAACCCTTTCAAAAAATTCGAGTCTAAAAGTCACTTTGCAGCCCAGGCTAACTCTCTCTTTCTTAAACTAAAAGTTGCTAAATGTCTGAATTTTAACACAATCTTTTTGTATCTTCTTGGGACACTTGGTTTACTTTTAATTCTAAAAATCTCGGAACATTCCGACGATTAGGAACTATTAAAAAAAAAATCTGGGAAATTTTCGCTCTAAACGTGAGTACGTAGCTTGCTTTTGTTCGTGTTTTTAGAACTAAATATCGATATTGTTGTACAAAAATTATACGAAAGCTTACAAAACATTATATTTATAACTCATAAAAAGTCAAAGATTTCGGATGGTAAGAACTATTTTGTTATTAATATTAAATTACACGATGGGAAAAAGAAAAGCGAGAAGAAAGCACTTCTTACCAGCCCCCAGATTCGATTGGATTTTCTTTTAAATATATAAAATCATTCAACATTGATTTTATCTATATTTAAAGTTATTATCGTAGGTCCGTGTTACGCGGTGTTTTCGTTTACAGATATAAAATCAAAACCAATTTGATCATGCGTGGCACGCCCAGTGTACGCTGCCGAAGTCAGAGGAGCCTCTAACTCTAGGCTTGTGTGGGTAGATTTTCCTTTCTTTGAAAAAGTTTAATTTAAATATGTAATTCATTCAACATCTATTTTAGGTACATTGAAAGTTATTATCACGGGCGCGGGTAAAGTCAGAGGGGGGGGGGGGAGGAGGGAGAGAGTCGTATCGACATAATTTTTTTTTGCAATAATTAAACAAGAGATTTTTTTAGGTGACATTTGTTAGTTTTAAATCATAACCTTCAATAAAAATAATAGATTTATCCCTATGCTACAAAAAAAAAAATAAATAATTCATAATTGTAAATAATTTTCAAGCTAACATTATTCTTAAAAGAAAAAAAGCAATAAATTGTTAAACAATTACCATGCCGATCCAATTTTTTTTTTTTTCTTTTTTTTTTTTTTTTTTTTTGTGGTGTGTTGGGGGGGGGGGGGGTGGAGAGGGAGAGAGAGTTCACTGTAAATAATCATGAGTTTCATAATATTTTGTAGTGTTTCTTCATTGAAGAAATAAATAACTTACAATATTTCATTTTGGGGGAAGAAAAATGGATTTCATAACCAAGCAATTCTTACAAGTAAAATAAATTTAAAACCACAAACAAATATTTTTAATAAATATTAAAACGTTTTCACAGAACTAAAATAATTGCGTATATTTTCTTAAACCTTTCCAAATATTTTTTTTAAACTAAATGCTTTAGCAAATACTGTCTTAAATTAAAGATGATGGTAAATAAATATTTATATGTTTGTAAAAATTAACGTAGGCGCTTATCAAACATATTTCCATAGTAAAATTTAAAAATATGAATAAAATTTCAAATTATCAATTCATTTTAAAATATTTATTTTCAATTCTAAACAATTTCCATACATTAATCAGCTGAAAGTGAAATGATTATTCATTATTTATATTATGGAATAAAGTATAAAGGTATGTTTATTTCGAAGATACTTTTACAATGAAATCATTCTTTTCTTAAAATATGCTTCTATGTTTTGGACATTAAAGAAACCGTTCCGAGCGTAACTAAAAACAATTTGATTTATATTAATGTATTTATGAATTATCTTGTACTATTGCTTTAAATTGTTAAAATCATTTTTTACGAAATCAGTAAAACTGTTTTAGATTCTTCTTTTTTCGAAGACAACTGCGTCAGCACTAAATTATGGTAGAAATTCTACCCTCTGTAATGAAAGGCTCAAACCAGTGTTTTAATAATCTAATTACTATCTTATTATCAGATGAAACTGGTTGGTTTTAAAGAACAAGTTGTTCTGAATGTAGCGTTAGCAATACAAAATATTATAACTCATGAAATATTTTTGATAAATGATCACTTTTTTGGGGGTTTTTTTCCTTTAACTAAGTGTTTTCAGTATCTAAATTTTTTTTCGAGTTTACAATTTTTTTTTAATTCTAGAGAAATGCTAGAGATACATGATGGTTACAGCACGCGGAGAGCCAATCACCAATTACAGCACAACGCAAATATCTACGTCAACATGGGACGGACTTTCTCAGCAAACATGACCACCAAACATGGTGCACACCGATTTTCATGAATTTAAAGTATAACGTAGGTGTCATACTCTGAACTGTTCTGGTGAAATATTTCCTTCAAATGAGCATTAGTTTTTGAGAAATCTATAAATATACTAGCCGCCCTTGGCGACCAGTTTGGTCTCCCTTAAAATGTATGCTTGGGAAAAGCATGCTAAGCATTGCATCGTGGTTTTTTTATTCATAATTTAATTTACTTGGACTCCCTTGAATATAATTAATTTAATCTATTAAGCTAATATTAGTTTTTGTTGCATTAAAATATCTCAATTTGTTGATTTTCTGTAAGCAAGTAAACCCGATTGGTTTACATTGGAAGTCTATGGGAATTTGGCGAAATAGTAGAGATATCGCCAATTTGGCGTCACTTTTGGAGACTCATTTTGGGCGTGAAGTTGGCGACAAACTTTGCGGAATTTGGCGACAGAACAGGCTCTCCACTATGGTATCCCCCTTATAGATATGGAGATGCATTAAACACTGTTCATGTTCAATAAGCAATGAGATGCGTTTCATTCGAGAGTTGCCATTAACCCATTTTAGGCCAAGCATAGATATTTTATAAAATGTGGTATTATTTTCATTGAAATATGCTTAAATTACATTCATTAGACAAAAAAAAGCTTCGTGCATGAAAAATAATATTTTATTTGAGAAATAAAATGCTTTCGGTCAATGATGCGCTAATGTACCATTAAATTTAAAATTAATAATTTTATGACATTTGTTTTATTATTATTTTATTTACAGAACTTACAACTTTAATCCATTATAAAAACATATGATTAATCTCAAGTGGAATCATTATATATTTTCAAAAAGTCGAATTTGTCAATAACCGTTTTAGTTATTTAAAAAAAAAACTAGCGTATTTTGAAAATTTATCAACAGAAAGTGCTTATTCCAATTGAATTACTGATATTTTATAGACGTCTCCAGAACCCTTAAAAATAGCAGAAAAATAAAATTAGCGAAAAATATTCGTCACAGTGTTAATAAAAAAATATTTATTGAAATGGTGCGTTTACGCACGTTTGGCCGAAAATGGGTTAAACAATTAACAAATAATCGCGATTTCTGTGTCACTTACGATAGCATAATATATACATAGATATTGGCGATTTTAAATTAATAAATGTTAAGAAAAACTACTTATTGTCCTTAAGACTTATGTTCTACGTTAATGTTAATAAAACCTGCCGTAACTTTGTAACAAATGATCGTATCGAGTTGCAGACAGTGTCATTCGATTCAGAGTTTAAAATATAAAATGCAACAATGACTCCACAAACACTGATCAACGTTTGGGAAGAATTGAGCTATCGACTTGATGTGTGAAGTGTGACGGAAGGTGCTCACAGTGAACAGTTGTAAGCTTGTAGGTAAAACTTTTTGAGTCGCTCTTTCATTTTGTGTATTAATTATAATTTTAAGTTTTATGTAATAAACACTACCAAGCGATAAAACCGCGATATTCATTTAGAAAAACCACGTACTATGAATGAATCTCTCAAAATTCATCTCATGCCATTGTTGACGAAATACCTGTTTAAACATTTCAATCGTATAAATTGAGACTGAGAAAATGAAAGTAAAATCCATTTCATTTTTGCAGCAAAACGGCATTAATATAGCTCAATTCTGAATTACCTTCCATTTAGAGTACAATGAAAATGACATCATTTTTGGTTGAAGTTCAACCAATCCCAGCCAATTTCGGCAAAATTTTCACAGTCCTGAATGAAAGAATACAGTAAAACCTTTAAAAATGGAACCTGCCTATTACGGAATCCTACCTTAAATGGAAAATTTGTATTTTTCCGAAGAAAAACTACCAAACATATATACCTTCTCAGATAAAAACCTGTCTAAAACGAATTGTTTCCGGTCCTTAACAATTCCGTTTTTAAAGGTTTTTCGGTACTATACAATTATATCTCCTAAAATAGAAATTTATTTGAAACGGACTTTTTTTCCGGTCCGGTTTTATTCCATTTTCATAGGTTTGGCTGTATAAATACAGTAAAACTTCCCTAAAGCGACCACGTACCGTTCCAATAAAAATGGGTCGCTCCGAGAAGTGGTCTCTTAACGGAGGTCACGATTAAATCTAGATTTTAATTGTTGAAAAAAATGTAAAAATTAATGTGTTACTAAAATTTATTTTTCACTTTAGGAAAAAATATGAAAATTTAAGTATCAAAACAAAAGTTAATTACATAAGTTAATGACTGCAGAGTTTAAAAAATGAATACATTGACGTTTGTTGTGATTTTACGGTTTTATCTTTTATAATTTTTATTTCCAAGTCCTTTCAAAGTTCAGTAAATAAATGCATTTTTTTTTCTTTTGGACGGGAAAAGATAATGGCGATTTCGTTAATTTATCTATTTCTTTGAGAGTTTCCTGACAAAATAGGACAGGGGAGTTTATTGACCGTCATTTTTAATTTGTCATCAGAGTTAAATTCATTTCCTAAAAAGGCACAAAGGGGTTAAGGTTAAAGGTTTCAGGAATAAAAAAAAAAAATTTCTAAACTTAGTTTATAAGTTTGATGAATAATGCGCTCTCTGGAATTATTCTTCTAATAAAATCTTCTTCAAGCGACCCGGAAAAAAAAACGGAATTTCTTTCATTTTCTTCAAAGAAATGGGTCGCTCATGGAGAAAGTTCAACTGGGATGGTCTCTGAATGGAGGTAAAATGAGTATTGAGCCTATGGGAATAAATTTCGTTCCATGAAAAAATGGTCGTTCAGGGAGGTGGTCGCTTAATGGAAGTGGTCGCACAGGGAGGTTTCACTGTGTATAAATTGATATTAATATCTAACTGCAAACAATTTTAACCCGTTCGGCTCTGGTGTACTATTTATAGTACGTGTCTTTTCACTGATTATCACTTTTCTTAACCCTTTCAGTGCGGAATTTTTTTGGACGGGTTAATGCCCTGTGCGGAATATTTTGACAAAAAAGACAATTTATTCAAAAACAACAGAATACATTGAGCTCAATACACGCCGTGAACGCCTAGGCGACTTTAGTCGACGCTTACTGTAGTCTACAGCACCCAACTCCTAGATGTCGCCATTAACTCCCGCACTCGGACCCTTATGTCGACTTCTGTCGACTCCCGCACTAAAAGGGTTAAATATTACATTTGTCACTTTCTACATCTAGTAATGGTAGCATCATTTCTTATTATGATTTCATTTATGTTTTGGCATTTAGTAATAATATTAATAATAAAAGTTTGTTTAATTCTCTTTGCTCTTTTGGCGGTTCTTTTATTTTAAACCTATATTTCACTCTATAACTTTAAAATATAGGCTACTTTTCTGAACGAATCGTGTGTGATAAAGCGCAAAATATGTTATAAATTTGTAATATCTGTTAAATCAGATTGTAATATGATATTTTCCAAATCTCTTTAAAATCCTTAGCCTATTTTCATAGGAATAAATGGGATTGAATAGCAAACGCAAAATAACTACATTCGCTAAATTTCAGAGAATGATCTATTCTTTTAAGTTCAGTAAATCTGTTTGGATAGTTATTATTAGCATTATTAATACTTTGAGGTTTAAGAACGAGTGGCACTCGGTTTGCCGTTTTCGGTGAAATGACCTAAGCCCGAGAGTCTCTCGGGATCAACTTTTAACTCTCTGAGAAATAAAAGTACAGTCGTGGAAAAAAAGTAAACACCCCTTACTAACTCTGCAAACAATTATCGCAGAAGAAAATTACTGGTACCGCACGATTGGTAATAAAGTCTACTTTTAACTCCTTGAGGGGCAAGCAATTGCGTTTGTGTAATGTTGAATTCTCACATGAAATTTAGGAAATTTTTATTTCAAAATAAGGAAAAGCATGTTTACAGCTGTTTTTACACCAAAGTTATAAAAGTAAAATTTCATAAAATTTTTCTGGTGCAAATCTTCATTAATCGTAGGTGGGATAAAATATATACCACCACCCCTCAATGGGTTAAATGATGTATATAAAATTTGCTTAGGGGACCATCTACATATTAAAACGAATCATAACTTTGTTTTTTTTCAATAGCAGTACACAATTCTGACAGCATAAATGAACTCTACACCCTTCAATTAGCCTAAAAACGTATTTTTTATGCAAGTCGTACGATAAGTTTCCGAGAAATTAAATATTTTAAAACGAGCTGATTTTAGGGGCTGTATCCAAATTGAAGTTCGGTACTCCATAATTGACCGAGGGAGCCCCCTTCTTGATCAAGACAGCTAAAGAGCCACACAAGCAGTCATTGAAGATTGCTAGATTACAGAATAACATAAGAAATTTCAAAATACAGTGGAACCCGGTTAAGATGCGTTTCAAGAAAGTGAACAAAAGTCGCGTATTAAGCGGGATCGCGTATTAAACGTGATTTGTATAATTTTTCAGTAACTGGGCTCATTTACGCATCTCATCGTCTGAATGAACTTTAGAGCTTTCATTTAAAGTGCACTGCCGAAAGTTGTGATTTTTAAGTATATTTAAATTAAAATTTAACTGTATTCAATTTTAACTCATTGCTTCTTTTTTATAGGACACTGGAATAATAACTGAAAATAAATAAGGATTCCAACATGACTTTATAGTTGATTAATGTTACAACAAAAAATAAAACAACAAATATATGTAATTTTCATGCTAGGCTAATGTTTTTAACACGAAGAAGAAATGTTAAATTTTTGAAGCCAGTTACAAAAATTATTTTTAGTAATTGTGGTAATGAGTATCATTATAAACTGTCCTTCATTTTTAATTTGAGAAAAAATGCCATCTTTATTAATGATTGTGTAAAAAATATTGTTAGCCTAGCAAAAACAAAACGAAACTTTGAAAAGATAAAATAACACAACTGCAATCGCATTTGTTTAATCATCAAAAGTTTCATTTTTTTCTTTGCCGATAACATGCATTATAAAACATAGTAGTGATATAATGTGCATTTAAAACCTGACTAACAACAGGTATAATCATAATTTTTATGACATATCAGAGCAAGTTGTTCAAGGCATTTTTCGCAGCGAATGCTTTATCAATCATTAATTGATTTCTTTGATTTCTTTAATGAACAATCCGCATTTAATCAGTTTTGCTCATTTAGCAAGTTATTTTCATTCAAATATCTACCACTATTTCATGTTAGTAATATTCTCCTTAATTAATCTGTCATTAAATAAAATAAAATTACTATTTGGAATGAGTGGTTTTTATCTTAATAAAACAATCCTCTAATTTGGCAACATGGTAGAGGAATTCGCATTTTGATATATGAATTCGCGTCTTAAGCGTGATTTTTTACTTCAAAGGACCGAAAATCTATCGCGTATTAAGCGGGATCACGTAATAACCGTTCGCGTTTTAAATGTGATATTTTTACATTAGCCTTATGGGCGACGTCAAGTGACCGGAAGAAATCCGCGTATTAAGAGGGATCGCGTATTAACCGTGAGCGTCTTCACCGGGTTCGACTGTATCTAGTCACTTCTATCACACTGTTAAAAATTTGCAGCATTCTGGCAGGTCATTTGACCGTTTTTTCCGAAAACAGTTACACAACCGTAATTTTAACACTATTCTGACCATATTATTGGCCATTTTATGGTCAGGATATATTTAAATTATGGTTATGAAACCGTTTTTTCAAAAAACGGTCGAATAACCTGCCAGAATGCTGCAAAATTTTTAACAGTGCATAGACGGTAGGGTGGAACTAAAAAACGAAGTTTCGAATTTTATATTCTAATAGTGATTATTTTTTTCCTTTTTAACTCTATAAAAAGAAAATATTTTTGTTTTAATTTTAAAATGATATTTTCCGGTTCCTCAAAGCGCCTGATTTTCCCTA
Source organism: Maratus speciosus (assembly GCA_963932465.1). Lineage (NCBI taxonomy): Eukaryota > Metazoa > Arthropoda > Arachnida > Araneae > Salticidae > Maratus > Maratus speciosus. Next base: position 603,177,647 of record OZ010790.1, read on the forward strand.
AAAAACGAAAAAAAGCCAATAATTGCATGAAAAGTTTTATGATTATTGCTAAATTTACATTTTACAAAATTAAATTAATTAAGTGTTAATGTTCTGTAATAAAGAGAATAATTTAGTTTGAGTGCCATAGAAAAGTTAGCCCCACTTTATTTCACTTTTGTAGAAGCCAGCGTCGTGGGCGTCGGCTTTCATTGTCTCTGATTTATTTGGCTGCGACACATAACAAGTTAGTCCGATTTGACGTGTGTTAACGGTTTCTTTAATTATTTTTCAATAAACAGTCGGTGTCAAAAGTGACAAAGTCTGTTAACGTACCTAAATCTAGATAATTGTTGAAGTGTCCTGTATTTCGTGAACGAAAACAATTAACATTAGACTGTCATCTTTGACGAACATATGAAGATGTTATGAAACATTATTTTTCGGTTCAATTTAACTTAAAATCTGACAGCTGGCATCTGGTACACACTATTTCTAAAATATCTAAAGCTGTTGATGATACAATTAAAAGTGTATTGCTGAGACCTTCAATTCCAACGCATCACAATATCGCGCATCAATTACAACGCATTAAACTCATCACGATACACAAATCATAAAAAATGATCAGAGACTAGTGCGAGAAATGTCAAAATTGGAAGAAAAATATTAAGATTAGGAAGAATAATATCACATCCAATATAAAATTGCAAAATGTTAGGTAATCCTGCAAAAAACATTTCTTTGTGTAAAAGCACTAAATATTATCGTGTATCAGAACAAGAACGTCACTTTCTCAAAGACCAAAGAGAGATGGGGTGATGGAAATAAGATCAATAGATATAAAAACTACAAAAAAAATGTGTAGCAAGACCGGAAAAGGAAATATCAAGGAAAAAAGTTATTTTAAAACAAAAAATTGATGTTTTGATTGAATGATCGTCAAGTGAAAAAAAAGTTCGGAAGGAAATAGTACAATCGATTGTTTTTCTAAACCTGAATTTGATAATCAACAAGGTGAAAGAACCGGAGTATTAGACAGAACTGCAAATATTATGGCAAATGGCACCTTAGAAGAATGGGTATTTCTGATGGTAATAAAGAAAAGGTAACTGAAAGAAGGACTTGAAGATGACAAAGAGAACAGAAAAGTAAGAATTTGAAAGAACAGGAAAGACGAAATGAGTTACTTTTATAAGGTTAGTATTTTGATGGCATAAAGGATAACACTATGATAACTGTAGCAGAGGGGAAAAAGTATAACTAAGTATCATTAAAGACGAACACCTAATTTTAGTTCAAAAACCAGGATAAAAATATATTGGTCATATTTCATTGACATCTTCTTCTTATACTAATATGGCCACTGCAATTTTGGTGTATTTTCAAAATAATAATACAAACATTTCAAGTTTGAAAGTTAGTGGGAGAAACAGAAACGCCTTTAATGCAGGATGCAAATTTGGAGTTGTTAAAACATCGGAAGCAATATTCTAAAAACTTTATAATGGATAATTTGATTATTACATGCAAATGAACTTTTTTCTTAGATACTTATTTCAACATCTTGCTGGAAAAACTACGGGTACAAAAGGATTTTCTGGACCAGTAGGAAAGCAACTGGAAAAAAATGCGAACATATTGAAATTATAGACTATAAAAAAATGGATCCTAGCTTGACGGACTGATCACATGAAGAACTTAAAAAAGGTACAATGAAATTTTAGAATTACCTGAATTTTAGATTTTCCTTGTCATACGCAAACAGTGGAAACTTGTGTCAAAATTGTCCCGCAAGCTGCGTCAACCGTCTTTAAATATTAAGCAAAAGATGCCTTAATCTTGGGAAAGTTGAATTCCCGCAATGTAATGACAAAGTTTGCCTAAAAAGACAGTAGGTTGAATATCCAATTGAATTAATCCATAACAAAGGGAGGTAAGGAGGGTGGAAGTCGGTATTTAACCACCTCCTCGTGGTGACTTCTGGATAGTATTTGCTAAATAAAAGTAGATATGAGCTAACAGCTACGTTGTTTACTTTAAGTTACTTTATGCTGAAATTTCAAAACTTTGACCTCCTTGAGGAACCAGAAAACAACTTAATTTAAAAAAACCTTTTCAGCCAAAAGTTTAGACATCCAAAAAGGAAAAAAGTTTTCACTATTACACATTAAAACAAAAAAGTTTTTTTTTTACCCTATACTTAAGTTCCACCCTAATAGACGGCCACTTAAACTATCATTTTGCCGTTTTTTAAGCATAATTTGAAAACTACTTGGAAGACAAATGTGAAATTTTAGATTTCCATAAAGCAGGGCTTAATAAATCTAAATCCATCAAAAAATTGTAGGTTGCAATTCATATTTTTTATATTAATTTCATAATTAACATTTAATAATTCATAATTACAGTGGGACTTCCCTATAACGAACTCCCTATTTAGCAAAGTTTTCTACTTAACGAAATTATCTGCTGAACTTTGGCTTTGAACATCATTAACATGTAAATTAATCTCCATATTACGAACAAACTTTTCAAAAAAAATATTAACCGACTTAAAAAAAAAACACTAAAAAGATTTAAATAGTACTTTAAAATTCTCTAATGACGAAACGTTATCCAATAACCACACACGATATATCATGTACCGGCATCAAAACGTTTAATTTAATATATAGAATTTAATATCCACAAACATGGATTTTCGAGAGAATATTTTTTATAAGAGATCAATTTAGATATTTATGATTTAATTTACGAATATATACGGGGCATTATCACAATCTTTTGACTTTCATGTCCCTGAATAATAATTTTTATTTTAATACATTTTTTTGTGTGTTTTTTTATTTTATATACTGGGGAACATCCTATTGCCTGATTGCATAACAATATCAACGTGATAAATAAGTTTTGGACGATGTTTGGGGGTCCAAATACCAGGAAAACTATACCGTCCCATATCCCTGATGCTGATTTTTAAGTTTGGAGCTGTCTGTGTAAAATTGTTTCAATAAAAGTAATTCAATGTAATTTTTTTTTCGAAACTGGGACAATTGTTTTATATAAATAGGTAGCAAAAAATTAACCTGCACTCATTTTTACGGTTGATATTATTTTTTGAACTCTGTCCCTGGGTTTTTCATCCTTACCGTCCCTCTTGCTAAACTTATACAGAAAATCACTTCAGATGCAGCCACAGAATTTTTTTCAAGTTTTTCTCATGCAGAAGTATGCTAGAGAAAGAATGTCTAAAATTCTTTGACAGGAAATTGACTGCAGAATTTAAATCAGCATTTAAATATCAATTTCAAGATCGTGTCTTTATGGGTAGTCTTACCGTCCCCAAGGTTTATTCCTGCACTTTTCGAGGTAAATTAAAAAAAAAAAATTAATTTAATCCAATGTTAACAACTGTTTCTAAAAATCAATGAACATTGTGGCTATCACTTAGTCTTAACATGATTTGCCTAAAAATAGATGGTTATTTTCCTTACCGTTCCATCCTTACCGTCCCTTTTTTTTCCATTTCGTCCCTTTTTTCCTATACCGTCCCCTTTTTTTACCTTACCGTCCCTTCTTTAACACCCCTTTAAGACAATGTTATACAAAAAATCTGTATTAAAAGTACTACATTTTTATTATTTCTAATTTGAATGTCCTGTGGGTACTATGCAAATTCATTATAAGTAAAAATTTAGAAGAAAATAAAAAGTTAGAGTGGTAAAATGGTAAGGAAAATTAAACTAGCAAGTTTAACCTAAACCTCAGTTAAATAAAACTATTTTCGCTGCTGACCATTTTTCCCTTATTTTGAATCATTAAGGCATTCATAATCATTAAGGTCTATCAGATTAAAATTTATTTTAGCAAGTTTAATTTCACCAGATTTTTATTCCCGAAAGTCAAAAGATTGTGAGAATGCCCCATACATATAAAAATAAATTACTTTTAGAAGTCGGTGCCAAACAATCACAATCGATAACGATCATTTTCACTTTATTCATGGTACTAGGCACAATATATTCAGAATTCTTACTACACTTAAAATAGTTTGCACTGTTACCGAAACGAGATTCACCAATCAGAAAATTTGCTTACTTAAAAAAGCGAAAATTTCACAGAAATGTAGGCGTCTGATTGGTCAATCTCCTTTCTCTAACAGCGCAAAGTCTATCTGGATCCCAGGAAGATTTCACACTTTTGAAAGATATCGCATTTCTGTTGGATAATTAAAAATGAGACTGATGTGATGTAATAATAATCACATTAAATCCTATAATAAAGATAAGGTAAATCTGCTTACCTTCTTATTCATGATCGTCCACGGTAATACAGAACTTTCTTCATATCCAATAAAATGGTTGGTTCAATCCATGATAAAACTGAAATATCCTAAGTTGTTTAGCCTGTAAAAACTTGTGGTTTTTTTTTATTAAAAGATTGTGTATCCTTTTTGTTATACATATATTTTAGGAACATTGTAACACTTATGTTTTAAACTATAATATTTATATTTCTTAAAATAGAAAACTGTAGCGTACATTTTTGCTCCTATCTAGGTTAAATTTTTTACACACACTAAATAATAATAATAGAAATAACATTATTGATACATGATTAATGACATAAAAAAAATTCTAGCTTATATATATTAATAAAACACTTAATCGTAATTTAAAGTCTCTAAATTATTAATATAGTTCTTTGTGCTGTCAAAATTGCAGTTTTTTAATGTAAATGTTTATACAGTTTTGATTGACACATCAATAGCTGAACAAGGAAGTAATTTTCTATTTTTCTAACAGGATGGGTGAAAAAGTAATCAGTCTTATTTATGGCAGGTATTAGGTGTTTTTGAAAAACAATTATCGTGATTTATGATGAGTTTTATCTAATTCTGAAGAGATTAGTATTTCCAACATGCCCCCTTAATCTCTTCAGATTGATGAGGTAAACAAGTTCATTGAATTTCTGTGATTCACTAACTCAGGTTTGGGAACAGGTTTAGTCAGTGCATCAGAAATCATATATTTCGATGGACAGTACTTTAATTCAATTATTCTATCTTCTTTGAGTTGTTTGATTGCATGAAAACGAATGTCAATGTGCTTAATTCTTTTTGAAAACTTCTCACTTTATATCATTTTGATACAACTTTGGTTGTCTTCATATAAACAGATAGGCTTTGTCTGTGCTAAATCTAAATCTTCCAGGAGTTTCAATAAATATAAAATTTCTTTCCCTGCACTTGCGGCTGAGACATATTCAGCTTCTGCTGATGAAAGGGCAATGCATGATTGCCTTTTTGTAACTTTCCCCCTATGGTTGGTGTTTGGAAAGTCCCACATATGTCAGAGTGTATCAACGCCAATCGTTTAGTGGCTCTATAATCTGCTAATTTTGGGTAAGGTGCATCTGTAAGCTTTGTTTTGATGCAAGTTTCACAAATTGTGTCATGTTTATATTTATTTATTTGTATTCCCTTCGCTAGGTGTTTTTCTTCGATTTGTTTTATAGATGCAAAATTTTTATGGCCAAACCTTCTGTGCCATAGTTCTATGCAATTATTATTGTTACTATCGTAAGATTTATTTACATAGTTTATGTTTGCGCTTTCATTTTCCAATTGAATTTCATATAAGTTACTTTTCTTTACTGCTTCCAGGCGGATTATTCCGTTAAACGTTAAGTTACATTTATCATTTTTGAATAAAATCTCGCATCCATTTTCTGTAGCTTTACTAACGGAAAAAAGATTTGATTCAATATCAGGAACAAATGAAACATCTTTAAGTGTTATTTTGTGTGTTTCACCATCTGAAGTTATTGTTTTTATTAGTGTATTTCCTGATCCATAAGAGACTAATTTGTCTCCATTTGCAATATCAACTTTAGTTTTTTCATTTGATTTAATTTCTATAAATAAATGTTGATCATTTGTTATGTGACTAGAACTGCCACTGTCAACTATCCACGCTTTTTTATTGCACGGTTTTATTATAAACGCACAGTGTTTATTACCTTGATGGCTTTCATATTCATTACAATCGGCATTTTTATCCGAATTTTATACATAATCATTTCTAACATTTTTATCATCCCTTTGGAAAGCAAGAGAAGAATTAAAATTTTTCTTGTAGTTTTGTTTGTAATACGTATTATGACAAGGATTGTTTTGTTTATTTTTATTATTATGCCAGCAATCTTCAGTGGAATGGTTTTTCAATTTGCAATTTGAACAGTATTTTTGTTCCTTTTTATATCCCGCATTATTTAATTTGTAACCCGCATTGTTAAATTTCTTCGTAGTTTTGAATGCTCTAGCGATATTTTCAGATGATTCCGAACTGTCGCTTCTGCGATTATATTCGTCAATCAATTTACTTTTTATAAAAGTAGGTGTCAATTCTTCTTCATTTCGGGATGCAAGTGCCGTTATAAGTGTGTCATAAGAAGCTGATAAGCTACACAGCAAAAGTGCTGAAGTAGGATTATCTTTTATATTTTCACCTATTGAGGATAATTTGCCGATTAATTCAAGTGTGTTTGTGATATGCTTAACCATATCACCAACTTCAGGTAATTTTGTGCTATACAACTTGCGTATAAGATATAGCTTGCTAGACAAATTACTTCTTTCATGAATTGCTTTTAAAGTGTTCCATGTATCTCTAGCATTTTGAATATTTTTAACGTGGACGATCTGACTGTCTTCTATACTGAGGTTCATTATGGCTCTGGCGTTTCGGTCCTTTTTGGACCAATCGGCTGTAATTGGGTTTGGTGGTTCTTCAGTAATGATCTCAAAAAGATCTTCTTTTATGAGAAGCATCTCTATTTTAAATTTACAAACATTGTAATTACTCGAGTTGAGATTCTCTATTATCTGTGCTTTTTTTTTACTGAAGTCATTCTTAAATTAACACCTTTAATTTTCAAATAAACCCATTTATTTAAATTATCATATACTTATATTTAATATTTAAGGAAGGCAGCGCGTCAGTCTCATAATCATTTTTGGATAATTAAAAATGAGACTGATGTGATGTAATAATAATCACATTAAATCATGTAATAAAGATAAGGTAAATCTGCTTACCTTCTTATTCATGATCGTCCACGGTAACACGGAACTTTCTTCATATCCAATAAAAAGGTTGGTTCAATCCATGATAAAACTGAAATATCCTAAGTTGTTTAGCCTGTAAAAACTTGTGGGTTTTTTTTATTAAAAGATTGTGTATCCTTTTTGTTATATATATATTTCAGGAACATTGTAACACTTCTGTTTCAAACTATAATATTTATATTTCTTAAAATACAAAACTGTAGCGTACATTTTTGCTTCTATCTAGGTTAATTTTTTTACACACACTAAAGAATAATAATACAAATAACATTATTGATACATGATTAATGACATAAAAAAAATCTAGATTATATATATTAATAAAACACTTATTGTAATTTAAAGTCTCTAAATTATTAATATAGTTCTTTGTGCTGTCAAAATTACAGCTTTTTAATGTAAATGTTTATACAGTTTTGACTGACACATCAATAGATGAACAAGGAAATAATTTTCTATTTTTCTAACAGGATGGGTGAAAAAGTAATCTTATTTACTCTTAATTACTTATTTATAGCAGGCATTGAGTGTTTTTGAAAAACAATCATCGTGATTTATGATGAGTTTTATCTAATTCTGAAGAGATTAGTTTTTCCAACAATTTCTGCAATAGTAACAGCATAAAAAATAAACGTTTTTAATTAAGCGACTACTTCAAATTTGATTTGAATTTTACAGTTTTAATAAAAACACTTTATTTTCTTTACTTTATACTTTTTATTACTTACTTTCTTAACTTTTTATTTGTTCTAATAGTCAAATTTGAACAAAATTGAAATGGGACCACACGGTGTGTCTTACACTGTAAAACAAGTAATATTAAAATTTTGTTTTTAAAGTCAATTCCTACTTGGGTCATCAAAGAAAAATTTAATATAATCCCTTAAACTAATATTAGTTTTTGTTGCATTAAAATATCTCAATTTGTTGATTTTCTGTAAGCAAGTAGGTTTACAATGAAAGTCTATGGGAATTTGGCGAAATATTAGAGATATCGCCAAGTTGGCGTCCCTTTTGGCGACTCCTTTTGGTCGCCAAATTTGGCGATATATCGCCATGTTGGCGACAAACTTGGCGGTATTGGGCGACAGAACAGGGTACCCCCTATGGTAACCCTTCTTATAGATATGAAGATGCATTAAATGCTTCAATAACCAATGGCCGCCATTTTGTTTCCCATGTAAAACTAAAATTAATTAATTAAAATTTAATTAATTAATTAATATTTGAAAAAAACTGTATTAACATCAATTGTCATCCAGTACAAGATTAAAAAAAAATTATTTCAACTTGATAGGATGAATAATAAGTATTTTATTAGCGATTGAAAATTTGAACAAGATATATAAATAAATATATATATATATATATAAATATAGGGAGAGTGTGAACTAATAGTAGGAATTGAAAAACGGACTAAAATACAGAAATACTACTGGCAATCTAGACGCCAGTACTATTTCCGTATTTTAACGCACCTTTTTCCCGACAAATTACAGAAAAATTTCCGTTTTTTTTATTTTTTTTATTTAACCCTCTCATGCATTAAAAACTCATATGAGGTTGTCAGATAAAAAGATGAAAAAAAATCATTATTCATAATTATTTGGTTGGTTGATTTTTGACGGCCAATTATCTGCTCGAGGGATATAGGCCCATAATTATTTGGATTTTGAATTGCATAGTAGTCTCATATGAGATCAAAATTAGCTTTTGAAAAGAATCAATAGATATCAGCACATGCCTTTCATTTTGTTTCTATAGGTTTTAGCATCCATTGTTGCCAAAAGTCAAGCATGCTAAAACAACGGATTTAGAAAGCGCTTCCCACCACCCAAATGAGTTTAACAAGTAAATAAAAATATTTTATGTTTCTTACATCATTTTTATTACAAAAAGAAAAAATTTTTTTTTTTTTTTTTTTTTTTTTTTTTTTTTTGAGGAATTAAAGGTGTTTTAGTCTGAAACCTCAAATGTGGCTTCTCTGCAGTTATAGCAATTTCAGCTCTCGCTGCATGCAAACCTCATTTGAGGCTGTTTATTATATCATGTAAGTTTCCAAAATTTTAAAACTATATAAAAGGCAATTCGAATTATATATATCTGTGTGTGTAAGTTATGTTTGTGTAAGTTATAAGTAACCCGACAATTTGCATATATACATATGTGCGATATTGGAAATATATATATGAATTTATTGGAAAGTAAATGTATGACAGCAATAAAAAATTAATTAAAAGTAATTTTCATAGTTTGAACGAATTAAAAATTAAATATCAATAGGATTATGAGAATGGACTTCATATTTTTTAGCTTGTATGAATTGACTGACCGATATAATAGATTATACTAACTTTTTTTTTAATGCCATTATATTACTTAAAATTATTTCTTGCCTTTTATAGGCTTTATAATGGACAACAAATGTGGCAGATCCAGAAAGAGATGTTTATCTCAAAAAAAAAAAAAAAAAAAAAAAAAAATAGAAGAACTTATGGCTCTTTTTTCAGATTCCGAAAATGATATGTTTGATGAAGATGATGATGACTACTTCGATCCGGATTACATACCAGATGAGAATAATAAACATGATACTGAAGCAGTGAGTGATGACGAGGAAAGGAATATTGGGCCTTCTACGTCAAGCGGCATTACACATTCACATAACAAAGAAACCATTAGTAAGAATGATATTGATAATAACATTCAATCTTACCTCTAAGACACCAGCTTTAAAAACCAGTATGATCAGAGAAAGACGTTGGTTTACTAACAAAGACAATGATTTCTCTAAAAAACCTATAATTTTTCAACATGAAAAATAATCTGAATTTTCTGGAGATACTCCTTTAGATTATTTTTATAGGCTTTTCCCAGATTGTTACTTAGAAGACATATGTTATCAAAGCAGCCTTTATGCTACGCAACAGGGCAAGGAAAATTTAAATATTACTCTTCCGGAATTGAAAATTTTTTGGGGAATGAATTTTGTAATGACCTACATACGTGATGAGATGATGGTCCCTTTTAAAGGTAGGTCTTCTCTTAAGCAATATATAAAATCAAAACCAAAGCCATGGGGTTTTAAAATATGGGTTCGTTCTGGAGTTTCTGGCTATGTTTATTGTTTTGAAATATTTCAGGGAGCAAATGGTGGAAGAATGCCACCATCAAACAATGGCGGATCTAAGGGGGGGGCGAAGGGGCGATCGCCCCCCCCTTGGGCTAATAAAGGGTTTGTAAAACGACATTATGCATCTTCACAGAAAATGACTTGGGGCGGAGCTCGAGCCCGGCGCGACCCGACCCGGGTCGCGCCACTTTAAATCCACGAGACTCAGACTGGGTTAGTTCTTTTCTCTTTTAGAGTCGGGTGGTGCCCTGGTCTTAATTTTTTCCGCAGATTCGGGTCGGACCAGACTTCTTTTCCCTCCAGATTGAGCCAGGCTTGGACTTCATTTTTCCTAAAGGTCTGCAATGGTCAAAAGTTACAGGTCGGGGCTCGGCCCGGAATAAAAGCTAAACATTCGGTCCGTGTTAGCCAGTATGATAAGCATTATTGACCCGACCACGACCCATGCACTCCTCTAAATTCTTCCTCCCAAGCCCAAGTTGGTCCGACCCGACCGGGTCGTGCCAGTTTAAATCCATGAGACTCGGGCTGGGTCAGGTCTTTTCTCTTTTAGAACCGGGTCGTGCCCTGATCTTAATTTTCCTCCAGATCGAGTCTGGCCTGGATTTCATTTTTCCTAGAGGTCTGCACTGGCCAAAATTTCCAGGTCGGGGCTCGGCCTGGAATAAAAGCTAAACATTCGGTCCGTGTCAGCCCGTATGATAAGCATTATTGGCCCGACCACGACCCGTGTACTCCTCTAAATTCTTCCTCCCGAGCCCAAGTTGGTCCGACCCGACCGGTTCGCGCCAGTTTAAATCCATGAGACTCGGGCTGGGTCAGGTCTTTTCTCTTTTAGAACCGGGTCGTGCCCTGATCTTAATTTTCCTCCAGATCGAGTCTGGCCTGGATTTCATTTTTCCTAGAGGTCTGCACTGGCCAAAATTTCCAGGTCGGGGCTCGGCCTGGAATAAAAGCTAAACATTCGGTCCGTGTCAGCCCGTATGATAAGCATTATTGGCCCGACCACGACCCGTGTACTCCTCTAAATTCTTCCTCCCGAGCCCAAGTTGGTCCGACCCGACCGGTTCGCGCCAGTTTAAATCCATGAGACTCGGCCTGGGTCAGGTCTTTTCTCTTTTAGAACCGGGTCGTGCCCTGATCTTAATTTTCCTCCAGATCGAGTCTGGCCTGGATTTCATTTTTCCTAGAGGTCTGCACTGGCCAAAATTTCCAGGTCGGGGCTCGGCCTGGAATAAAAGCTAAACATTCGGTCCGTGTCAGCCCGTATGATAAGCATTATTGGCCCGACCACGACCCGTGTACTCCTCTAAATTCTTCCTCCCGAGCCCAAGTTGGTCCGACCCGACCGGTTCGCGCCAGTTTAAATCCATGAGACTCGGCCTGGGTCAGGTCTTTTCTCTTTTAGAGTCGGGTCGTGCCCGGATCTTAATTTTTTCAGCATATTCGGGTCGGGCCAGACTTCTTTTTCCTCCAGATCGAACCTGGCCTGGACTCCATTTTTCCTAGAAGCCTGCACTGGCCAAAATTTCCAGGTCGGGACTCTGCCCGGAATAAAACCTAAACATTTGGTCCGTTTCAGCCCGTATGATTAGCATTATTGGCCCGAACACGACCCGTGCACTCCTCTAAATTCTTCCTCCTGAGTCCAAGTTGGTCTGCAATCTTACTTATTTGTCATTCGTAAAAATTATATTTGTTTTGTACATTTGTTTAGCGAAATCTTTAGAAATTTAATTTGATTTGATATGTTACAGAGATGCATTTTTTTAAATTTACTTTTTTACTTTGTAGAGCTTTTAAATTATGATTTTCTTTTATCAATCGTTTCTTTCATTCTAAACTGATTATCTTACTGGATTTTTATTTGAATGTAATTGTCTAAGTCATATTTTTTCAATTCGTAGTGTTTACGTACATAATTGCCTAAATAGTCATCGTTATAGTCATTAATATTGTTGTTTTTCAGTATTCATGAATTTCGAACATAATCTGAAAATAAAATATAAGCATAGGCAAGTGTACTTTATGAATAATTTTAATTGCAAAATGCAGACAGGGCTGGAGTTGATTTTTTAGCTTTTATACCGGGCGGGGGCAATAGTTTTATTTTTTTATGTGGGTTGGACCTGGGCTTAGGCCTGATAACTTCAGCCCAAGTAAACCTCTAACTGGCATATCGAAGCCAGCTTAACTTTTTTTTAAATGCTTAATTTCAGCCATCATCCCATAACTACTGAATATACCGGGTGTCCTAAAATGGACTGACTGATTTTAAAATTCAATAAATTGCAAAAGGTGACAGATATTAAAAAAATACTTGCAGGAGGGTTATAGATGTCGGGAACAGGGGTGTTTATGTTCCAAATTTTCCGAAAATTTAACCCTCTCGCTGCGCAACCCTCGATTTCCACGGCCAACGTAAAAGTGGTAAAATTTTTGCAACCCGCAATTTCCGCAGCAAATCTTTTTTTTTATGATCTAATTCTATTAAAAAAAAACCTGTTTCACAAAGATTTTGGGACATATTTTACTCTAAAATGTGTGCAGATTTGAAATGTGCAATAAAAAATATTTTTTAACTTATTTTGATTAAAAGAAAATAAATAATAATAATAATAATACGCAGTTCCAGGGTTAAGGCATTCGGTTCCAAAAATTTAAAAAATTCTCCTATCCAAAAATTCGGACATACAAATAATCGCAAATTTTGATAAATGGCCTCCATAAAAAATCTATTTCGTCAATCGTTCGCAGAAAATAACTTTAATTTCGCCGAATGATCACAGAAAAAAACGCGAATTTGATCAGGGAGCCACGGAAAACATGCGAAATTCTACAAATGATCACAGAAAACGCGAATTTCTTCAAAAGACAGCGGAAAAGAAATCGAATTTCGTTAAAGGATCGCGGAGAAAACGCGTATTTTGTAAAATAGCCGCGAATAAAAACTCCGCGAATTTCATCAAAGGATCGTGGAGAAAACACGAATTCCTTCATAGAATCTTGGAAAAAAAACGAATTTTGTCAAAGAATCGCTTTAAAAACGCGAATTTAGCCAAAGGATCGCTGAAAAAACGCGAATTTTGTAGAAGTGTCACGGAAAAAAAGGCGAATTTTACCAAAGGTCTGCAAAATTACACTAATTTCGACAAAGGGTTGCAGAAGAAACGCAAATTTCATCAAAGGATCGAAGACGAGCGAATTTCATCAAAGAGTCGTTGGAAAAATGCAGTGGTCTCTTTAGAAAACAGCACACTTACATACGTTTATTATTATAGGCATAATTTTTAACTTAAAATAATATACTGAACTAATTTTTGAAAAAAAAAACAAGTTAACCCAAACCCAGCTTGTAGGAATCTACGTTCAGCCTGAAATCGATCCGAATTCAAAACAGCTAATCCGACCTGCAACAAAAATAATTAGTGCCAGAAGGGAATCCCCCCATCTGCTGTAACCTTTCAGAAAATTTTCTTTGAATTTCAGAATTTTTTTTTCTTATTTACTCTACCTCTGATAATTTTTTTAACTGAGATTCTTGATTTTAGTTTAAAATAGCAACGAAGATGATGCTGGAAGCAAGAGGCGCTAAATCGGTTCCCGGAGGAGGTAGGCCTAACGACCATTGTTTACAGCGCCATCTATCGCTGCTATTATACAGTAAAATCAAGAATCACAATAAAAAATCTCATGACATCTTACATAAACCTCTTGGAAGATTTTTTTTTAAATAGCTGCCACCATTCGAAAAGTACTAAATTTTAAAATCCATTTAAGGACACCCGGTGTGTGTTTTAATAAGTTTCAAAGCATTCTTTACTGAATTACAACTCGCCTTAGATATAAAGAGACAAGCAGTCTTATACCAAATTAGTATTTTTTTACATAATTCTGGAGATTAAAAAGTATTCCTAAATAATTATTTGGACGTGTCTGTTATGGAGATTTTACTGCATATATTTTTTATCTTCAAAAAATACTTAGACTTTCTTTTAAACAAGTGGGTAAGTGTGATCACAGATCGCACAGAGGGTTTCGTTTAATATTCATTTCAAAACACTTTATCCTTTTGAAAAATCTGTTAGTTCCACATTTCGCAAACAGGGGCGCACTCTATTCTAAACAAATCTCTATCCGAACGAAACTCCGTTTTACATACTATCCGTATATATATTAGTCGAAGGGATTGGGCCCATAGCACACGAGATAAGCAGGCGCCCCTGGCGGTAAAAAGTGGAACTCAAATATGTAAGGCTATGCTGCATAATATGAAAGAATGGTCAAAGGGGTGTCGGCAAAAGTTGGAAAAGTGCTCCCCGGGTGAAAAGGGCGGAGGTTAGAAAAATTGCTTAAAATATACGTTAGAGCACGGAGGAGTAAATAATATAAGACTTTTTGAAAATTTTATGATTTGTCGTGTGGTCTGAGGTATTCAGCTATACGTATGCAAAAATTCATGTCTTCAACTTAATTAGGGGCTCTCTTAGAAAGAATTGCTTAAAATACATATGTGGTAGCTCAAAGTGTTAAACGTAAGACTTTTTCAAGATTTTATAATTTGTCGCCTGGCCTCATGTGTTCTGCTATAATAAGCATGCAAAATTTCAAATCTCCAATTTAATAAGGGGCTCAGTTAGGAAGAATTGCTTAAAACACGCATGTGGGAGCCCAAAGGGTTAAATGTACGACTTTTTCAAATTTTTATGATTTGTCGCATGATGGTGTTCAGCTAGTATGCAAAATTTCACGCCTCCAACCTAAATAGAGTGTCACTTAGAAAGAATTGTTTAAAATACACATGTAGGAACCCAAAAGCTTAAATGTACGACTTTTTCAAAATTTTATGATTTGCCGTTTGATGTGTGATGCTCAGCTATAAGTATGCCGAATTTCACGCCTCCAACCTAATTAGGGGCTCACTTAGAAAGAATTGTTTAAAATACACTTGTGGGAGACCAAAGGGTTAAATGTACGACTTTTTGAAAATTTATGATTTGTCGTTTCATGTGAGGTATTCAACTATAAGTATGCAAAATTTCACGCCTCCAACCTAATTAGGGTTCACTTAGAAAGGATTGTTTAAAATACACATGTGGAAGCCCAAAGGGTTAAATGTACGATTTTTTCAAAATTTTATGATTTGTCCTTTGATGTGAGGTATTCAGCTATAAGTATGCAAATTTTCACGCCTCCAATGTAATTAGAGGTTCACATAGAAAGAATTGTTTAAAATACACATGTGGGAGCCCAAAGGGTTAAATGTATGACTTTTTCAAAATTTTATGATTTGTCGTTTGATCTGAAGTGTCCATCTATAAGTACGCAAAATTTCATGCCTGCAACCTAATTAGGGGCTCACTTAAAAAGAATTGTTTAGAATACACATGTGGGAACCCAAAGAGTTAAATATTCAACTTTTTGAAAATTTAATGATTTGTCGTTTGATGTGAGGTATTCAGCTATAAGTATGCGATATTTCACTCCTCCAACCTAATTAGGGTTCACTTAGAAAGAATTGTTTAAAATACACATGTGGGAGACCAAAGGGTTATATGTACGACTTTTTCAAAATTTTATAGTTTGTCGTTTGATGCGAGGTGTTCAGCTATAAGTATGCAAAATTTCACGCCTCCAATCTAATTAGAGGTTCATATAGAAAGAATTGTTTAATATACACATGTGGGAGCCCAAAGGGTTAAATGTACGATTTTTTCAAAATTTTATGATTTGTCCTTTGATGTGAGGTATTTAGCTATAAGTATGCAAAATTTCACGCCTCCAATGTAATTAGAGGTTCACATAGAAAGAATTGTTTAAAATACACATGTGGGAGCCCAAAGGGTTAAATGTATGACTTTTTTAAAATTTTATGATTTGTCGTTTGATGTGAGGTGTCCATCTATAAGTACGCAAAATTTCATGCCTGCAACCTAATTAGGGACTCACTTAGAAAGAATTGTTTAAAATACACATGTGGGAGCCCAAAGGGTTAAATGTACGACTTTTTCAAAATTTTATGATTTGTCGTATGATGTGTGGTGGTCATCTATAAGTATGCAAAATTTCAAATCTCCAACATGTGTAGTTTCTGAGAACGGGCTCTGTGACGGACAGACAGACAGAGGAGCGAGACGAATAGGGTTTCGTCAGATGAGCGAAACGCTAAAAAAACGGGTCAACCCGAACCCTTCTCGCAAGTCGCAGTAGTGAAAACCCAATCCGAAACTGACCCAAACCGGAAATAATGTATATCAATCTGCCCCAAACCCAACGCGCTAGGCGCAGGTAAAAAGTAAAAGTCAACCCGACTTGTAGCAGAAAAGTAGAAGTCAACCGGGCCCAGACCCGACCCGCATCGAAAAAGTAGAAGTTAACCCGGCCCATAGCAAAAAAGTAGAAATTAACCCGACCCACAGCAAAAAATAGAAATCAACCAGACCCAAACGCGACCCACAGCAAAAAAGAGTAATCCAACCAGCAGCAAAAAATAGAAGTCAACCGGACCCAAACCCGACCCACAGCAAAAAGTAGAGGTAACACAACCCGCAGTGAAAAATTTAGCCCCGACCCGCGCATCAGATTGGAGTTTCCAAATTTCTAAAATCGCCCCCCCCTTGAGGACTCTCCAGATCCGCCCTTGCCATCAAAAGAATATGGTGCAGCTGGTGATGTAGTTTTGCGTTTGTGCCATGATATAGCTTAAAAAAATCATAAAATATATTGTGACAATTTATTTACTTCAATTCCCCTAACTGAGGAATTAAAAAAACGAAAAATTTATTTTGTTGGAACTATTCGAGCTAACAGAATGATGAGCGCCGAAAAAAAGCTAAAAGATACTAAATCTCTCATAAAAGATTGAAGGGGATTAGTTTCTGCAACTACTTCTGAGGACAACATAACAGTGACTCGATGGGTTGATAAAGCTGTCGTGCACGTAGTGTCATCTTTTGCTGGAGTTGAAGCAACAGATAAAGCAAAACGTTTTTGTCATGCAACTAAGTCCACTGTAGAAATAGATATACCACACTCAGTGCAAATTTATAACCAGCATATGGGAGGTGTGGACTTAATGGATCACTTGTTGCACTTTATCGTCATTCTCAAAGAAATAAACGTTGGTATATGCGTAATTTTTTTTTCATCTTTTGAATGTTGCTGTTGCAAATGCCTGGGTTCTTTGGCGAAAAGAAGGCAGATCTGCTAATGACATCTTAGAGTTCAAAAGTAGCATAGCATTAAGCCTAATATATACAGGAACCTCATCACTCAAATTGAAGAAAAAGGATCGACCATCCGCTAATGGTTCTCCGGCTTTCTCTTGTCCAGCAAAGAAAAGAAAATTGTCTTTAGTTGCAAAAGAACTAAGATATGACAATGGTAAACATTATCCAAAAAAATCTGATGGTAAATTTGCTCTGAAGTGCAAAAAAGAAAGCTGTTCGCGTAGAACTAGATGTATTTGTGGCCACTGTAAAGTACATTTATGTCCAGAATGTTTCGAACATTTTCACCAAAATTGATTTTTTCCCACAAATGTAATATTACTGCATACAAGCCTCATATGAGGCTGCTCGTATAACTTCCTTAAGAATTAAAAAAAATAATAAAAATCAAGTTTCTTGTTATTATTCTCATCTATTTCAAGCTAATTTGCCAGTGATTTTTTTTTTTTTTTTTTTTTTTTTTTTTTTTTTTTGACAATTGCAAAATAATTTATGCATGAGAGGGTTAACGGAAATCTTTCTGTAATTTACCGGGAAAAAGTTCCGCTAAAGTACGGAAATAGTACTGGCGTCTAGATTGTCAGTAGTATTTCCGTATTTTAGTCTTTTTTTAGTGTACATTTTCAAACAAAAAAAAATTATCAAAATCGGTGCATATTTGCGAAAGTTGTGCGTGAACAGGACCAAAAAATACATACGGGTCGAATTGATAACCTCTCCTTTTTTGAAGTCGGTTAAAAATATATTCTACATAACGAAGTTTATTTCTGTTAAGGCTGTTCGTCACTCAGTTTCCGAATTCTCCTCGGTAAGGATAAGTCCATGGGCGTTTCATGCATTCTTATATTTAAAATACATCCTCGAAAAATTAATATTTTTAACTTCTTTTTTCCGTGTACTCTCTTTTTTTCTTAGTTCTGAAAATATTTCTCAAATCTATGTTTAATTTTATATAAGTGTTAAAATTTTACTCTCAGTTCGTCAGCTTTTAACACATAAAATATTAAATTCAGCATAGATTATAGAAATATTTTGTCAACTAAGAAAACAAGTTGCAAATTGCGCATCAAACGTGGCAAATGAGGTGCGTCCGTACTATAACAAGTTTTATAAATATTTTTTGCACCGTATATTGTACTGAATGTATACTTTAGTGCACTTCATAAGTGCCTATCCATTTCAATCTCTTCGAAAGGCTGTAACATCATTAAAATGCACTTGAAATATTTTTTTCCCATTGGCCGTAACGTAACGGAAAACTTTTGACCGTCCCTGCCATTAAACTATACATCCGATTTTCATAAAATTTGAAATGACTTGACGAAATTTTGCAACAAGTATATATTTCACATTTCAGACCATTCGGTTGGGTAGTTTTTGCTCTGTTATATGCGGACGGACAGGCGGACGAACAGACGGACATACAGACACACATACAGACGGACGGACTGAACGACGACTATAGGTGCTACGTATTTATATAATTAGGAAGGCACCTAAAAAGAGACATTCTTTAATAAGAGCACATGAAGACAAAAAAAAATTAATATCCCGAGGATATATTTTAAAGATAAGAATGCATCAAATGCCCATAGATTTTACATTATCGAGGAGAGTTTGGAAACTCAGTGACGAGCAGCCTTAATGCAACCAAAAACTCAAGACCATTTAACATCCTACGGACGATGATATATTGCAGAGTGTAATAGACAGCAGCAAAGACAATCACCTCATCGAGTTCACGAATAAAACTCTAGGATTAGTTAAATCTTGATTAATCATATTAAAACGCAATCGGTCTGCCAAGTCTTATCTTTTGTGGAAAACACCTGAAAACCCACTTTTAGCGGCTGACTCTTAGGTTTACCATTGTGTTTTCCTGCACCCAAAGGTAAGAAAACATGGAGGACTGGGAGCAGGAAAACAGCCTGTGCTGCCCGCTCCCGGTCTATAATAATTGCAGTGAAGAAACTACAGCGAGCGATGGAGGAGAAATTAAAAGACAATCAAAAGGAGAAATGCTAAAAGCCTTCGTTGCAATAAGAAAGGGATTCCAGCTTCACGAAAATGTTAGATGAATTGTTCGGATACTTACAAACGTGCGAAAAATTTTATGAACAGTGTATTTTTCATAAGAAACCAGTACAAAATAATATTACAGATTTTTACCCGATTGCCAAGATGCGTATCTGGGTATGTGGATTTCTTTATACCCTCGAAACATCCCAGCCGCTGGATAGATTTTAATGAATGAGGTCTTTATCGATTCGTCTTAACCGTCCGATGGTTATAGGTTAGGTTTTGTTTTTATAAATTTAAAAGGGCGGCCGTAAAATACAAAACGGCGGTAGACAAAAAAAAAACTTTTTATGCATCCTATTGCGTGTCACATCATTGGATAGGTCTTTCAAAATGAAGACGATGTTTCATTGACTATTTTACAGACAAAAGCTCTCTTTAAATATTACACAACCTGGAAGTTGTGTAGGTAGGATCTCTAGTTTTACTGCAACCCTAACCATCCTAGACATCTATAGGCCTCATCAAAACAGTGTTTATAGATAGGAACTAACAATTAAACACAACTTAAAAGTCGTCAATACAAGTAAATAAAAAAATTAGGTAAGTAATATAAAAAATAGTTTAACATGGATGAGAAATAATTAATTAGTTCGTTTTTTACGCAGACGGGTTTTTTGATTTTTTAAATTTAACTTTTATTAAATTAAAGATTTGGTATAAGTTATACTGAGAAAAAAAGAGAAAAGGTGCGCTACGCTTCAGTTGCTCTCTTTATTATGTATTTTTTTAGACATTCTAATTAAATTTTTCTCATATATCTACATTGCATAAAAAATAGTTACTACTCGAATTAAAATACATCTTTCCAATATTTCTATTTTATGTGTATTTTTCCTTTTCTGAATGCGTATTTTATATACAAATTTCATGAATTTATCTTTTATTTCTATTTAACGAATTTTATTCATAACGAAGTGTTTCATAACGATGAGACTTCGTTAAATGGAACTTTCACTGTAATTTGTTTACTCAAATTTGAGAGAAAATCGTACCCGAAAGGGTTAAATAACGGATCTTATCATGCTTGCAACATTATTAACCCTTTGCACTCGAAGTTTTCTTTCATTCGTTTTACCAGCAACTCGAAGCGATTTTAGTTATATCTTATTATTTTTTTAATTCTTTATGAATACAAATGTTATGACATAGAAAATAAAAATAAAAAATTATAAAATTATTACATTTTGTAATCGTCCAAAGTGCCTCTCGAAGCAAGTGCCAACATGTAATCTTGGCTTTTCTAGACAGTATCACAAAATTATTTGCATTGTCTCCGTAGCGGAGCCCTCGAGTTTGAAGGCAAATTTTAAATGGCTCCGCTCCGGAGCCCTCGAGTTTGAAGAGAAATTTTAAATGGCTCCGCTCCGGAGCCCTCGAGTGCAAAGGGTTAACAAGGGAGATCGCTAGTGTAATAGTACAAAGAAACCTTATTGAAATACTCTCAAAATTCATCCCATGCCAATATTGATGAAAACCCTATTTAATCTTTCACTGGTATAATTTACAACTACACAAATAAAAGCAAAATCAATTTCATATTTGCATCGAAACTGCATCAATCTAAAATTGAATATTGAAAATAAAATTAACTTTCCTTTAGAGAAGAAAGAAAATTGCAATCATTTATGATAGAATTTCTCGTACTCCACTCCCCGCAGGCTTGGCTCCATCAGTAGCCGAGAGGTTCTGCTCTCAAAACTGGTAGACGGGAGGTATTGGGTTCGAACACAGTCGCGCCCGTCGGCCTAATCGTTCGGAGTTTTCCGTGGTTTTCTTCAAACCTTGGATATTCTTGCATAAATAAGTGTTAAATTACCTTAGAAAAACCCGCACGGAGGGAAACCCCACCTTCTGGCCTATATCCCTCGTGTAGATAAACAGCACCAACAACCTGTCGACTTGATGCTGGACAAATGAATATTTGCTTAACTCCACCCTGGTAAAATGTTCATGACCCTATCAAAAAATATGCAGTGAAAATGGAACCTGTCTATTACAGATTCTTGTAGTAATCGGAATAGTTTTATATTTCAGACAAAGAAGCACAAAATAGATATATATCTCCTAAGATGAACACCTGTCTGAAACGACTATTTTCTTGCCTTTACTGATTCCGTTTTTACTAGTTCTCCTATGCTATACAATAGAAGAGCTCAGATGATACAGATGGTAAGTGACACAATCATCATTTTGGGAAAATGAACTGTAAAGTTCCAAATATCAATTTACGTTTATTGCCAAATGCCTCCTTTATCAATTAAAATCTTTATGAGTATTAGGTTTTTTCAAATAGTAATTTAACAGATTCAGAACCTTTGATTATCTTCAAGCCTATAATTAACTCTTTTTTTTTTGCCACATACCACCTTTATCATCTGAGCTCTTCAGTTATACCTCCTGAAATGGAAATTTGTCCGAAACGGACATTTAATGCGGTCCTAAATTTATTCCATTTTCATAGGTTTGACTGTATAATTATCTATACTAATATTATAAAGAAATAAAAATTGTTTGTTTATTAGAGGAGCTACCGAACCGATTTCAAAAGTAATGGCATCAAAATGATGGTATTAGTCCAACTTAGAACATAGGCTATATTTTATGTTGGTGCCACTACCCCAAAGGAGGTGCAGGAGCAAAAAACGTTCTAAAAATGCGATTTTTGCGTTACTGAAGGACCTAGAAATATGAAATTTGGAATATTACTTACTTATAAGATATAAATGATGTCTAAGAACAGTTCTTAAACAATTCGAAATTTTAAAGGGGTGAAAATGCACAAAAAACGTTCTAAATGGTAGTTTCTACATAATCTCAGGAAATACCAAACAGATTTAAGCCCCACCAGTGGCCGAGAGGTTCTGCTCTCGAAGCTGGTAGACGGGAGGTGCTGGGTTCGATCCCAATCGCGCCCGTCGGCCTAATCGTTCGGAGTTTTCGTGGTTTTCTTCGAACCTTGGTTCTCCAAGCGTTAATACGGGTTAGGTTCCCTTAGAAAGACCCCCACGAAGGGCACTCCCCCCCTTAGGGCCTATATCCCTCGTGTTGATAATTGGCCGACATAAATACAACCAACCAACCAAACAGATTTAAAAAATATTGGTGTCAAAATGATGGTGTCGACGATGTCTTGCTCCAAGATAGGCAAGGTTTTATGTCGGTGCCACTACCTCAAAGGGACTGCAAGAGCAAAAAACGTTCAAAAAATGCGATTTATGTGTTACTGAAGGGCCTAGAAATATGAAATTTGAAATATTAGCTACTTATTAGATATAAAGGATTTCCATGAACAGTTCTTAAACAATTCGAAATTTAAAAGGGGTGGAAATGCGCTAAAAGCGTTCTAAAAAACGTTCTAAATGGTGGTTTCTGCACAATCTCAGGAAATACCAAACCGATTTAAAAAATAATGGTGTCAAAATGACGGTGACAACCCTTGCTACAACATAGGCTATGTTTTATGTCGGTGCCACGACCCGAAATGGGGTGCAGGAGCAAAAAACGTTCTAAAAATGCGATTTTTGCGTTACTGAAGGGCCTAGAAATATGAAATTTGAAATATTAGCTACTTATTAGATATAAAGGATTTCTAAGAACAGTTCTTAAACAATTCGAAATTTAAAAGGGGTGGAAAGGCGCTAAAAGCGTTCTAAAAAACGTTCTAAATGGTGGTTTCTGCACAATCTCAGGAAATACCAAACCGATTTAAAAAATAATGGTGTCAAAATGACGGTGACAACCCTTGCTACAATATAGGCTATGTTTTATGTCGGTGCCACGACCCGAAATGGGGTGCAGGAGCAAAAAACGTTCTAAAAATGCGATTTTTGCGTTACTGAAGGGCCTAGAAATATGAAATTTGAAATATTAGCTACTTATTAGATATAAAGGATTTCTAAGAACAGTTCTTAAACAATTCGAAATTTAAATGTGGTGAAAATGCGCGAAAAGCGTTCTAAAAAACGTTCTACATGGTGGTTTCCACACAATCTCAGGAAATACCAAACCGATTTAAAAAAAAATAAATGCGCCAAAATGATGGTGACAACCCTTGCTCCAACATAGGCTATGTTTTATGTCGGTGCCACTACCCCAAAGGGGGTGCAGGAGAAAAACGTTCTAAATTGCGGTTTTTGCGTTACGGAAGGGCCTAGAATCGTGAAATTTGGAATGGTAGTTAGTTATAAGATATAAAGGATCTGTAAGGACATTTCCTAAAAAAATCGAAATTTAAAAGGAAGTCAAAATGCGCAAAAAACGTTGTAAAAAACATCCTAAATTACGATTTCTATGCAATCTCAGGAAGTACTGAACCGATTTCAAATATAATGGTGTAAAAATGATGGTGACAGATCTTGCTCCAAAATAGGTTATATTATATATATGTTTACACTACCCCAGAGGAGATGCAGGAGCAAAATGCGCGAAAAGCATTGTAAAAACGTTCTAAATACAGATTTGTCAGCAATATCTCAGGAAGAATCAAACTGATTTCAAAAGTAATGGTAGGAAATTAATGCTGACAGCCTCTGCTCTAACATAGACGCTATTTTATGTCGGTATCACTATCACCTAGACGTTGGAGGAGCAAAAAAGCGTTCTAAATTTCGATTTTTGTGATCGGTAGGGGCTAGCAACTTAAAATTAGGCAAGGTATATATTTATTAGATATAAATGATCTTTAAGATCAGTTTCGAAAAAATTAGAAATTTAAAAAGGAGTGAAAATGCGCGAAAAGTGTCCTAAAAACGTTCTAAATTGCGATTTCTACTCAATCTCAGGAAATACCAAAGCTATTTCAAAAGTAATGGTTGCAAATCAATGGTGACAGTCCCTGCTATAACGTAGGTTATATTTTATGCTGCGGTTACTACCATCTGAGGGTTGCAAAAGCAAAACATGTTCTAATTTGCGTTTTTGGCACAACTGAGACGTCTAACACTTTGAAGTATGGCATGGTATTTACTTACAAGATGCAACTGCTTTCTAAGAACAGTCGAAAGAAAATTCGAAATTTAAAAAGATGAAATGAGCGAAAAGCGTTATAACTTACGATTTTTATGCAATCTTATCAAATACCAAACCGATTAAAAAAATAATTATGACAAATTGTTGGTGATAGAAACTGCTCAAACATAAGCTATACTTTGTGTCTGTGCCACTACCACCAGAGGGTTGCAGGAGCTAAAAACTTTCTAAATTGCGATTTCTGTGATACTGAAAAGGCTAGAAACTTTAAATATGGCATGGTAGTTGCTAATAAAATATAAATGCCCTCGAAGGACTGTCGAAAATAAATTCGAATTAAAAAGGGGTGAAGAGAAGGGGAGGTGCGAAAAGCATTCTAAAAAAGTCCTAAATTACGATTTTTATGCAATTTCAGGGAATAGAAACCGATTATAAAAGTAATAGTTGCGAATCAATGGTAACAGTCTCTGATCCTACACAGGCTATATTTTATGCCGATGATTCTACCACCTGGGGTTTACATGAACAATAAACGTTCTAAAAAAAGGCCTTTAAAAGCTTTCTAAATTACGTTTCTGTGAAATATTAGAACATTAGGGAAATAACAAACCGATTTCAAAATTAATGTTGGCAAATTAATGATGACAGTTCCTATTTCAACATAGCCCTTTTCGTTGAGCTAGGTGGTAGGACTTGGAATTTGACATGATAGTTAATTTTAAGATGTAAGAAGATGGTTTCTAAAAAATTCAAAACTTCAAATGAATACTGAAATGAGCGTATTAATTGAGCATAAAAGTTTCAAAATATTTTCTAAATTATCATTTATTTAGTTTTATTTATTTAAGTCTCATTTCTGCCTAATGCAGTGTAATAATGATGTTTAATCAAACTGTGTATGAAATAGTAATTTTTGAATTATTCCTAAAAGTAATAAGTACCTTTTAATAAACTAACATATTACCTTTTAATAAAATAAAAATTTAGTTAGTACCTTTTAATAAAAATTAGACATATAAATATCACTTGGCATATTTCAAATATTACGTGAGCAAAGTCGCGGGGTTTGCTAGTATCTATATATTCATGCGAATATGAAAGCGCAAACAATTTCATATATCACAATTTATCATGATTGTAACATTAACAATACAGGTAGCTAGTATAATCGTAACCTTAGTGAAATACTCTCAAAATTCATCACATGCCAAAGTTGGTGAAAACTCTATTTAACCTTTCATTCGTAACCTTTCATTTGCTCGTAAAATTTTCATTAAAATAAACTATAAAATCCAGGCAATAAGTAAAACAAATAACTTAAATAATATAAAAAAAATTCTGGTGTAGAATAATTTTGTAAAACTTCAGTAAAATTTCCTCTTGTTCTAGGGTTAAAGGGAAAACATTTATTGTATCGGCGAAAAAATAACCAAATATACCTCTTAAAGGCAAAAACCTGTATAAATCGAATTATTTCCGGTTCTTAACGATTCCCTTTTCTAAAGGTTTTTCTGTACTATACAATTATATCTCCTAAAATAGAAGTTTGTTTGAAACGGACTTTTTCCGGTCTTTTAATGATTCCATTTTAACAGGTTACATTGTATAAATACAAAAATTCATATGAATATAGAAGCGCAAACAATTTCAAGTATTACAGCTTATCATATTTGTAACATTAACAATACAGATAGCTAGCGTAATCGTAACCTCAATAAAATACTCTCAAAATTCATCACATGCCAATGTTGATGAAAACCCTATTTAACCTTTCACTCGCATAATTTGCAACTACACAAATGAAAGCAAAATCAATTTCATATTTGCATCGAAACTGCATCAATCTAAAGTTGAATACTGAAAATAAAATTATCTTTCCTTTAGAGTACAAAGAAAATTGCAATCATTTTTGATAGAATTTCTCCTACTCCACTCCCCACCGGCTTCATGCTGGACAAATGAATATTTGCATAACACCACCCCTCCCAATGGATCGGGAAATAAAACCTCGAGGCCAAATCAGGAAGTGTAATCCTGAGAGGGGAGGGCAGCAAAAAGTGTGACATTCCCTTTCAATCTATTCATCATGGCTTTGAATTCTTGATTAATTAAAAGAGATCCTAGTAGATGTCAGTGTGCTTTATTGTCAGAATAAAAATGTTATCTCTGGGGAACGGCAAAAACTTTATTTAAAATGAAAGACGGGGGAAAAAAAGAAGTAAGGCGGGAACATCTAGTGACTTCATTGCCTTTAGTGATTTTTTTTCCCTTTTTTTATCATCTTTGCAACTTCTTTTCGTAATTAATGAATCATTAAGGGTTATTCTCACCTTCGTGTTCATTTGAAAAAGTGTTTGGTTAATCTTTAATTTACACTGCATTTATTTATTTTTTATAGATACTTTTTGTAAGTTCTAATTATCGAGCATAAATTTTTACTGGGTTTTATGTATACACTATATATATAGATATGTATAAAAATAATACTGGGTTCGAACTGAAATAGTTGAGTCACTTAACTTTCAGTCACTTAATTTTTTTAAACAGGAAACCCGGAATTAGGCTTCACCTGTTCACATTGCAAAAAGTTTTAATAAATTTATGTTAAATTTTTAACTAGAACTTCTAACTGTACATAGTTTATTATTGTTTTTATTCTTTGCGGCGTGTTAATTAAATAAATGATTCAAAAGATCATTTAAACCTATTCACATTGCAAAAAGTTTTAAGAGACTTAACTTATGTTAAATTTGTAACTACAACTTCTAACTGTACATAGTTTATTATTGTTTTTATTCTTTGTGGCGTATTAATTAAATAAATGATCCAAAAGATCATTCGAAAAAGCTGAATAATTTTTTGTAGAACTCAACTCTAATTTTAATAACAGCTTCAAATAAGAAAAAGAGTTCAACAGGTAGATTTCCACTCAACTCATAGTTAAAAGAGTATCAAAAGTTAAGTGAGTTTTAGAAACTTGCTCAAGTCGAAATCTTGATTCCGGGTACGTCCACTTCAAAAAACTTCAAGTTAATTGACTCAACTATCTCAGTGCGAATTAGTATTATAAACTGCATTCGACTGGAGTCGAATACAGTCGTTTGTCTAATTGCTTACTACCAGAAGAAGAAAAAAACTAGAAAACAGGAATTCTGCTTTTTCAGAATTTAGTGTCGTCCCCGAAAGAAAATATATACATATGTTGCATTCTAGCAACATTGGATTGGCTTTATCGTTGAAAATGCCGTACAGGCTGTCACGATAATAGCTGAGGATCTCATCTAGCGATAGAAGTGGTCAGAACAGATAATTCGAATCTGTTATATTAGTAGAACGAATTGTTGAAATGCAGTTGTCGAGTGAAAACAATGGAATGCATCGTTCCGTGAAGTTTCCCCAGAAGAAATTGATACAACTCATAATATCATCTAAGCACTTTATTAGAATATCTTGCAAAAAGTGCAGTTTCCACCAAGATAATTAGCCATCGCTGTGTAGCAGTAATTAGGATTAAACAAAGTTCCAGATAATCGAATAACAGGACGGTGACCAGGGGATGGATGAAAACTGGAAATACGACTCAAATCTGCTGAAACACAGCGAGTATCAACTTTTTGTTCCTCACGTGTAAGGATACAAATATGACGTAGATCGCGCTCTCAACCAATAAATAATTAAGAATGTCACGTCATATAAAGAGTGCGAACAGAGCCAGCGGATGAATTTGAAGGAAAAAAGGATAACATCAGAAATGCGCGGGAAAGTAAAAATGGAAGCTAAAAGAATAATCTCGAAAGAAAAAAGCGCGGGAATGGAACATTTAATTTAAGAATACTAAAAGCGTAATATTTAAGCGATTAAGACAAGTGAGACATTAAATTAAAGCGAATTTAACAGAGTTAACGATAGAGATTATTTAAGGATAAGGATTTAGTGAAAATAAAGTAGTAATTTAGAATAAGATAAGGAAATCGCGGAATTAGATCTAATAATGTAATATATATGTATATAAATATAGATAGCACAAAACATATTTCAATTTTGAAACTTAAAACACACGCTTTTATTTTATATAAAATGACGTCATTCGCATCTGCTGAAGAATTCCACATTTACTATCCAGTCTTAAACAACATCTACAGAAAAGTATGCATTTGACGTCTCTATCGCAGAATACTACACAGATACAGCAAAAGGCAATTTCGTCCTTCAGGAAACTCGACCAAAAAAAAAAAAATCGGCTATCTAATAATTCATAAGCCTTCATTTTCTTGTAACTCTAAAATAGACACTTAAAATTAAATATAATTTATAATAGCTCCATGTTTTATCAGAAATCATTGATTTATATTTTTTCAAAATAGCACATACTTTAATTAAATTGTTTTTCAGTTATTATGGGAAAATGGCAACAAAAGCATATAATAATTTACTATTTTCCAACTATTTTTCCTTTACTTTCTACAGAAATGGAGTACGTGAGTTACCAAATTAAAGAAATGGTGTTAAAAACTACAAAAAAATTAATATCTCAAAAATAAATTGAGATGCTGTTTTCAAACAAATTGCATTTAAAAGTACTTTTTTCCCCTATATGACGGTATGAAAGTTTAAAATGTGCGATACTTAGAAATTTAAAAAATTGCAGTATAGATTATCCCTGCATGTTCTTTGTTTTACGGCTGGCTTATATAACGGGATTTTTTTTTTTAGAGACGACACTTTAATTTCTGGCTCAAAGAAATAGCATATCGGGGGCTAATAAACAATGATAAAAAAATTTTATTTAATGTTTAGCGTGTTAACATTTGTACACGGAGTTCTGATTCTCACATTCGTATTATTTTTTTTTTTCAGAAGTTTTTGTATAATCTTTTACACTGCATTTACTCATTTTTATAGGTACTTTTTTGTAAGTTCTAATTATCTAGCATAAATTTGTGCTACACTGGTTTCCAAAAATTAAGGAAAAACAACAAAAGTAGCGATTACTCAAAATGCTACAAGCAGATTTTAATAAAACTGAGCCACAATGTACAACACATAGTAAGGTATAAAATGACATAAAAAGCAATTACCAGACGATTGTGGTGTTCAAGAAATTAACACAATTATAAAATAAAGAAAATAAATGTATCTGTTTGGTATAGGAAAAGTACCTTTAATATGGAGTATGATCACCCCTAGAAGCAATACAGCACATACAGCTATGTGTCAATTATGCGATTGATAAGTTCGCTGGGAAGTGCGAGCCATTGCTATTGTAAAGCAGTTGTAAGCGTAGCAGGGGTCTGAGGAGGGGGATTGAGAGCAGCGAAAAATCTTCCTAAAGCATCCCAAACATGCTCAATGGGATCCAAGTTCAGTTATCGAGCTGGCCATTCCATGCGCTGAATTGTTTGGTGCTGAAGATAATCTTCTACGATGTGAGCCCTGTGCGGTCTAGCGTTATCGTCCTGTAACAGGAAATCATTACCTATTGTACCGGCATAAAGGCTCACATAAGCATCAAGAATGTCATATCTATAGACGTGAGCATTCATAGTTCCACGTGGAAATGCATGGAGGTCTGTACGCCCGCCCAAAGAGATACCATTCCAAACACAGACACTGCCTACTCCATACGAATCACTTTTACGAATGTTTGATGGATGATAGCGGGTTCCCTGTTCTCCCCAAATCAAACGATGCCTACTATCTCTTTGAAGGCTAAACTGGAACTCATCCGTGAAGAGAACACGCCTCCATTGATCAGCCATCCAGTGGACATGTTGACGTGCCCACCTTAAACGTTCCCTCCGGTGACATGAGGTGAGCGCCACACAAATGTATGGTCGCATCGCGTAAAGACCACCTTCATGACGCCTTCTATTCACAGTAGACGATGATACCAACCTTCCAGTGGCTGCAACAAGGGTGACTCTAAGATGAGAGGGGGTTGCTGTTCTATTCCTTCGTACACATAACCGCAAATTTCGGTCATCAGTGCTTGTCGCAGCTGTTGCCCGTCCTTGGCTAAATCTTCTCGAAGCCGAACCAGTGGTATGAAATTGTTTCCAAAGCCGATGAACAACAGAAGGATTCAGATTTAGCCATCTGGCAACATTTGTCTGATTTTGGCCTACCTCCAATCTTCCAATCCATCTACTCAGAATAAGGGATGAGCGAAGCACAAAGAAGATTTATAGTGGTAATTTAATTGGAAAAAGAAGTATTGGTAGACCCAGGAAGAGTTGGATAAAAGAGATAGAAAAAGATCTTGCAGAAAACCAAATTATAAATTATAAAGTAAAGGCCAGAGATCGGAAGGTCTGGAGAAGTATATTGAGGGAGGTCAAAATCCTACATGGATTGTAGCACCATTGTGTAAGTAAGTAGTAATCTTCCAATAACTCTATATAGCAATTACGCGGACAAATGATACCTCGGGATCATATTAAGGAATTGGCTATCTCAGTTTTCTTATCTCATAATCATAGCGACACCAGCAGCCGTACTCTCTAGCATGCATTTTTATGCCCCTCACAGATGACGCAATCCGATTGCAGCGCCACTAATTTGCATTTTGTAATTTTATTCAGCATCTTTTAGCTAGCAACATATGCAAATTTCATACGGGTAGGTTAATTTTTTAACGAGCTATCGCTCTTTTTGTGATTTTTTTCTTAATTTTTGGAAAACAGTGTAAATTATATATCTATATATAGAGAGAGAGGGCGGAAGGTCCAAATACCGGCTACTAGGTGTTCTGAGAAATGAGCGCCTAGTATTGATAGGCAGAGTTTGTAACTTTCATTGTGAGAAGAAACTTACGAAAAGTACGTCGCTGAAGTCTGTGTCATTAACAAATAGCAAATGCAAAAGTGTCGAATCTACGTAATCTGGTACATCAAAAGTTTGCAGATATGTGTTTCTCAATTTTTAAAAATATACTGAACGTATATTGACTTGAATTGTTGATTAAGTTATTTTCTAGATATATTTAGCTGTCAATTGCCACGCACACGTTATTGGTATTTTATTACATGAATGAGTAATTCCGGTTTTAACTTAAACATAGCAGTGGTCCGAATACCGGCTACCTAGAGTGGTCTAAATACCGGCTAGCCGGTATTTAGGGGACCTCTCTTGGTTGCTCTTCTTGAAGGGGAGGAAAATAAATTAATTTAAATAGTTCCATAATTAATAAATTAATTTAAATGGTTCAGAAGTAGTTCGAGTCCCATTTCGCAATACGAAAAAAGCAACCATGGCCGTATAATTCTTCAGGACTAACACTGGTTACCGGATCACTTTCCAAAAAAGCGCTGTTGGACACTACAAAATTGCCTGTAATAAATTTTATTGAAGAGAAAGAAAAAAAATGACGGGGTAAACCAGGCGAAAGAGGCAGAAATTTGATTTTATCCCTCTCACTGCGCAACCCGAGAATTGCTCGGAGATGCATTTTTTCGTCTAATTAACCCTCCATGATTATTCCCACCAGTTATTTTTTTATTGTAAATTTTTCCTTATTTAATTGGAGTATTTTCTCTGTTAAATTAGACAAAAATTTTGTTTTGAAAAACCGATGACAAAAGAATAAAAATTCTTAAAAGACGCTCTTCGCGAAGGGGTTAAATACGCAATTTTTGAAGCTATTTTGGTAAAACAATTACGTAGCGAGAGAGTTAAAAAAGTGAAAAGGGAAAATATCCAACAGAGGAAGATGATAAATTTGTGTCTTCTGCATGGGTGCTTTCTCTGTGGACAAGAATGGGGGCAGGGATTCTGGGTTCAATGTTAAGAATGAGACATGTGGGCTGATAGGAAATATACCGAAGCAGAGAGTGAATTTATGTTTTTGATTTTTTCAGATAAAATAATTCTCATTTCAATCAGCAAGCTTTTTTTTTGTTTTACACGTTAAAAAACAAAATTAGAAACATAATGGAAAGAAGACTGTGAGAGATAGTCGTAAAGAATTTTAGAAATTTGACAAAAATACTTATTTATTAAAAATTGCGCAATGCATAAAGAATGTTATTAATCAATATAATTTATTAAAATAATATTCTTATTGCTTAATAATTGTCATTAGCTCTGTTTGTGTGATCTTTTGGGGGAAAAAACTTAGGTAGCCGGTATTTAGACCCCATTTTAAAAACTCAAAATTTGAAGACTTTCGGAATTTTTCTTTTTATGAAGAGAAAACGCATTTTAAACTGATTTTTTTTTCCTCTAAACAGGTGTAAAACATGTCAAGGTACCATGCTGTCACTTTTTATTTACTTAATTTTGAAAATTGGATGATCTAGATTGAAAACAAAAGTGGTAGCCGGTATTTGGGCCTTTTCCTCTATATAAAGGGTAATAAATTGTATTCGACCGAAGTATTTTGTCTACTTGCTTAATGCCACAAAAAAGAAAATAAAACAAGAATAAAATATGTTGTGTTCTGTATATTTAATTTACTCGTACACAGAGTTTTGATTGCGAGACGTACGACAATAAAGCTTTCAGATCCAATAAAAATTTTGATTAAATTTCATTATCATAATTTGCTCCATCATCATTCAAGCGAGTCATTATCATTTTTTTTTTTTTTTTTTATGTATAAAAATTTTCTTGGTTGTCTGTGTGTTTTCTTATCAGAATAAAGATATTATATCTGGGGAAAAGCAAAAACTTTATTTAAAATGAAAGACAGGAAAAAAAGAAGTAAGGCGGACATCTAGTGACTTCATTACCTTTAGTGATACTTTTTTTTTAAAAAAAAACTTCTTTTCGTAATTAATGAATCATTAAGGTTATTCTCAGCTTCGTATTCCTTTGAAAAAGGTGTTTGGATGATTTTTAATTTACACTGCATTTATTTATTTTATATATTTTCTTTTGCATGTTATAATTATTTAGCATAAATACATACATTTCTGTTACACATACTGTTCTGTTACACTCTGTTCTGTTACACTTCTGTTTGTATGTGGCAGTCAAATCTTGTTACTTATTTTTCACCCGCTTCCTGTTGACATAGACTTTTGAAAATTGGAATACATATGTCAGGGTCGGCGAACCATTTTACATCCGCGCGCCAATATTTTTCAAAAAAAAAAAAAAAAAAACCAACTGAACATGGCGTGCCAACAACGCCACCCCCCTCCACGTCCCATTCCCGCAAAAAAATAGCGAATTAATTTAATTGTGAATTATAAATTAGTTTAATTCTTATAATAATAAATAATAGTGTCAAAATCATTTATTATTATTATTATATTATTATAAATATAGCTAACATACCTGCAGGTAATACCAACATACGCATTAAATTAAACAATATTTAATATAGAAAACTCAAAACAAAACATTTTTCACATGAAAAAATTAATTAATCATAGAAACAGTTATAGAAAAATTATAATTATAGTTTTCATTTCATTTTAAAAATGTTTCAGCAATCAAATTATTATTTTTTTCATAACTTAAGATAAAAATCATGTTTTGTTAGTTTTATTAATACTTTTATCATTTAAAAAAATTACAGATCAATTAACAAATTCTAGCAAAAATTATATAAAGCCCCATGTGCTGGTCAAAACGCGTTAAATTATGCAGAAATATTTCAACAAAGAATAATTTGATTTGCTAGATTTCTATGCGAATCATAGGTGCAATCATAACGAAATCGAGGAAATGGAGAGTTGAGAAGGGTCAAATATTTCTAAGCGGGAAAGTTCAGTGATATAACAAGTACACAAGTACCTGTTACAGAAAACAATAGCTATTTTCAATTAAGCTCCATGTATTAATAAAAACAGAATAGGGAATTTGACTGAATTTTGATTTAGAACTTCAATCAACGGCGTGCCAAAAATATCTTCCCGCGTGCCAGTTACGGTACGCGTTCCATAGGTTCGCCAACCCTGACATATGTATTCCTGAGGGATATGCATAAATTGGACATTTATTTTAAATTCGATTTCTAAGGAGAGCAATGATGGACAAATTTAAAATTTTAAACAAGTAACATAAAAAAAATAATTAAGTCAATTCCTACTTAGGTTGAATAATAAGTATTTTATTAACGATTGAAAATTTGAATAAGAGAATTTTTTTTCTCCCATATAAAACTAAAATTAATTAATTTAATTTAATTAATGAATTAATATTCGAAAAAACTGTATTAACATCAAGTGCCATCCACTACAAGTTTTAAAAAAGTGTATTTGAACTTGAGTGGATGAATAATAAGTATTTATTTAACAATTGAAGATTTGAATAGAATTTTTTTTCCTCTCATATAATAAATAAAAATATATCATATAATCATATAATACATCATATAATACAACATATAATACATCATATAATCAATAAAAATAAAATTAATTATTTAAATTTAATTAATGGATTGATATTTGAAAAAAACTGTATTAACTTCAAGTGTCACCCAATATAAGTTCAAAAAAATGAATTTGAACTTGATTGGATGAATAGTAAGTATTTTATTAACGATTGAAAATTTGAACAAGATATATATAGGGAGAGTGTGAACTAATAGTAGGAATTGAAAAAATCCCCCTGTCTCATAAAACCAATTGAAAGAAAATCTTCAAACTTGACGTGTCTATAGTATAGTTAAAATTAGTAAACACGTGTTGTTTCGGAATTTTTTTCAAAATTTCCACGCAAAGGGAGGACCTTCCCCCAATCACCCTCCGTTTTCGAAAGACGTAGAAAAATCGCTACTTAGGTATTTATTTGCTTCGTAAATGTATTTTTATCACTTTTACCAAATATCAAGTTAGTTTTGACGCTTCAAGTGATTTTCATATGTAGTTTTATAACGTAAAACTTTTACACATTTTTTAATTCAATTTTAAACGCAAACGCATAAAATTGGCAGGTCTGACTATTCACACGATTTGGAGTCGAACAGCGTTTTTCCATTTTTTATAAAGAAATCACTTGTCGGGTTATGTATTCTTGTCGCGTGACGATAAGTTTTTCCCCTTTCTCGCGTTGCCACGTCGGAAATTGAATTCAAAAATGCACACTTTGAAATTTCTGAAAGATCATCTGCCTTCAACAAACAAAAATGGAAAACGTGATTCGATTATATAAGTTCTGAATTAGAATACTAGCCCATTTCTTCCGTTTCCGAATAAAAATGACTTCAGAAAATTGTGTCAAAAAGGAGCTCCTTTGGATTTGAGACAAGACACAGGAGGAACATATGATGCAATGTCAGATTTTGGAACGTTGTGCCCCACCAGTGGCCGAGAGGTTCTGCTCTCGAAGCTGGTAGACGGGAGGTGCTGGGTTCGATCCCAATCGCGCCCGTCGGCCTAATCGTTCGGAGTTTTCGTGGTTTTCTTCGAGCCGTGGATCTTCCATGCGTTAATACGGATTAGGTTCCCTTAGAAAGACCCCCACGGAGGGCACTCCCCCCGTCTTTGATAGGCGTCAAACGTTTCACAATGATAAACGTTTAACAATAAATATACAGGGAATTTCACTAAAATTTTATAACATATACGAGAAATTTTATTTAGAAATATTTAAGGGGTCTCAGAACTCTTAAAATTGGGAAAAAAAAAAAAAAAAAAAAAAAAAAAAAAGACCATTTTCAACATTTAATATCTTAAAATCTATATGATTTTAAAACACAATTTTTATTGGGATGTAAGATAAAAGTTTGTTCTTTCATTTCATGAATTTAAAAAATTGCAAGGTGCAGAATTAGTACTTGTAGAGGGCTCCAAACTGTCAGACATGCAGAAACTTGATATGACAGCTTAAACGCACGATTACAAAATAAATTTTCCAACTAGAATGAAATTTTTTGTGCCTAATTATACTTCAGATTACCCTGAATTAAGGTAATAAATTTACCCTAAACCTAAATAAATTTGTATTTAACCCCCCACCCTTTTTTTTTTTTTTTTTTTTTTTTTTTTTTTTTTTTTTAATACGAAGTTGTATTTAGCTAATACAAAAATTTGAAATTTTCAACTGTATTACATAATCACCTAAAAATATATTTTTTTAAACAATAAAAATAAAATTTTAGTTTCATTTTATACAGGCTAACATGTAACATATGTTTTGAAAATTTCATGAAAACATATTCTGAAGTTTTGAGATATCTTGAGCGTTATGCCCAAAACCGTCATTTAGAGAAAAATGACTTCAAATTTCCGTAAACGCAGCTTCAGGTATTGAGCGGGTATTATTCTGAAAGCCATAACTTCTGTTATAATGGGAATTTCAAGGAAACAATTACATCAAAATATTCAGAAAAGATAGGAGTTTAACATCTAAAAAATATTAAGATTTCGAAAATTTTGAAGCCTTAAGAGTCCTGGAACGGACACCTTAAAGTTCCTATTTAGCTTAATTCTGTGTGATATACGTACGTTGTATTTAATTTGGTAGCGGGCTTGAGCGGCGTTACCCGGAAACGTAAAAAATAGCACGAAACGCGAAAAATTTAAAAATCGCTGCACGAATTCCGGATAAATTTTATTGAAAAGAGAACAAAAAGAGGGCAAACGAGAACGCAGAGGACAAAATTTACTATTTTTAAAGGATTAAATCAGGATTTCTTTTATAATCCAGGCAATAGGGAATTTTACCTAGCAAAATTAATGGTAGTACTGGAAATCGGCTTTATAGATGTTTTTTGGGTCGCTGAATCCGAATTTGTAACTTCCCACTAAAATTGCCCCCGGCAACCTCCCCAAATTTTGGTAAAAAGCCCCCAAAAAAAGGTTTTTATTAAAAAAATCAATTTTTTTTATTGTTTTAGAGAAAAAGTATCTAGAAATTCAGAAAGTAGACAAAATTTTCAACAAATTAGGTATATGACATTATGACTTAGGATGAAGGGGAAGGGGGGATCTGCCTCGGAATATGCGCGCGGTGCTGCGTAAACTAAGTTGCGCAATTCCACTAAACCACTCACACGTTTACATTCGCCCTCCTATCTCCCCTCCGAACTTTCTCTATAAGGTTTACTTTAAGATTTTTGGGTCGCTGAATCCGAATTTTTAGCTTTCTCCCAAAAATCCCGCCCCCCGAACCCCCCCCCCCCAAAATGGTTGTTTTTAACTTAAATATATTATTGTTTTAGGGGGAAAGCATTACGAAATTCAGAAACTAGACAAAATTTGCAACAAATAGGATATATGACATTATGAATTAGGATGAACGAGGAGGGTGAGGGCTGCCTCTGAACATGCACTGCGGCGCTACGTGCACTAAATTATGAAGTCCAGACAATAGGGGATTTTATCTGGCAAAATTAATACTAGTTCTGAATTTCGACTCACTTTATGTTTTTGGGGTCGCTGAATCCGAATTTGTAACTTCCCACCCAAATTTCTACCGGCAACCCCCCAAAAAATTGATTTTTTGAAAAAAAATGGTTTTTGAGAAAAGCGCGCGGGGAATGTTTCGAGGCAGCCCCTCTCTCCCCGTTTATCCTACGTCATAATGTCATATATCCTATTTGTTGCAAATTTTGTCTAGTTTCTGAATTTTGTAATGTTTTTCCCCTAAAACAATAAGAAATTTAAGTTAAAAGCAACTATTTGGGGGGGTTTCGGGGGCGAAAATTTTGGGGGTAAGTTAAAAATTCGGATTCAGCGACCAAAAAACTTAAAGTAAACCTTATAGAGAAAGTTCGGGTGGGGGGAGGGGAAGATGGGAGGGATAATGTAAACGTGTGAGTGGTTAAGTGGAATTGCGCAACTTAGTCCACGCAGCACTGCGACGCATGTTCCGAGGCAGATCCCCCGTCGCCTTCATCCTACGTCAGAATGTCATGTATCTAATTTGTTGCAAATTTTGTCTACTTTCTGAATTTCTAGCTACTTTTCCCCTAAAACAATAAAAAAAATGGAATTTTTTAATAAAAACCTTTTTTTTTGGGGGGGGGGGGGCTTTTTACCAAAATTTGGGGGAGGTTGCCGGGAAAATTTTGGTGGGAAGTTACAAATTCGGATTCAGCGACCCAAAAAACATGTAGAAAGCCGATTTCCAGTACTACCATTAATTTTACTAGGTAGAGTCCCTATACGATCTCTATTGCCTGGACTATTATGAATGTCGAAGATTCTCTGAGGAACGCAAAAAAAAACGAAAAACGAAACACATTAAAAATTCACGAAAAAATTCGAAAATTGCTGTACGAATTCCGAATAAATGTTTTTGAAAAGAGGGCAGAATTTACTATATTGGGCTAAAGTATGAAAAACGGATACTTTTACTAATGCGTAAAAATCGCTGCGAACTGCAAAACTCCCGGAAAAATTCGCATTTAAAATGGCTAAAAATTCAGAAATCTCAGATGGAAATTTTTACTACAGTGGTCTAAAACTTTGTAACTGGAATTCACAAATGTAAAAAAATCGGCGCGAAACTTTAAAAAAAACGCAAAAAATCGCATTGAAAATCCCGGATGACAAAAATATGATAGGCTAAATATTAGAAACAGCATACCTTTTACGAAGGTCAAAAAATCGCCGCAGCTCGCGAAAAAACACTAAAAATCGCAAAAACTTCAAAAATCAAGAACGATAAAATTCACTATATTAGGATAAAAATCTGAAATCGAATTCCTTTTACGAGTTTCAAGAAATCGCTACGGAGCGAAAAAAATTATAACTAGAAAACAAGAATTCTGCTTTTTCAGAATTTAGTGTCGCCCCCGATGACAAAATAATATATGTATATAACTATAGATACAGTTGAGCCCCGATTATCCGAGTTAATCCAAGTTATACCTTTGGAATGGATCATTTTCTTCTGATGGACTGATGGCTTCTATTATTATGAAACAGTCTTTATAAATGAAGTGTTAGGAGAAGATGAAAGAGCAGTCGTAAAAAGTTAGAACTCTGATTTTCTGGTCAGAATGGGAGGGGGGGGGGGGGAATGCCATTTTTTTTCGGCCATTCGGCCATTTTTTTTCAAAATTAGACTTACGTATCTTCATTGTACGTGACTTCATTGCTATAAGTGAAAATTTTCTATTCGCAGTTTTCTTTCGGAATTAATATATCAAATATAACAATATTCACCTTTGTGTACAAAAAAAAAAGTAGTCGGATGTGGCAATACCAAAACTTTCTTCTATCTCATACACGTTAACACTTCCTGGG
This sequence comes from Maratus speciosus, assembly GCA_963932465.1. Classification (NCBI taxonomy): domain Eukaryota; kingdom Metazoa; phylum Arthropoda; class Arachnida; order Araneae; family Salticidae; genus Maratus; species Maratus speciosus. The sequence continues at coordinate 603,217,316 of OZ010790.1, forward strand.
AAATGCAGCGTAACATCCCCACCTGTTACATGATTTACCTCCCAAAATCTAATCAGCAACAACTTATGTCAAGTTCTAACTGAATCTGCAGTTTAATCAAAATCCGTGCATTAGTTTTTGAAATAGAACTTTTGAGGAAATCGAATAAAATTCTGCATAACAGCACCACTTGTTGGGCGATTTACACCAAAAACTAATCAGGACCAGTTTATATCAAGGATTAACTGAATCTGAAGTTTGATGAAAATTTATTCATTAGTTCTTGAGATACAGCTATTGTGAAAATCGTGAAAAATGCAGCATAGCAGCGTCACCTTTTGGGCTATTTACACCAAAAAGTAATCAGCACAAACTATATCAAGGACTAACTGAATCTGAAGTTTTATGAAAATCCATGCATCAGTTTTTGAGATAGAGCTATTGAGGAAATCGGGAAAAATGCAGCATAGCAGCGCCACCTGTTGGGCGATTTCACCAAAAAGTAATCAGCTCCAATTTATATCAGGGACTAACTGAATCTAAAGTTTTATTAAATTCAGTTCTTTAGTTTTTGAGATAGAGCATCCACAAAATCTGTGTCACATACATACATTCAGACAAAGTCACTGACTCACAGACAGACATCTTGTAAAAACATGTTTTTTGGGATCTTTGGAGATAATAACAAAATTAATTACAAAGACAAAACCATGCTTAATGAAAAGATATTTTCTGTTTATAGGACGCTTAACCCCGTACATGTTAAATAATAATCCCATGCTTCCATGAGATAGCGATCGCCTTTGTAATTGTTTCCAAATATTCAAAATTTCACACCAGAAAAATACTAGAAAATACCAATATTCAAACTGAATCGAATTTAAACTCGAAAAACCGTCAGAAGTCTCTCTTTCTCACATGGGTTGGGGTTGTGCATGTGATAACCCCTCCGATATATGCACCCCGAACCACCGAACCGCCCAACCAATCGAAAAGAAATTACAGATTTAGTTATTTGAAGGTATGCGCTCGAGTTCGTGATGATTTAAAACAATAGAGCTCTCACAGTTACGGGTTACGATGAAAATTTTTCGAATGGCAACACCCTTTTTTTCCAGCGCAATTTTCATCAGTGCATTGAAAAACCATAAATTCCATTAGAACGATACACGTATGACTAAAATTGCCGGTGTAATATCAGGGCGCTCAATCCCAATCGGTTCCTATGTAACGTAATATTCAGCTGTCTAAAACAAATGATTACATTCATTTTCACTATGTGTACACATACACAACTTCTAAACATGTTTGAAAACAAATCTTACAACATTACTCAGTTCACAAGTAAAAAAAAAAAAAAAAGAAAAAAAAAATCGGCTACTGAAATCATGTCTTGTAGCCACTTCTTCGTACATCGCAATAGTTTTTTTTGCAAGTGTTTTAAGCCGGCAATTTTCATCGTACGTGTTTCATTCCAACGCCATTTATGGTTTTTCAATGCGCTGATGAATATACGCATGAAAAAACTGGCTGTTGCCATTCGAAATTTTTTCGCTGTAACCGTAACCGTAAAAGCTCTATCGTTTTAAATCATCACGATTTCGAGCGCGTACCTTCTAATAGGTATATCTAAAATTTCTTTTCGATTGGTTGAGAGGTTAGGCCGCTAAGGGTCCATATATCGGGGAAGTTTTTTATGACCACCTTGTATTTGCTGGTGACTGGTGCCCTATTACAATCGTGTAAAACAGAAGAATAAGTGAATTTTAACTTTAAAAACTAGTAAGGATTCTTAGAAAAATTTTAATTTTTATCTCACAGGATATCAAAGCCTGAGAGCTGATTTGCCCGCAGCTTCTGTTGTACGTACGTATGTATGCATATACGTAACGCGATAACTCTTGATATATATAGATATATCCGATCTTTAATTTTTTTTTTTTTTTTTTTTTTTTTTTTTAGCTTCATTCTGATAAGGCGCTTCCCGAATTAGTTTTGGGTTTTCATTGGTTAAGTATAAGGGGGAAACCCTTTAATTTAGATAAATGGGTTTTTCATGCAGAATTACCGATTTGCTTCAAATTTGGTATGGCAGTTTATTCTGATAAGGCGCTTCGCTGATTAGATTTGGAGGTTCATTGGTTAAGTATAAAGCGGAAAATGGGGGAGCTAATCCCCAATTAATTTAGTTGAATGGGTTTTTCATGCAGAATTATCCGATTTTCTTCAAATTTGGTATGCAAGTTTATTCTGATAAGGCCCTTCCCTTATTAGATTTGGAGGTTCATTGGTTAAGAATAAAGGGGGGAACATGGAGTGCTAATCCCCCTTAATTTATTTTTCGAGTTGCATTATTCATTGAAATAAGACTATAATATACAATTAGTGTAAATAGCCTGTGAGCTCAATGCCATCAGTTTAACTGGACACTTCTCTTTTTATTTAATAGCTTTACTCTTAACTTCAGATAACGTGGGGAAAAGTACTGCATTATTTTATCACCTTAATTGTTTTATTCAGTGTTACTTATATTAAATTAAGAATCGACTTGGCTATTGTAATTATTTTAGTTTATAATTCATACGTAGTAACTTCTGCACTGTACGCCGGAAACGGATTATTACTTTATTTTATTATTATTTTATTTTTTATGTCTGTGCTTCCATTTATTGACATTACACTAAGCAATCATATATAAAGATCAATGCAGAAATTTTAGTAATTTAATATAGGCGGAATATCGTCTCCAGTTCCTGTTAAATGTCGGATTAAAATGTTTTAACATTAATTTAAATAATACAGCTTGTACTATTGTGTCGAATAAATAATATCCAAGTGGTAACTAAAAGTTGTAACAGTTCGAAGATATACATTTTAAATAAATGTTTTCAAATTCAAGACGGCTTTGTTCTTTAAAGGCAATGTTACAACTCTTTCCCCGAAGATGGTCATGGATGTTGACCGAAACGTCGATTATTATAATTTTATTTTAATGTCTGTTTAGTTATTCACTTTACAACATTTTGTATACATCATTTAGTAATTTTGTGATTTTTTTTTTATCTTCACGTTAACATTGAATTTTTCATGGTGTAAAAGTCCAGCCCTTTTACTATTATTTTTTTAAATTATATATATATAATTTTGAAAATTTTTCTAAAAAATTTCACACACCTAGAATTTAGTAATTTTCAAATTTTAATTGCTTGAAAGGCGTAGAGCCAACAGAGTGAAAAAGTGCCCAAGCTTGGAGGCGATTTCAATTCAACTTCTTTCAAGCAATTAAAATTTAAAAATTACTAAATTCAAGGGGTGTGAAATTTTCCGCGGAAATTACCAAAATTATATTTAACACCTTCTGGACGAGCGTCTTTTACAGGATTTTTAACCTTTTATCACCGGTTTTTCCAAACAGATCTTTTTGCCTAATTGAATCGGGAAAATGCTCGAATTAAATAAGGCAAAATTTACAATAAAAATATAGTGGTGAGAATAATCAAGTATTCTTAGCACCTTACATGGCACGTATACCGGTCGCCCGTCCCCAAGGAGATATTGATTTATTCACTTTTATAATTGGTGGATTTCGTTTTCGTTTCGTGTTTTCCACCAGGGTTGGTGGCTCACGAGCATTATTCCATCGAATGCTGGAGTTGTAACCTCTCTATATATAACTATATACAGGGTAATTCATAAATATCGAAACAATTGGCTATCTCCTTAAATATTGCCCCTAGGTACATACTTCCAATTGCAAAGTTTCATAAAAAAAGGTGTAAAATTTGATGAGATAAGTTTCAACTCCATGGGGGATCTATATGAGAAAATACAAAAAATAAATTTTTATACGGCCCCCGTAGAGTAAAATTCCCAATCAGGAAATTTTTCCTCATCCATTCTGAATTAAACACAAAAAAATTCATCTCGATATCTTCAAAATTCGCAAAGATATCAAAATCCGAAATTCGTGACTTACACCATTTATCCATGCATCTGAGCGACGAGTTTTTTACTCATTTTGAATGCAAGATAGGGATCATCCACAAATTGTACATTATTAAAAGTCGATGTAAGACAGTGCATCTCCTTTGGACATAAAATAGGCAGCGTGTAGATTTTACTTTAAACCTGCTTTCAAAGTATGATGGTGGTCTGTACTAGAGGTCTGAACGGGTCGAAATATCTAGGTCCGGTCCCAAACCGACCCATAGGTAAAAAAGTTCGGCCCTGCCTGGAAAAGATCATATCGTAGCCTGGCCCGGCCTGAATGAATTTCTACATAGTTTTTTACATCGATATGGTTAAAAGTTGTTTCGTATGAAGGAGTTCTGACCAAAAATACTTATTATATTATTTGTATTTTCATGTTTATAATTATCAATTTTAAAGAAACGCCAAAAGCTGTGATTATTTGTTTTATTAATGAATCTCTATTTATATGTAAACGATTCACTTCTCCTTTAATATCGTTAATCCATACTCCATGTGTTGGAGACGATGAAAAATGCTATAAAGTAAAATCTTATAAGATGGAATCACATAGGAAAGAAAAAAAAAAGTTTTATAGACAAGTTCCCTTCTTAGGAGTTGTAAATGTACTAGTCTATTTTTTCTCAGGTATTATATTCAATTTCCATGGATCAACAGATTTTTCCATTTAAGAAAGGATTCCGTGATAGGCAGATTTTTTTCACTAGTTTTACTATTATTTTAATTTTTTTGCCTTAAAATCTACTATCCTTTTATATTATGAAATTTAAAGTTTTATTGTAAAATAATGGACATTTAAAAATATATGCATTTGTTGTAAAAGTTTTTGGGCTGAGCCAAATATTAGTTATTTTTGCACGGATTAGGTCAGTCAGAGATAATGATTTTAATACGGGTTGTCTCGAGACCGGGACTGAAAATTTCGCCCAGAGGAGACCTAGGAATAAGGAAGCCAGCCCCGGTTCGGTATAACCAGTGGCCGAGAGGTTCTGCTCTCAAAGCTGGAAGACGGGAGATGCTGAGTTTGAACCCAATCGCGCCCTTCGGTCCACTCGTTCGGAGTTTTCAGTGGTTTTCTTCGAACCTTGGATATCCTTGCGTAAATACGGGTTAGGTTCTCTTAGAAAGACCTCCACGGAAGGCACCACCCCTTCGGGCCCATATCCCTCGTGTAGATAATTGGCCGTCATAAATTGCACCAACACCCGGTTCGGTATAAAATAATACGTTAGGCCCGGCCTGACCGAGTCTTCAGAAAAAAGTGGCCCGGCCCAGCCCCCGAATATAGACTCTTTTAACGACCTCGCCGGGTCGATAAAAAGCCTGAATTTGTGAGGACTAAAATTATGAAAAACTCTTAAACGGCATGTTAGAAAATGCATTTTTTCAAATTACACATTTATTTATGGGCATTTAATAGTACAAAAAGGAAGTGGAAAGGGCAAAAGTTAAACTGAATCGGAAGTTTAAGCTACAGAAAGAAGTTACTTTTCCACGTGCAATTTTTAAAAAGGCATTTAAACATTTTATTAGAATCCAATCAATGTTAATCAATGTCATCTAATCAATCGATGTGTCTAATCCCTTAAAACCTGATGAATGCATCTTTTTGCATGAAGTTTTATTTTTTCTTTTTCTTTTTACCATTTTTCGTCATTAAATTATTATAAGTCAAGAATCGTAAATAAAAAAGGTGCAAACTTGGAAGATGTCTTTTTTGATTATATTACATTAATTTTGTTTCGGCAAATTTGAAAAAAAAAAATTTACTTTTGAAATTATATTTTTTTAAAAATAAATTACATAATTTTTTAAATAAATAATTTTAATATTTTTAAAATTAATATTTAAAAAAATCCTGAAAGAAAACTAAAATTATACTTTCCTCTTTAATTAAATGAAAAAAATTTGAAATCCGATGAACAATTTTTCGAGGTATAAAGATTTTAAATTAAATCCTCTCAAAAAATACTAAACATTTAATTTTTTAAAAAACTGTATGAGAAATATTAGGATGTGATTTTGTTTGCAAATTATATGGTTAACCATCACAAAAAAAGAAAGAAAAATCAAAATTCTAACTCAACAAATATATTTTTTACATGTTTCCTAGAACTGTTAAAGTAGCATTGTTTCTTGGATTGCACGCATTTCAATTTGTGTCTAATCCCTTAAAACCTGATGAATTATTTAAACGGCCATAACTCTGCGAGTTTTTCAGATATGAAGATGCAATTTTTTGTGTTTAATTCAGGAATGGTTAAGGAAAGTTTTTCTGATTGGAATTTTTACACTACGGGGGCGGTATAAAAATTTAATTTTCGTATTTTTTCAAATAGACCCCCCATGGAGTTTCAACTTATGTCATTATATTTTGCACCTTTTTTTATGAAACTTTGCAATTGGAAGTATGGGTCTATGGGTAATATTTAAGGAAATAGCCTATTGTTTCGATATTTATGAATCACCCTGTATATAATATATATATATATATATATAGACTCTCTCTATATATATCTATATATATAATTGTGTGAAATTGTCTACGAAAGTTACCAAAATTATATGTATAGATTCATACACGTCCATAGATGCTGGATTTCCGTTTCGTTTCGTGTTTTCCCCAGGGTTGGTGGCTCACAAGCATTATTCCATCGAGTGCTGTAGTTGCAGCCTTGCCAACAGATAATAGACCGGGAACCGGCAGCATAGACAATCACCTCATCGAGTTCCCGGCTGAAATTCCAGAATGAGTTAAAACTCAATTCGCATATTAAAACGCAATCGGTCTCCTATCTTGTTGTTAAAACACCTAAAAATCCGATTTTAGCGGGTGACTCGTAGGTTTACCATTGTGCTTTCCTGCACCAAAAGTATGAAAACATGGAGGAATGGGAGCAGGAAAACACAATGATAAACCTACGAGTCAGCCTCAAAAATCGAATATTCAGGAGTTTTTCACCAAGATAGGACTTGGCAGACCGATTGCGTTTTAATATATGAATCGAAATTTAACTAATTCTGGAATTTCAGCCGTGAACTCGATGATGTGATTGTCTGTGCTGATTTTAATTCTTGATCCTTCGGATTTTAAAGTCTATTCTGCCATATAGTAGTGCTCAAATGATGAAAACATTTAGAAAAAGAGTGCAAATTTTCAGCTAAGACCTGGTTTAAATCAAGATAAAGACGGATTTCTAATTCTGCCTTGTATCGACATGAAATCAAAAACATGACAGTGTGGAACCATATTTTGTTGGAGAATTAAATTTCTTATGCTATACTAATTGAATTAAGTTAATGATTCAATTTATAAGGTATCGAAAGATAGAGGTGTGTGCGCGCGCGCGCGTGTGTGTGTGTGTGTGTGTGTGTGTGGGGGGGGTGATAATATGTTTGAATACCGAATAAATGTTGAATTATATTTAAATATATGTGTGTGTGTATATACTGAAAATTTTAAGGCTAGTCATTGAAAAATGGTATTTAGCTATTTTTTAAGAATTCAGGGAAGTTTTTTTTTATGCATTTTTCTTGCATCTTGTTAAAAAATAAGAAAAGTTTAAAGATTCTCTAGAATCTTATTTTTCATAATAAGATTTTAAATTTATGCTTAATAAAGGAGAAAAAATAAAACAATAATATTGACAGTTACATTCTAATAATTTGAGCTAGCAGTTACTTTCCAATACCTTTAGGTAAATCTTACTTAAATATGTAAATGATTTTTTTTTAAATATAAAAATAGTACAATTCATATCCAAAACATTTCTCATAACCATTCACAAGTTTTTAATAATTTGCAAAAATAAATATTTTTAATGAAAAAAAAAAAAAGCTATCAGTTATTTAAGTTAATTTTGATAACTATTTAAGAATGTGTTAAAAAAAAAAAAAAAAAAAAAAAAAAAAAAAAACTACAATATGCTCTTAAATATGGACTTAAAAAACCTTTTGTTTTTTAAAATATATTTAAAAATGTTATCCAAATTTTGCATCTACAACTTTTTTAAAACCCTATAAATTAATTTATTAATTTAATTCAATAATTTTATTAATATTAGTTTTAAAATCATCACCTTAACAGAGAAATAAAATAGCTATTTGTATTATTCACAAAAAACCCCGTTATACTCTATAAATTGAAATAAATATTATTGGAATATTATAATCACAAATAACTAATATTTATTTGATTTTTTCTTTAAAAGTACTTTTTAAAAACAACAGCCTTTATCACTTTAAGAAATGCTTATTATTAAGCATATATTTACATAATTAGGATTTTAATGAAATTAATTAGATCGGCATACAAGTTAACAGTAATATTTTACCAATCATACCTTTTTATCATCATCTAAATATAATTATATATACCTTGACATTTTAAAATTTATTATAGGCATGAAAGATACTAACATATACCCCTTTCTTTCTAACAAACAAGTATGTAAACAAAACAGTAAATCTTCCTTTTCATACATTATCTTTATGATCAGAAAAATTGCAAAAATAAAATACAAGAGCATATAAATTTAAAAAGATGGAAAACTGATTTTATTTGATGAGAATGAATATTTAAATGTGCATTTTCTAAACTCTTATAAGTTGTGTTTTTCTTGGAATAAGGAATACACCTTCCTATATCTATGATGTTTTTAATAATAAAATAGTCGTTAATGACGATATACAAGATTTTAAGAAGCTGCATATATCACTCTTAACGCCGAAATCAGAGTAGTAAATAAATCTGAACATAAACAATGATGACACAAACATCACGTGGTTTGCGGAGCAAATTTCTGAGCTCTCCCAACCTTCCCACCTGCATTTAGAATGGACTTAACCGCTATCCATCGCTCAGGTAGGGAATAGCGCACGAAAGAGACGCTAGTCCACAAACCTAAGAGGCTACCTCAGTCTAGGGATGGACTTTTCCACTCATTTTGAAGAGTCGACTCACTTCCTTGAGGACTCGACTCTCGATTCACTTGCTGAAGTAAGACTGGTTGGTTGGTTGTAAAGATGACGCAATTCTACTTTTCGTATCAAATTTATCGCGCAGGAGAAAATTTTTCAGCGTAAGCTTGAATTATTTCTGTTTTGATTTTATATAGAAATTTTTTATATTAAACTTTGTTGGATGGTAACTGGAAACAGCCAAACTTGATGTCTCTACGGGCCGAAATTTCCAGGTCCTGTCCAGTCCCGTCCACAAAAAAAAAAAGTTCGGCTTGCTCAAAGAAAAATGTTTGGCCCGGCCCGTAGAAAAATAATCAACTACTCGCCTCGGTATAAAATCTAAAAGTTCATTCCGTACAAAAAAAATTACTTGTCCGCCTTAGTAGAAAACTTAAAAGTTCGGGCCGATCCCATCTTGGCCCGACCGGTCCCCCCAAAACGTTAAAATCTAGGTACTAAAAACTAGAAAACATGGATTTTTACTTCGATAGGATTAAAAATTGTATCGTACGAGGAGTTCTGACTAAAAATACTTATTTTATCCTTTTTTCTTTTCATTTTTAAAGAAACATCATGTGCTGTGATATTTATTTTTTTAATGAATCTCTATCTGTATGTAAATGATTCAGTTAACATTAATATCGTTAATCCATATTCTATTTATTGGAGGCTTAAGAATCTGATAACTTATACACAGTAAAATCGCCTAAGAGGAAATTGCTTAGGAAATAAAAAATATAAGTTATAGGCAAGTTTTCTTCTTAGCAGTTTTAAATGTGTTATATACATTTCCTCACATATTTTTATATTAATTTTTCATGTATCAACACATTTTTTAGTTTAAGACAGGATTCCGTCATATACAGGTTATTTTTCACAAGTTTTATTGAATTTTAATTTTATTGCCTAGAAATTGCTATTATTTAAAAAGAATAAATTTTAAATTTTAATTGTACAATAATGGCAATTTAAAAATATATACATTTTTTGCAAAAAGTTTTGGGCCGGGACAAATTTGACTGATTTTTGCACGGATCAGACCAGGCCGAGACAATAATTTTCGTACGGGGTGGGTCGAGGTCGGCACTTAAAATGTAGGCCCTTGCAAACCTTGGAAGAATCCCGGATCGGTACTGAAAAATTAAGTTAAGCTCGGCGCAATATTTTAGGAAAAAGAGAGGCCCTAGCCCAGTCTGTAAAGAGCAATGCCTAGGCCCGGCCCAAAGCCTAAAAAAAGTAAGGCCCGGCCTGACACCACCGTAGCGAAAAATTGGCGCTAGCCCTGCCCATGGGCTGGGCCGGTGCACACCTCTAAACCAAACTGTAAAATATAGAAATATTCTTGTTTAATCCCGTACCATGTCCAAAAATTTACCTTCTTTTTAACTGGGTGTGGAAGATTTTGAGGTGTTATTTTTTTTATATATATATCAAGTTTTAAAGGTTTAAATTTTCTGTGCTAAAAACAAGACGGGAAAGGGATTTTTTTTTTTTTTTTCCGTGTGGTTGTGTGTGTGCGCGCGCGCGGGAAGCGTGGGGTAAGTAAAATTTACTGCTAACAAGGACAAGAATCCTTCAAAATGTCAGAAATCCTCTCCAATCACAACATTTTAAATTCTTAGATCTCTTCTTCAATGATTTTTTTTTTTTCTTTAGGATTCCGTATTTAAGGGGGGTCCGGGACAGAAAAATCTTCAAATTTTCTAAAAATATTTTATTGCAGTAATAAATCCTCTGCTTTTATTCTGCTTAAAATGATACTTAATTCATGTTTATATCCTTATTAGAACAGTATATATTATTTTTTTCGGTTTGGTTTGCTTTCAAAACCTAGCTTTCAAGCAATGGTTGTCATGCAAACGACTTCTTGTGAAAATGCGTTTTTCTTCATGACGGGTTTTTTCACCATTTCTGGTATTTAAACTGTTATAACTCAATAACCGTTAAAGATACATGGTTAAAACTCGGAACATGTCTTTTTCAATTAGTTAACTTTAATTTTGATTCAGCAAATTTAAAAAAACAGATTTACTTTTAAAATATGATTTTTTTTTTTTTTTTTTTTTTTTTTTTTTTAAGTTACATCATTTTTTCTTTAATTTTTATTTTAAATATTTTTAATTTTTTTTAATTTAATATTTTTAAAAATGCTGAATCAAAATTAAAAATTATATATTTCTGTTTATTTAAATGATAAAAAATTTAAATTCTACAAATAATATTTCGAGTTATAACAATTTTGAATTACCCACTTTTTTAATAAATTTTAAATTAAAAAAAATTATGGGAAGTTTTATCATACGATTTTGTTTACAAATGATATAGATAATCATCACAAAAAAATTCAGATTTTTAAATCAATAAATAAAAATTATTTTAAAATGTGTCACGGACCTCCTTAAAAAGTGAAAACGGAGCTATTATAAGTTGATCGTGTTAACAAATTTATAGATTAAAAGCTATTCACAAACATTTTTTCAAAAAAAGGGGACTAATTTAGTTATTTGATTTTTTGTTTCTTTTATGCGTGTGTGTATGTCTATCGTTTGGGTATTGTTGAAAAGACCTCGTAACACCGAAATCAAAAATATATTTGTTCTAATTTTAGATACTGTCGAAAATGTGATACAAAAATATGTCCCCCCTCCCCCTTCTGCCTATTTCCGAATCTACTAAAACTAAAATTATGAAAAAAAATTAGGGGCAATAGTAATTTATTCAAACTTTGCGGGAAAATTATAGCAATTATCCTCGGTCACATAGTTTCGGAGAAAATCGCATTTTTCCGTTACACAAAAACTTTATTTTGCGGAGCTCAGCGGCAGTATTTTTAACTACCAAATTTATGAAATTGACAGGCCTGACTATTGTGGCGATTTGGAATCAAATAGTAATTTATTCAAACTTTGCGGGAAAATTATAGCGATTATCCTCGGTCACATAGTTTTGGAGAAAATCGCGTTTTTCCGTTACACACAAACTTTAATTTGCGGAGCTCAGCGGCAGTATTTTTAACTACCAAATTTATGAAATTGACAGGCCTGACTATTGTGGCGATTTGGAATCAAATAGCGTTTTCCACCCTTTTACATAAATAAATTGCTTATCAAGAAATATGCGATTTTTGTCACGTAACGACAAGTTTTCCTCTTTTCCTCGTGCTATCGTGTACCGAACTTCGTTTAAAAACTTGAACTTTGACAGCATTTTTTGAAGGATATTTCGGCAAAAAAAAAGGAAAACGCCATTCGATTACTTAGTTCCTGAATAAGAACACCTGTCATTTTTACGCGTTTCTGAACAAAAAATAATTCAATAATCAGTCCCCCGCCCACCCGGAGGGGACTGGGAGTAAGTTTTAAAAAGTTCTTTTTTTCTCATGTTTATAGTTTTTGATTTACTCCCTTTTAAAATTTTATTTTTTAAACCGTGATTATATACTGAGGTATAGCCATAGAGAGACACACACAGTCTAACTGTTTATGAAAAAAAAGGGGGGGGGGCGTGGAAGTGACAGGATTCCGAAAGCATCTTCCATATCTTGGTTTAAATAAGGAACGTTAAAAAAATCGTTTGGCTAAACTTTTAAAAAATATATGTAAATTATTTCCATTTAATATTACCTGCGAACATTTTTATTTATAAAAAAGAATTAAAATAACATTATATACGCAAACAAATAAAGGATATTAACTTATATTTAAAATACATCTATTATAAAATAAATTCAGCAACTTAGTATATTTTAAGCAACCTGTTACTAAAGTAGAATTTTATTTCTCTTTCTTCTAAGTTTTTTTAATATTGCATGATATGAAAACAGTTGAAAATATTCCCCTAACTAGTCCTACTTCTTTTTTTGCCGAAAATTACAAATGTAACATCTGCTTTTTTTTTAATCTTCTTTTCCCTAAGCATATCGTAAATTCAAATAATCTTTAAGGAAATATCATGCTGCCCGCCCCCTTGTCTCTGTCTTTCCCTCTCCTGTCATTCATATCGTCATCTTCCTAATCATACATCTACACTGCTTTCTCCTTTCCCAAAATCGCCAATACATAATCAAACCAAGATCTCCTTTCTCTGCTAAACAACCCAGCTCAGATACGAAGAGTTGAAATCCGATACTGAGTGGAAAGGGTGGTTTTCAAAGAGTCGAAGTATCGAAGAGTCGAAGAATCGAAAATCCACTCTTCAACTCTCGACTCTCCAAATCCGACACTGTGTTAAACTTGTCCAACAACTCTTTGAGTGAGTCGACTTCGACTCTTCGACTCCAAATCTCAAACTGAGTGGAAATGAAAGTTTGACTCTTTTGAGTCGAGGCAATCCATCAGCGAGGAGTCGACCGTTCGACTCTCTTGAAAGGAGTCGAGAGGTTGAGTCGACACTTCGACTCTTCGGCCAACTCTACTTCAGTCAAAGGAAAAGACCCTTTCGCCAATGCTAATCCTATGGAAGAAATTTATAAAAATATCTCGGTCGCATTTCAATATTTTTAAATGATTTCTTTTGCATTGAATAGTTGAGATTGATCTGTACAAAGGCCGTTTTTTACTTTTTCGATTTTGTTTACAGGTATTTTTTATGAGAACACTTTCATTTTCGAAACCGGTTTCAAAAGTAAAAGCATCCTCATAAAAAATATCTGCAGTCAAAATCGAAAAAGTAAAAAACGGCCTGCATACAGATCGATCTCAACTATTCAATGCAAAAGAAATCATTTAAAAATATTGAAATGCGACCGAGATATCTTTATAAATTTCTTCCATAGGATTAGCATTAGCGAAAGGGTCATTTCCTTTGACTGAAGTAGCCTCTTAATACTTGAATCGGGCGTAAATTAACATAGTTGCGCCATCTTGTGGACGGGGTGATAGGCCACATACGCGGGCTTTTAGTGCAACGTCATATATGACAGGATGTGTACCATCTGCGCATATTTTCTAAATCTTTAGTCACTCATAGAACTGAATTTTGTTTACCACATTAGTGAAAAATAATAGCGTAGCGAGAGGGGCTTCCAGATGCACTTGACACCACGATGTTTTCTTAGTCTTGTCACAGACATTTCAGCTATTAGTCAACCTGAAAAAAAAAACTTTACAATTTTATTTGCCTAAACTAAGAAAACAGTTAGGCATCTTCCTGTAGTTTAACCCCGTCCGCTACGTGGCGTGTGACCTTGATTTATGTGACCTCGCCTTTAATCTTCCGGTTACCCCTCCCAATTAAGATAGGACGGTTACTTATATCGCTTTGTTCCCCGTTGAAATAGAGTTTGAGGTGTCATAGGATTTCTTGAGACTACGTGATGGGAGAAACATCATATGTATTAGATTCCCATGTTAGATGTGAGTGCTTTGGAACTGGAACTAGAATAAAATCTACTAACTAATACGTCCTTTTTAGGTGCGTTCGTAATTATATAAATACGTAGCACCTATAGTCGTCGTTCAGTCCGTCCGTCTGTCCGTCCGTCTGTCCGTCTGTCCGTCCGTCTGTCCGCATGTAACAGAGCAAAAACTACCAAACCGAATTGTCTGAAATTTCAAATATATGATTGTTGCAAAATTTTGTCGAGCCATTTCAAATTTTATGAAAATCGGATGTATAGTTTAATTACAGGGACAGTCAAAAGTTTTTCTTTACATTACGGACAATGGGAAAAATTACTGCAAGTGGATTTTAATGATATTAGAGCCTTCCGAATGATCTGAAATTTTAAAGATATAATTGTTGCAAAATTTTGTCGAGCCATTTCAAATTTTAGGAAAATCGGATGTATAGTTTAATTACAGGGACAGTCAAAAGTTTTTCTTTACATTACGGCCAATGGGAAAAATTATTGCAAATGCATTTTAATGATATTACAGCCTTCCGAATGGTCTGAAATTTTAAAGATATAATTGTTGCAAAATTTTGTTGAGCTATTTCAAATTTTAGGAAAATCGGATGTATAGTTTAATTACAGGGACAGTCAAAAGTGTTCCGTTACATTACGGGGAATGGGAAAAAGTTATTGGAAGTGCATTTTAATGATGTATCAGACTATGCACTTTATGAAGTGCAAAAAATTATACATTCAGTACAATATGGGGTGCAAAAAATAATTATAAAACTAGTTATAGTACGAACGCACCTCATTTGCCACGTTTGACGAGCAATTTCCAACTTGTTTCTGTTAGTTTTTAGAAAATTCACGAAGTTTGCCAAAATTAAATGTACAAGACAACAATTTTTAATTTTCATTGCAGTTATTTTTAGTTACTAATTAGTGTTTTATTTATTGCGTAAACGCTCTCAGGAAAATCCAATTTCGCTAGTTTAAAGATAAAAGTTATAAATGTCTTATTAGCTAAACATTTCCGTTGAAAGATAAAAAAAAGGAAAAAAATGTGTTTCTCATAAATGTAAAAATATTACATAATTATCGAATTTTATGAATTGACACAATAGTAAAGTTGAACAATTGCTGTTATATATGTATTATGTGTGTATTCATTAAGTTAGTCAATGGGTCCTGGTTCAATTCTAGGTTTGGACACTTTTTCATTCTCTTGGCTCTACGCCTTTTAAGCAATTAAAATTTGAAAATTACTAAATTCAAGGGGTGTGAAATTTTTCTACGAAAATTACCAAAATTATATATAAATTTTATTCACTTTGATAGATGCTGGATTTTCTTTTCGTTTCGTGTTTTTCCCATGGTTGGTGGCTCACGAGCATTATTCCATCCAGTGCTGCAGTTGCAGCCTTGCCAACAGACAAGAGTGATAAGTACTAGACTTAGCATCGTCCAGGTAGCATAGTGGCAAACCATTCGAGCGTGTAGTCTATGACAGTAGTTCGATTCCAGGCATGGATACTTTTTCACTCTGTTGTCTCTGAGTGAAAAGTCCTTTTTCCAATATATATTTTTTTAAGTATTGAGTTTTCACCAAATAAAATTTTTTCTGTTTTTATATGTATACAACCTATATAAAATAAGTTCCAGCATTGAAAAATTCATAGTGGATAAAAATACAGTCACCTGAAAATGCCTTAAAGGTAAATGTTCTAACCTCTGTTACTGGACACCATCCACTCGATTTACAACATTTATATATTTATCAAAATTTTATTTCTAGTGTATTATATCATTATTTGTGTACTAGACTTCAATAAGTAATTTTATATTAAAAAGAATACAACAATCAGGATAAATTTGTATAATAATATGTAACCTCTGCATTCAAGATAAAATTTTCAGTTCCCTGTACTAAATATATTTTTAAATGGTCAAATAGTTTTAGTATATTGAAAGAAAGGATGCCTTTTGATGTTTTGGGAGCATTTTTTAAGACCTACACATATACAACAAGAAAAATGTAGAGAAAAAGTGCGAGTAACAGAAATTGTATATACTAACAGGGATTACATTTTTGTAACAAAAGTTACATTGAGCAACACAAATTAGACAGTAGAGGGTATTTACATTATTCTACAACAATGACACCACTGAAGCACTTTGAGGGATTTTTATTATGTATATATACGAATTTTAAAATAGATTCTTGATAATTTATCTACATCTGTTACAAATACGTGTAGTAACAAAAGTTACAGGTAACAGATGATACGTTTAACAAAGAAAAAAAAAAATGTATTTTCCATAGTTTTATAAAAATATGTAAATCTTGCATTTATTTAAATAAAATTAACTTAATTTCATATAATAAAAATAAAACTTTAATTAAATTGACAATACTTAAATTTAAAATTTATGTAACAAAGGTTACAAACAGAAAACACACTAACCTGGAATTCTGATGTTTCAGCTCATTAACCACATGTTTGCACAATTAATTTAATCTTTCAATCTTTCGAATCAAATCTTCAGTTAGCATATCTTTCCTAATATTTTTATCTGCAAGTAAGCTCAGTAGTACCCTCTGTTTTGGACAATGGAAGTCATTTCTTTGGTAAGAAAAGTTGCAGAAACAGAAATTAAAATGTCAGTGTACAAAATTTAATCTTAAAATAAAATAATAAAAAATTAATATATTAGTGTTTCAGGCCTAACTAGTTAAAATACTATAGTTTATAATTACATAAAACCTGTTAAAAATATGATACTAAATATTATTAGTTAAAAGTTTAGGCTGAAAACTACGCCTATAGGTAGCTGGACAGATTGTTTTGTTAGTCAAGATACATAAAAATGGATAATTTAATTTTAAAATAATATCTTTTTAAACATTTTTTTTTTTTTTCTAATGAAGTCCTTACAGGTTATTTTAATGGAAACAAAAAAATAAAAAGTGTTCTTTCCCATTTTACATAGAAAAAAATATTCTAATTGTGAACGTGAAAAGGACATAATTTTTTTGTTTCACCCACTGCATGTTTCTTGTAGGCGGAGCTTTTCACTGCAAGAATATTACATGTTTCTTGTAGGTGGAGCTTTTTAAAACAAGAATATTACATATTTTTCTCACGCAGAACTTTTCACAAAATTTAAAAACAATATTATCTTGAAACTTTTTATAGTTTTATGGTAATTTCGCTATGAAGATTCAGTTTGCATACTTAAAAACAATTTGTACTCGTATTTACGAGACGCCAGGTCTTAGAGCCATAAAAATAATTTTTGAAAATAATTTCTGAAAAGTAATGTTTTAATTTTACAAGAAAATTTAAAAATCGAACTGGATTTAATAATAACAATAATGAGATAAAACTTTTGAATAAAATCAAGATAATAAATATTAATTTAGTTTAGAAAATAGAAAAAGAACTACAAAAGTGAAACAGATAAAATTCAGGGTAATTTTGGTCCGCATTTTCTCTATTTTCATATGCCACACTCTTATTTTAATACTATTGTTTCAACTAGGATCATAAAAGAAACGAAATGATTCTAAATTATTGTATGACTATAAAAAATTAAGGAATAATAATGATAAAAGCTATAAAAAAAAAAAAAAAGAATTTTTATCCTGGTTCAAAGTTACCCAGCCATTTAGAGTAACTTTGCACCATTTGATAAATATTATCTAAAATAATTTATTATAAAAAAAAGTATTATAGTTAGGACAACTTTGAACCCGAAAAAATGTTGTGAATATGTAAAGACTCCGAATTTACATTTCCCAACATCGCAAGATTTGTATAATTTATGATATGATATTACAACGAATATCAGGCATAAGAAAAGTGGAAGAAGATTACCATGAACATTTAGAAATTAAAAAAATCTGTTTATTGTTCATATAAAACATAAAAATGCAGTGGAAAACAATTGTCAATGTTTTATCTCAATAATATATCCATAGTTATAGTAAAACATACTAGTACTAGTATTATTCAAACAAGAATAAAAAATGCCGAATGTATGAAATGTCAAATTTGAGTAGCTACGCCCCGAAAAACGCCTTTAAATGAATTGAATGTATTTTACACATATTTGTGAAAATAATTACATGTTATATCTAATGTTCATTTTCGGCAATTCTATAAAATATGCATGCAAATATGGGAAAATTTTTGACAGTAGCACCTATAATTAGTAAATTATAAACATCAATATAACTTTGAGCCGGCTCAAAGTTACCCTGAAAATGTGGTAAAATGTTAGTGCATTCTTATTTTACATGTTATTAACTGTTAATAAATAAGTAATCACAAAATATTATCACATTTACAGCATTTAGATAATAATATGTCTGATAATTGAGTATATTGTTACTTACTATGAAAATTTAATTGGATTACAACAACTTCAAAACAGCATTTAAAATTACCTTGAAAGCAGTACTTCACAAAAATAGTTAGATGATGCATTTAATTGCGTATAATGTTGCTAATTTATTTTCTAAAATAAGGAGTACCCGTAAGGCATGGTGACGTCACAGCGACGTCGTTGTGAAGTCACACTGTGATTTTGTGACCGTCGATGTGACGTCACAGTGACTAGAATGCGAGGTCGTTATGGCCGTTTCAGAGGACGTTTGTGACGTCACATTGTGACCACTCTGTGAAGTCACGGTGTGACAAATTTGTGAAAAGTGTGTCATTTGTGACTATTTTGGCATTAACTTTGTGACGAACCTGTGACGAAAGCGACAATGCTTTGAAGTCACATTGTGACAAATTTGTGAAATATGTGTCATTTGTGACGAACTTGTCATAAACACTGTGATTTCAAATGAAAATCAAATTTCAAATTAATTGCTTAAAAGACGCAAATAGTGAAAAAGATTCCATGCTGGGACTCGAACCCGGGCCATCAGTACAGCACACTGACATTCTACCGACTAAATCACATGGAACGATACCCAGGCTGGAAAATTTCTCACTATTACATGTTGGCAAGGCTACAAACGCAGCAAAAGATGGAATATTTAGCGTGAACCACCCACATGATGCAAACACGAAACTTAATTAAATCCAGCATTGATTGAAATTATATTAATACTTGGAAATTTTTCCAGAGAGAACCATTCGCCTTGCATACAATATTTCAAATGAAAGTCAAATTTCAAATTAATTGCTTAAAAGGCAATTTTAATTTGAAATGTTGTATGCAGGGCGAATGTTTCTCCCTGGAAAAATTTCCAATTATTAATATAGTTTCAATCGATGCTGGATTTAATTAAGTTTCGTGTTTACCCCATGTCGATGGCTCACGATAAATATTCCATCTTATGCTGCGTTTGTAGCCTTGCGAACATGTAATAGTGAAAAATTTTACGGGCTGGGCGTCGTTCCATGTGGTTTAGTCGGTAGAATGTCAGTGTGCTACACTGATGGCCCGGGTTCGAGTCCCGGCATGGAATCTTTTTCACAATGTTGGCCTTTGCGCCTTTTAAGCAATTAATTTGACATTTGATTTTCATTTGAAATATTGTATATAAGGCGAATGATTCTCTCTGGAAAAATTTCTAAGTATTAATACAGCGATGAATTTTAAAATAAAATTTTGCTGTAAATATAAAATCTTATCTTTTTACCGTACTTTTTAGCAAAATGTCGCTACTTTGGAGTCCTATTCTTCTAAAACATTTTACATTTTTCCACTTAAAAAACAATGCTTATCAACTGACATATTTTTTTATTAAGTTCTATGCTTGATATTTAGAATGTGTAAGTTTTTTAATTTGTTTTGATTTGTCATCGCTTTATTAAATACGAACATGGAAACTAACGGATATTAATACAACTATTATTTATAGAGCGGCATGATAAGCGATATTTATTTAAATTTTTTATTCCCGTGTATATTGTACTTTGTGAATATGAGCTAAATAGATTTGGTATGTTTTATAGGAAAAGACTGATCTGGGAAATAGAAAAAAAAAAAAAAAAAAAAAAAAAAACGAGTAAGAAAAATCATGCGTTAAGCATAGATTAAAATATACTTTCCAACACTTTCTGAATGCTTTAACAAGACATCGTAATTTAGGGAAATGACGTAAATAAGATAACTAAGTAAACATTTTAGAAAACGCATAAAACATTTGAAAAACTGATTTCAGCAGTTACCGTCCATAGCCAAATATGTTTTCCAATTCTTTTAAACAGCCCTTATTTGATCTGTAGGTTGATACACTGAAAAAAATGAAGTACTCAAAAATGAGCAAACCGACGTACTCATATTGAATTGAATATTTTTGGATCGAAAATGAACCTATGCTTTCTCTATTTTGAAGCATCACATGTTATCAAACCCAAACAAACAAATAGTTTTGTACCCTGTAATGGTTCATTTCATTTATGGCGGCATAAATGATGTTTATTAATGTAAATATTAAATTATGCACAGCATTTTAAAAATAATTGCTTGGAAATAATGTTCTTGTCATAAAAATATTCGATTTGAGTATCTTGTTAAGAATTTTGTTATTTTTCTTGATAAATAATCAATTAAACATTTCTTGTTAAGAACTTTGGACGGGAAATAAATGTCAGTACATTTTTACTTTACATTTTAGGGGTTTTTTTTTTTGGGGGGGGGGGGGCAGTACATAACGATTCATATTTGATCACAGCCATGGAATAAAAAATGAGTACATGTGTTTCTCAACTTTGAGTACATTTGGATCGGAGCTATTTTGTGCATGTGACGCATTTAAAATTGAGTACTTTTTACTCAATTTTGAGTACCCATTTTTTTAAGTGTATATATACTATATAATGGGAAAATTTAGTTTAGCAAGAAAACGCCTAACAGGTTGAAATTCATTTTCAGCAATTTATACTAATGTATGGAAACATACTTGAATACCTTTGTACAACCCTGTAGTTTACCTAAAATCTTTATTACACGCCACTATTTAGTTAAAATTTAATTCAAACTAAGACACTCTTAAAACTGCTGAAATCACATTTCCAGAAATTATAATATATAGACGGCCATGTATCCAATTCTTTACGTGACCCTGTATATCATTTTATCTATATTCTACAAATATTTCTTGGTAAATTAAATGCAGTTCAGCGAAAAAAAGCATAACTCATTTAAAAACCACCTTTAAGCAATTTGCGCCCATACCCAGTAATCCTTACGAATACTTTTGTGTAACCTTGTATAGGAATTAAAGCATTTATATACACCATACACTATGCATAAATATAGTGAATCATAAAAGTGCATATCATAATTAAAAATATATTTCCAGCAAAATGATTCGCTAATGAACAGTACTTCGGATACAATATGGTATCTGAAAGATTTTGTGTGTCCCTGTAAATGCTATATACGTATTATTCTTATTATACATGAAATAATTTATAGTATGTAATCCTCAGCGACATACATCAATTTCATTATATATAAAATAGATTAACATAATTAAAGTATGCCGCAAACAATTCCCTCCACCTCTATATCATTATGTATTTGAATTCCTTTTTTAGTCCTGTAAATGAACAATAACTATTCTTTGCATCGCATAGTCAACAGAATGCATATTTTAGTGCACTTCATAAATGCATATAAATTTTATTCTGTTTGAAAGCGTGCGTAAAATCATAAAAAATCATTTGAAACGACTTTTTCCCAAAGGCCGTAATGTAACGGAAAACTTTTGGCTGTCCCTGTAAATGAACAAAGCATGCTAGAAACTTCATCACAAATAGGTACCGTGCGATGGTAAACGTCAATACCATCCAAAAATTTCAGGGCAATCCGAGTATATTTTCGAGAGTTAGAGTGCGCACAGACTGCTTGACAGACAGACGGAGAGACAAACCGAAGTCATAAGCACTTTTCAACTTGTGTCCTACATTATGTATCCTGTATTATATGAACTTTAAAAAAATATATACTAAAGCAGTTTAATCTATAACTTCCTATCAGGCATGAAAAATACTTTATTTCAATGCTTAAATATCATATTTTACTTTTTAGTGCCAATAATTACCCGAATCATACACGTAAAAAATTAATTTACAATAGAAGAAAATTTAATAACCCATTCAGAATGTCTATAATTAAATGTTTCATTAAAATCACAAACAGAAAAAATGCTTACATACAATTAAAAAAAATAAATATACCAATTTGAAAAAAACTAAAAATAATAATTAGTATTTATAATTGTACTGTTAAACAACAGCAAACTACAATAGATAAATTAAATGCATTATTAGATTTAACAATATCTCAAAAATATTTCCATATGGTATAAGGAATTCCTATTATTTTATAATTTTGGCAAATGTTAAATCTGAAAACATTGGTTTGAAGATTTAGGATTTTAAAAGGTAATTTAAAATATTATTAGCACTAAAAGAAAATTCTTTCAAATGTTTCACTACTGTAATATGTTAAAAATACATTTTCCCAGTATAATGTTAATTTCTAATCTGAAACAGTTTCGTAATCTCATGATAATCGAACATCATATTTAACCCCAAAATAATAATAACTATAAATGTTAGTAATCAAAAAATAGCAAGAAGCCGATAAGATAATTCCAAATCATTGTCGTTCCATAGATTTTTAATCCCAAGTAAGAGTAAATTAATGTTTATATTAATTCCAGTATGAATGTAGGCATGAATGTCTCTGCGCAGTTTCTTTTTTTTTTTTTTTTTTTCAAGCGATGGCAGATTAAAACATTTTTCTTCACAGTTATCAAATTGGAAAATAACGCTTCTGACAGTTAAAGATCAGTCTCTTACAAATATAACTATTTAACTCATAATATACAACCAGGAATAAAATATTTAAATTAAATAAAACTTACATGCACGTTCCATTAATATCCGTGTATCCTAAAATGGTCATTTCCTTATCTTAAAGTGTTGTAGACGTGTTGTTCTAAAACAAGTGAACTATTTCCCGCGTATTCTCATATTTATTTTTCTGTGGTCAGACGATTTTCGAGCAGATGGTTTGTTACAGATTGTTTGTTTTTGTATACAAGAAATATGGAATTTGAACGCGCAGAAATTTTCTGAAAGTATCATTCATTAAAATTTTGTATTTGAAGAAATGTCCAATGTATTTAATCTTTTCTTTTTATCCGTACCAAATAATTCAAGTTAAAATGTATTGTAAAGTTCCTTTTTTCTAAATAATTATAATAATAATATTCATAATTAGAGTTTATTAGATAAAACATTGTTTAAATTTTTAAAAGGTGTAAAAATAAATTTAATGTATTACCCCCCCCCCTTTTTTTTTCTATTTTTTTAAAGTAAAGTTTGTTTTCCTTTATTTTCGGAAAATGCTAATTTTATTTTAAAAGTCTGAAAGAAGTAGAATTTATGACTTGAATACAAATTATAAAAATATTCTAAAGCAAGAAATGCATAGATGACTAAACTCTGAAGACTCTTTCTACATGCTCATTAAAAGGTGCAGATTTAACTGTAATAGAAAATTTTTAGTTTGAAACCACAGAAGTGTTTCGAATAATTCTGGTCGGTAAAAAAAGAAAGAAAGAGTGAAATTTCCTCCCAGCAAACTAAATATGTAAAGTGTATAAATTTAATATTCGTAATTGTAAATATATTATCCAAATGCTAGATAAAATTGAAATCATGAAAAAGTATACATTCACTGTCTTAGATATCAAATTGATAAAATATAGCCTAAAAATTTAGTTTATTAATGCTTGTATCGTGCACTTTATTTATTATGCCCCCCCCCTCCCCTTTAGTGACGGAAGTTACCATTTGCTATCCACTAATATATTTTCATTCCTTATGCCGCTGTAACTCGTGGCTGTTTAAAATATTTCTCTTCATTTTCAAAGATTTTTGAAGTTCATATTTTTTGTCACACTGTGACTTACAATATGCTGGTTTTTTTGTCACATATGTGACGTGGCGTACGTTACATAGCAGTGACATAACAGAGACGTCACATTTTTTTTTAATTGCCAGAAAAATATAATTTTACAAAAAGTAACATGTTTTGAAGAATTTTCGTAAGTTTTTAAAGTTTTCTAAGAAGTTCACATTTCAGTCACAATGTGACATCACTGAGTGGTGGCATTTCGGTCCCAGATGTGACGTGAGCACAGTGACTTGCAGTGACGTCACAGTGACGTCACCGTGACCATGCATGCTATGAGGGTAGAAATCCTAGTTTAGAACTTTGCCAACAGAGCACAGTTCTGGAGCTTATTTAGTCTTTTGGAGTGAAAAATATTGAAAATTAGGTGGTGGTGCAAAGTTTCACCCCATGGTTCAAAGTTACCCTGAATGACTGTACAAGTTTTTTTTGTTGTTGTTGTTTTGTTATTTCTTGAAAACTTTAGATTAACCAAGCTTTTCCAGCTGTTAGAGAAGTTTCGAATAACGTATTAACGTGTTTTCTCAAACATCTAGAAAGAATCTGACAGTATAAATTCCGGTATAATTTTGCATTAAAAGAATCTCTGAAAGTGGCTTTTTTTTTCTTTAAATTGTACGATTTTGACTATTCGAATTTCGCCAGTTGAATAATAATTGGGAACAATTTGCGAATTCGCCCGGAGTCCGCCATCTTGTTTCTTTGTTGGTCATTTATAACCACTTTATGCTTAATTTTCGAAAATTTAGAGATTAAACATAAACAACAACAAAAATAAAGAAATCCAAATAAAGAAATTTAAAATCGGCGATGATCAACAAAGAAAAAAGATGGTGGACTCGGGGCGAATGCGCAAGTAGTACCAATAACTGTACTATCAACATAAACTCACTAAAAGAAAATGTTATTTCTAAATACTCACACCAGTAAAAATAAAAGAAATTACCTGTGATAGAATAAATGACAAAACTTAAGGCAATCACCAGGCTCAGAAGAATGATTTTGTAAAACGGGTGAACGCCTGTACGGCATTAAGTTTCCCCGTTGAATTAGAGTTGGAGATATGCCTCATAGGATTTCCTGAGACTGCGTCATACGTGAAACATCATATGTGTTAGATTCCTTATATTAGATGTGAGTGCTTTGGAACTGGAACTAGAATAAAACCTACTAAAACATTTTTTTTCCCTGTAATTTTTTAAAAAATTCACGAAGTTTGCCAAAATTAAATCTACAAGACAATAATTTTTAGTTTTCATTGCAGTTATTTTTGGTTACTAATTATTTTTTATTTATTGCACAAACGCTCTCAGGAAAATCCAATTTTGCCAGTTCAAAGATAAAAGTTATAAATGTCGTATTAGCTAAACATTTCCGTTGGAACACAAAGGAATGTGCTTCTGATGAATGTTTAATATGAATAACATTGCATAATTTTCGAATTTTATGAATTGACGCAATAATAAACTTGAACAATTGCTGTTATATACGTATTATGTGTGTACTCATTAAGCCGGTCAATGTGTGCTGGTTCAGTTCTAAGCTTGGACACATTTTCTTTTGTTGGCTCTTTCAAGCAATTAAAATTTGAAAATTACTAAATTAAAGCGTATGAAATTTTCTACGAAAATTACCAAAATTATATATATAGTTTTATTCACTTTCATAGATGCTGGATTTCCTTTTCGTTTCGTGATTTTCCCAGGGTTGGTGGCTCACGAACATTATTTCATCAAGTGCTTCAGTTGCAGCCTTGCCAGCAGGTAAGAGTGAGAAGTGCTAGACTTGGCATCGTCTAGTAGCTTAGTGGCAAACCATTCGTCCGTGTAGTCTATGATCATGGTTCAAGTCCAGGCTTGGATACTTCTTCACTCTGTTGTCTCTGGGTGAAAAAAAAATTAAGACCTTTTCCCAATATATTTTTTAAAGTATTCAGTTTTCTCCAAATATTTTTTTTCTGTTTTTATATGTATACAACTTATATAAAATCAGTTCCAGCATAGAAAAATTCATAGTTAGGATAAAAATACACTCACATGAAAATGCCTTAAATTTAAATATTCTAACATCTGTTACTGGACAACATCCATTCAATTTACAACATTTATATTCCTATCAAAATATTATTTCTAGTGTATTATATCATCATATCATCATTAGCGTACTAGACTTCAATAAGTAATTTTATATTCAAAAGAATACAATAATAGGGGTCAATTTATTTAACAATATGTAACCTCTGTTACTTGTGTTCAACATTACAGCCAAAATTTTCAGTTTCCTCTACTAAATATATTTTTAAATGGTCAAATAGTTTTAGTATATTGAAAGAAAAGATGCCTTATGAAGTTTTGGGAACATTTTTTGAGAACTACTCATATACAACAAGAAAAATGTAGAGAAAAAGTGCGAGTAACAGAAACTGTATGTAGTAACAGAAGTTACTTTTTGTAACAGAAGTTACATTGTGCAGCACAAATTAGACATAAAAGGTGTATTTGCATTAATCTAAGTACAATGACATCACTCAAGCACTTTGATGGATTTTTATTATGCATATGAATTTTAAACTAGATTTTTGATAATTTATCTACATCTGCTAAAAATATATTGAAACAAAATTTACAGGTAACAGATGTTAGATTTAACAAACAGAAAATTTGTATTTTCTATAGTTTAAAAAAATAAAAATAAAAGCGTAAATCTTGCATTTATTAGGATGAGTGAAGCGAATCCTCTACTAGGCTACACAAATTACATTTTGTCGTACACTTTACAAAAAAACTATTCAGTATTTTGACTTGATATTAAACATAAAAATAAATTATGATCTGTAGATTTGCACGATACTATTTTTTTACAGAATAACTTTAAAAAATTAATTATTTTAATTAATTTATTTTACATGTTTTTCCATTACGTACGTATTTTAGCAAATAAAAAATGAAACACGTACATTTTCAGAAGAAAAATAAATAATAGATTTAGTAATCATACGTAGAATCATGATTAATTAAATAGTTTCAGGATTTCTTTTATGAAATTTTTAAAATACCTTTTTTAAGAAAATTATGGCACATTTTTAATGAATTAAAATTTGTAAAAGTTCAATTATTTACATTTAATTATAAAAGTATTTTTCAGTGTTAAGAATTCAAATATACAATTTATTTTGATTCCGTGAAATCATTTACGCAGACGATACTTAATCATTTTAAAAGAATTACATTATAATTTTTTATTTTTTTTGTAAATTGGCAACAAAAGGCTTGTAAATAAATATAATTAATTGTTAAATTCGTTATATCATAAGAAATTCCGAGGAAATTCTTAGTTATTTTGGTGAATTTACCTTTCTAAAATTAAAATGCGTCAAAACATAAAATAAAGTTTTTGCTCAATAATGATGCAAAAATAATGTAAAAAACATTGTTACTTTCAAATATTTTTCTTATTAAATAATGCTTCGCGCATCCAAACAAAGCATGGCTTTTTCTAGTTTAAATTAAATTAACTTAATTTCATAAAATTAAAACAAAACTTTAATTAAAATGACAATATTTAAATTTAAAATTAATGTAACAGAGGTTACAAACAGGAAAAGCACTAACCTGGATTTCAGATGTTTCAGCTCATTAAACACATGTGTGCAGAACAACTTCAATCTGCCAATCTTTCGAATCAAATCTTCAGTTAGCATATCTTTCCTAATATTTTAATTGCAAGTAAGCTCAGTAGTACCCTCTGTTTTGGACAATGGGAGTAATTTCTTTGGTAAGAAAAGTTACAGTAACAGAGGTTAAAATTTCAGTGTACAAAATTTAATCATAAAATAGAACAATAAAAAATAAATATATTAGTGTTTCAGGACTAACTAGTTAAAATACTGTGTTTTATAATAACATAAAACCAGTTGAAAATATGAATTTAAATATTATTAGTTAAAAGCTTCATTTGAAAACTATGATTATAATATGATTATAATATGATTGAATATGATTATAATATATGATGATAAACTATGATGATGATGAGTTCCATATCCTGTGCCGGAAGATTTTTGGCGAAAAAAAATCTCGCCAAAATGCCGTTTTGGCGACATGAAAATTTTTCCAAGATTGCAGAAAAACATCATTTTTAAATCTTTATATTAATTATAAATCAATGATTGTGCACCATTTTTAAAGATAGAAAATGATAAAAGCATGGATTTATAAATTACACAAAGATTTAAAAACGAAGTTTTTGCGCCATCTTGGAAATTTTTTTCCGATACAATTACACAAATTTTAGCAGCATTCTAAATAAATGTCCTTTTTGAGATTAATACTTGTTATTGTCAGGGGGGGGGCTCTGCCCCCCTGAACCACCCGTTCTTAAAACATTTTTGACAATAAAAAAAGAGAAAAAAACTGGCCAGAAACTTTTTATAAATTTCAACAATATTTCAAAAACTATTATTTTTAATGCAGGTAAAATCCCGCTCACAACTACCAAAAGGAAAAAAAGTATAAAAAAGATGTATAAAAATAGAAAAAATTTATAAAAATAATTTAAAGAAATAATAGAAAAGATGGAACATAGAAAAAACGTATAAAAATAATTTAAAAATGCTTACACACACACAAAAAAAACATTAAGAATTTAATGTTTATAAAATGATCCCATTTAGGGTCTGAAACAGGGTACCAACTATTCATCTGAAAAAGCACATGTTTAGATTTATTTAGAATGCTGCTAAAATTCGAGCAATTGCATCGGAAGAAATTTTCAAAGTGACGCAAAAACTTCGTTTTTAAATCTTTATGTAATTTATAAATCCATGTTTTTACATCATTTTCTCTTTTTAAAAATGGTGTAAAATCATTGATTTATAAATAATATAAAGATTTAAAAATGATGTTTTTCCGCAATCTTGGAAAAATTAACGAGACTTTACTTACATCGACCAGCACAGAGAGTAATCGGAATGCGAGTGTCAGTGTGGCGTCGGAGCAAATTCTTATCTAACCGAATTCAAAATTTGCTGACTAACAGTTCCCGTGATACTAGTAAACCAATAAGCTTCAAGATCTCACGTCAACCAGTTGTCCGGTTTTAAAAAGGCATTTCCGAAAAAAAGCAACCCTAAAGCCGTTCCAACGATCCGAAATCCGACGAATAAACTTAAACCAGATCGAAACATTTATCGCCAAATCTTCCGGCACAGGTTATGGGACTCTTCCCAAATACTATGTTTTATAATAACATAAAACCAGTTGAAAATATGAATTTAAATATTATTAGTTAAAAGCTTCATTTGAAAACTATGATTATAAACTACTGTTTTGTAAGTCAAGATAAATAAAAATGGATAATTTAAATTTTAAAAAAAATATTTTTAAGCATATTTTTCTATTGAAGTCCTTACAGGTTATTCTAATGGAAACAAAAAAAAATGTAAAGAGTTTTTTCCCATTTTACATAGAAAAAAAAATTCTAATTGCGGACATGAAAAGGACATAATTTATTTTGTTCCCCCCACCCCCCTACATGTTTCTTGTAGGCGGAACTTTTCACTGAAAGAACATTAAATGCTTTTTGTAGGCGGAGCTTTTTAAAGCACGAATATTACATATTTCTTGCACGCAGAATTTTTCGCAAAATTTATAAACATTATTATCTTGGAGCGTTTTATAGGTTTATGGTGATTTCGCTATGAAGATTCAGTTTGCTTATTTATAAACATAATTGGTACCCATGATTACCAGACCACAGGTAATAAACTTAAAAATAATTTCTGAAAAGTAATGTTTTAATTTTAAAAGAAAATAGTAAAAATCGAACTGGATTTAATAATAACAATAATGAGATAAAACTTTTGAATAAAATCAAGATAATAAATATTAATTTAGTTTAGAAAATAGAAAAAGAAGTACAAAAGTGAAACAGATAAAATACACGTTTTTTAATGTTTTTTTATTACTTTTGTTTATTTTTGTTATTTCTTTTAAACTTTAGATTAACCATGCTTTTTCCAGCGGTTAGAGAAGTTTCAAATAATGTATTAACGCGTTTTCTCAAACATTTAGAAAGAATCTGACAGTATAAATTCCGTTATGATTTTGCATTAAAAGAATCTCTGTAATTGATTTTTTTTCTTCAAATTGTACGATTTTGACTATTTATATTTCGTCAGTTGAATAATAATTGGGAACAACTTACGAATTTGCCCGGAGTCTGCCATCTTGTTTCTTTGTTGGTCATTTATAACCACTTTATGCTTAATTTGCGGAAAATTTAGAGATTAAACATAAACAACAACAAAAAGAAATAACAACAAAAAGAAATAAAGAAATCCAAATAAAGAAATTTAAAATCGGCGATGATCAACAAAGAAACAAGATGGCCGACTTTGGGCGAATGCGCAAGTAGTACCAATAATTGTACATGTACAATCAACATAAACTCACTAAATGAAAATCTTATTTTTTATTACTAAAACTCACACCAGTAAAAATAAAACATAATTATCTATCATTCAATAAATGAGAATACTTCACTTACTCACCTGAACTAAGAAAATTACAGTTTATAAAACGGGTGAATGCCCGTACGGCATTAAAATTCCCCGTTGAATTACAGATTTGAGATATAAATCACTGGATTCCCTGTGATGGGAGAAACATCTTTTGTATTAGATTTCTATGTTAGATGTGAGTGCTTTGCAACTGGAACTCGAAGAAAATCTGCTAATTAATACGTCCTTTATTCTGTTAGTTTTTAGAAAGTTCACGAAGCTTGCCAAAATTAAATCTACAAGACAATAGTTTTTAGTTTTCACTGCAGTTATTTTTAGCTAGTTTTTTATTTATTGCATAAACGCTCTCAGGAAAATCCAATTTCGCCAGTTTAAAGATAAAAATTATAAATATCTTATTAGCTAAACGTTTCCGTTGAAAGACAGAAAAATGTGTTTCTGATAAATGTAAAAATTAATAACGTTGCATAATTTTCGAATTTTATGAATTGACACAATAATAAACTTGAACAATTGCTCTTATATACGTACTAGCAGGCTATGCCCTCAGCGGTGGTCCATTTTTCCAAACGAACATTGAATAAAACGAAATGGTGAGTTTAACTTTCTATTTTAAAGCAGTAAATACCATCACTTGGAATGTCGTTCCGCACTGCTGAAAAAGATGCGAACGCCATTGCGATATTATACTATCTTATGCCTTGGACAAAATTCGGGCAATTAATAAACAACTCTTTTAGATGATCATTTAAAGTAGAATTTGGTATGGAAATGACGCAGTGATGACAACAGGAATTAAAATGTTCTCTAGTCATCACACAATTAAAATAAAGAGCACATAAAATGATTGCAGAGATTGATTATTGAAATATAAGAACATTCGGATCGTTCATTTGCATTTGTTTATTCTTGAACTCCCGGCCTCTCAACTCTAGCTATATGTGGTTCTAGTAGCTTAAATCTAATCTCATTACATGGTACATTACATTTTAATAAACATCCTCTTCTGTCAGGTCTGCTACTGTTTTCCATCTGTCTATTCCAGCAGAGTAAATAGAATAAAAAATATAGGACAAAAAACTAATAGGACAATAAAACAACAAACTGGGGTGTTTTACAGCAAAAAGTGTTCAAAAATACTTTAAATGTCTGAAATTATATGATTTTACCATATGTTTGAGACGGGGAGGCACACATTTACCCTAAAATTTAAATATTTTACTCAACAATCATAATTTTAAGTACTTTCTATATAATTCAAATAAGAATATAAAAATTTACTTCCAAATGTGCTCATACACTTAAAACTAGTATGTTATGGCCATCACAAAACTTTCTTCTATATAAATCACGTCAATTAAATCATTTAAATAGTACAAGAAATAACAACATTTAGCACCAATTCATATCAAAGTATATCCGAATTTGAAGGTGGATGAAAATTCGTGCATTAGTTATTGAGATACAGCTATAGTGGAAATTCTGAAAAATGTAGCATAGCAGCGATTCTGTTGAGCGATTTACATCAAAAATAAGCAGCACTAAATGATATCAAGATATACCTGAATCTGAAGTTTGTTGAAAATCTAAGCATTAGTTCTTGAAATAAAGATATTGCGGAAATCGCAAAAAATACAGCATAGCAGTGCCACCTGTTGAGCGATTTACACCAAATATTAAACAGCACTAATTTATACGTCAATTCATGTCGAGGACTAACTAAATCTGATGTTTGTTGAAAATCCGTGCAATAGTTCTTGAGAAACAGCTCTTGCGGGAATCGTGAAAAATGCAGCACAGCAGCGCCCCCTGTTGGGCGATTTACACCAAAAATTAAACAGCACTAACTTTTATCAGGGACTAACTGAATCTGATGTTCGATGAAAATTCGTGCAGTTTTTCTCGAGTTAGAGCTATTGCGATAATCATGAATAATGCAGCATAGCAGCGCCACCTGTTGGGCGATTTTTACAAAAACGTAATCAGCTCCAAACTATGTCCTGGACTAACTAAATCTGAAGTTTTATGAAAATTCGTGCAGTAGTTCTTGAGATATAGCTATTGCAGAAATCGTGAAAAATGCCGCATAGCAGCGCCACCTGTAAGGCGATTTTCACCCAAAACTAATGAGGTCTAGTTTATATCAAAGTCTAACTGAATATTCAGTTTTGTGAAATTCCGTGCTTTAGTTCTTGAGATAGAGCGCCCACAAAATTTTTGTCACATACAGACTCACAGAGTGACAAAGTGACGGAGTGACAGAGTGACAGAGTGACAGACAGACTCACAGACAGACATTTTCTAAAAACCATCAAATTGTGTTCTGGGCATTCTAAAACGTATAAATCCGTCGAAAACTGGAAGTCGAAATTTTTCACGAATCCAATACTTTCTTCTTTTAAAGATAGAAGAAAGTAAAAACACTATTATTGTGAGCATTGTTCCGGCTTATGTCAGTCTTCTGCCTTTTGGCTTAAAATCGCATTGTTTGGCGACCAAGGTAGTAAACGAATAGAATGTAACTCACAAGTATGTCCAGTTTTACAACTACTTTTGAAAGTTTCTCTTGTTAGACATACATATATATATATAAATATATAATATTTTATTTATGCGTTTATATTATTTTTATTCGTATTATATACAAATTAGTTACTACTTGATTATCCCGTCGACCAATTGAGCCAAAATATACAAATCGCCAAATTATTAGCCAAATTATACAAATGACATAATTTTTATTTTCAATAACGAAAGAAAAAATAAATTAGTAAAACATTAATAAAATAAAAATAAAACGTCGAATTAAAATTCACTTGATGACGCAACAAACACGTGTAAAGCGTTTAATGTCAAGTAAATTTGACATTTGCGATTTCCCATTATTGGTAGTTATTCTTATAGTTTGGCGATATTATTTTGGTTGACGGGATAATCAAGTAGTACCACAAATTATTTCTGTTAGTATTTAAAAGTAGATAAATAGCCCTTCTTTATGTTAAATAAATATCATAAATATTAACAAAATGCTTGTATGTATATGAAAAGTAAATAGGTTGCCAGAAAATATACATAAAATTCACTTCACTCGCTAAGGCCATTTTCTCTATCTCGCCAAAGTCCATATAATAAAAATATACCAAATACTCAAATCTATTGCCTGATACTAAGTAATCACAATAATGTAAATAACTGTTAGGCACAGATGTCATATACGTACCGGGTTTAGCGCGATTTTTTTCACGCCAATTCGGCGAAAATATCGTTTTCGAATAGCAGTTACATATATACACTTAATTATTTTCTGTTATTTTAAAAAGAAATAATAATAAATAGAAAAAAAGTTTAATTAATAACTATAGAAGAAAAACATTTATATAATTGTAAAAAAAGAAAACTAGAAAACAGGAATTCCGCTTTTTCAGAATTTAGTGTTACCCCCGATGAAAAGAAAATATATGTATATATAAATAGTACAAAACATTTTTCAATTTTAAGACGCACACTTTTATTTTATGTAAAATGACGTAATTCGCATACGCTTAAGAATTCCACATTTACGATCCACTCTTAAACATCTACAATAAAGCACGCGTAAGATGTCACTATCGCAAAATAATACACAAATGCAGGCTAAAAAACGGCTATCTAATGATTCATTGGCTTTCATTTGTTTGTAACATTAATATAGACGATTTCAGTCGTGACGTCAGTCATGACGTTTTGGTTAGAAACGGTTGCTATATTGTATTTTCTATTTTGTTTGTGTGTCGCAAGTATATCTTATATCTATATCTATATCTATATCTAAGTGTCTATCACATCTAAGTGTTTTAATACTTGATATGCTCTAGTAACATTTTCCACGATTTATATTCAAAAACGTTTGTTTGGGGCCAGTTTTCAACCAAAACGTCATGACTGACGTCACACTGAAAGCGTCTATAGATACTTAAAATTAAATATAGTTTATAATAGCTCCATGTTTTAACAGAAATTATTCGTTTACGTTTTTTTTTTCAAAATAGCACGTATTTTAATTAGATTTTCTTTGGGTTGTTATGAGGAAATGACAACAAAAAGATATAATTGCTATTTTTCAACTATTTTCCCTTTACATTCTACATAAATGGAGTACTTGAGTTGCCAAAATTAAACAAATGGTGCTAAAAACTACAAAAAAATTAATATTTCAAAAATAAAGGGAGATACAGTTTTCAAACAAATTGCATTTAAAAGTACTTTTTTTTCCAATACAACGGTATAAAAATTGAAAAGGTGCGGTGCTTAGAAATTTAAAAAATTGCTATAGAGCATTTAATCGTACAATGATACACTGGCTTCTGTAAGGTAACGT
Source organism: Maratus speciosus (assembly GCA_963932465.1). NCBI lineage: Eukaryota > Metazoa > Arthropoda > Arachnida > Araneae > Salticidae > Maratus > Maratus speciosus. The sequence continues at coordinate 603,252,413 of OZ010790.1, forward strand.
TATTTTTTGGAGACAAAATAAGCTGGGAGAAAGAAATAGCATACCGTACCGGGGGGCTAATAAAATAAAATAAACAATTTATTAATAAATAAACAACAATAGCCGGCTACCAAGTCAGGCAAAATAACGCCATTTTGAAGCCCATTAGGTACCATGGAGCGTATATGACATCTGTGCCAACAGAACTTCCAATAATATAGTAAATATGCCATTTGGCGGTGACTTGATTATCGAATATTATAAAATAAATAATAATAATAACAATAATAACAATAATAAACAATAATAATAATATAAAATTGGAATTCAGACGTTGATATATGTACTTTTAAATATCTAAGATTAGTCCAATATCTTTTAAAATATTACCTAACAGAGGGGAAAATATGAAGAAATAACGTATTAAAAAAGATTTGTCATTTTTTTTTTTTTTCAGCTAGCAATTTTTATTTCAAAATGTTGAAATTTTTTATAGTAATAACACATGATTGTATAAATTTCCTTAAGAATAATTTTCAGTTCCTAAGTTTTGAAACTGTGAATTTTACAATTACAGTAATTTTTACATTTACATCTGCTTGTTTCTCCTGTAAATCACATGATGTGGCAGTTACATAAAAATAAAAATAAAAGAACTGAAAAGAAAAAAATCGTAATTCAAAATTAGTCTAATCGAATTTTCAGATTCATTTTTTAACGTAACTGAGGCGATATTTCACAATAAATTATATTTTAAGTATTACAAATATTTTTTACAAAATTTATTAAACAAAATCATAGTTATCCCTGTATATTTGACTCATAAACCACCGCTGAAATATTCTTTATCGAATGATACAATTTGTAAAAATATCCACCGGGTAGTTTTTGAAAACACTCGAGCCGAAATTTTAGGGTTACTGCTTTATAATATATATGATTATGTGTGTATTCAATAAGTCGGTCAATTGGTTCTGGTTGAATTCTAGGCTTGGACACTTTTTCACCCTGTTGGCTCTACGCCTTTTAAGCAATTAAAATTTGAAAATGACTAAATTCATGGCGTGTGGAATTTTCTACGGAAATTACCGAAATTATATACGAGGTAGGATTCAAAAGTTCCCGAACTGACTCTATAACTGTAAAAATATTGCCAATTACATTGCTGAAACACATCCGCTTTCGAAATAAGATCCTTGTGCAACAACACACTTTTAATATAATACGCACATCGATCCCTAGTCGTCGCTGACTTTCTTGAGAAAACGAAAACAACTATTTTGCCACACCCTCCTTACTCCCCTGATCTCTCACCCTGCGACTTCAGCCTGTTTCCTGAACTGAAATGTCGCTTGCAGGGTCGTCGATTTGAATCTTCAGATAAAGTTAAAAGTGCATCGCAGGCTGAATTAAAGGACAAGGCTAAAAATGGATTCCAGAAGTGCTTCGATGTCCTTTACAGCCGATGGCAAATGTGTGTTGTTGAGCAAAGATCTTATTTCGAAGGCGGATGTGTTTCAGCTATGTAATTGGTAATATTTTTACAGTTATAGAGTCAGTCCGGGAACTTTTGAATCCTACCTCGTATATAGATTTATACACTCCAATAGATGCTGGATTTTTTTTTTTCGTTTCATGTTTTCTCCAGGGTTGGTGGCTCACGAACAGTGCGAGACTCTTTCTAAAAGTTTCAGGAATCGTGTTAATACATTATTTGGAACTTCTGCAGCCATTGAAAAAGCTTGCTTAATCAAAAGCTTTAAAAAAATAACAAAAAAAAAAAAAAAAAAAAAAAGAAAGTAAAAAAAAAATTATTTTAAAAAAGTGTATATAACCGCTTTGGCCTTATACCTCTACTTACAATTCGACGAGGAAGCAGGAAGCTTAACGCCGTACGGGCGTTCACTCGTTAGTTTAAATACTTCCTCTAGTAAACACAACTTTAATACCTAATTTTCGATTTCTTAAATTAAGGTAATAACTATTTAATTTTACCGGCGTGAGTGTTATGCGTTTCAAGTTCTACATTTTAGTTTCTAAAATACGTTTTCATTCAACATGTTATGAATTAATATGTCGATTTGTACGATTATTATTGAACTGACGAAATCTTAATAGTTTAAATCCTACAAATGAGAGGAAAATGTTGCTTTTTAAAATTCTTTTAAAGAAAAATCCTAATGGGTATTTACACTGTCAGATTCTTACTAAAAGTTTTATAAAACGCGTTAATACATCATTTGAAACTTCTCTAGCCACTGGGAAAAGTTTTCTTAATCTAAAGCCTTAAAAATAAATAAATAAATAAATAAAAGTAAAAAAAAAATTTCTTAAAAAACGTGTATTTTACCTGTTGTCCTTTTGTACATTTGTTTTTTTTATTTTCTAAAGTATATTAGAATTTATTAACTTGATTTTATACAATATTTTTATCTCATTACTGTTATTATTAAATCCAGTCCGAATTTATTTTTATTTTTAATTTTAATTAAAAACTTATCTTTCAGAGCAAATATTTTTATGAGTGCACAGTATATTATCAGGCGTCTGTTAAGCATAGGTGCAAATTATGTTTATAACTAAGCAAACTTTAACTTCATAGCAGCATTGATGTAAAACTATAGAAAGTTTCAAGATATGTTTATTTTAAAACTCCGCCTACAAGAAACGTGTAACATTCTTGCTATGAAAAGCTCAATTGAGGTCGTGATTCACGTAATGCTTTCCGGTAAGGCGTTATAAATGAGCTATTCAGGCCAAATTAATTAAAACTCAATATGAGAGCATATTCACCTAATCAGAATTTGATAAAAATTAAGTAGTTTTGCATAATAATGTGTTTAAAACTGCCTTTTCGCAAACAATTATTATTATTCTCATTAGCTTCAAGATATTCGTTAATTCAATTATTATTATGTTTTTTTACTAAAATTAATGAAGCACAATGAATGCACACACATGTATATACATATACAACAGTAGTTTTTCCAGGTTAAGGGATGAGTTCCATATCCTGTGCCGGAAGATTTTTGGCGAAAAAAAATCTCGCCAAAATGCCGTTTTGGCGACATAAAGTAAAGTTTAATTAATAAGATATTTATAACTTTTATCTTTCTACTGACGAAACTGGCTTTTCGTGAGAGCATTTACGCAATAAATAAAACATTAACTAATACCTAAAAATAACTGTAATGAGAACTAAACATTATTGTCTTAAAATTTGATTTTGGCAAACTTCTTGAACTTTTTAAAAAAGAAAGAAGAAGAATCACGAATTCACTGGTCAACAGTGGTTTTGTTGTACAACTAAATTTTAGTTGATTCTAGATCAATTTTTGGCGCTGATTCCTAATATGCTTTCCATTCATCCCTAGGAGGTCCAGGTTTTGAGAAATTTGCATATTTAAATGTATGCAAATTTAAGCTTTTTTGTGCTATTTTATGCAAATTTTAGATACAATATATGTCACATCTCATTACGTTTTCTAGATAATGACTACTTGACTATTTGCTTCAGATAAATGTGACGATTTGCATATTCTTAACATTTATTTATCAGTTATTAAGCTTAATTTGCATATTTTTGAATGGTGTAATATTTACATCACTATCAACTTTAAAATAGTTGCCACAGAATTGACGTAATATTTTTCTAGACTAGATTTTTATGCTGATTTCAAATCTGCACTCTGTTTTCTTATGTCATGTCTAGTTTTTGAGTAAGATGAATTTCTACTTTTGCATGGCATTAACACAGATTGGATATAAGATGCTTTTTAGGGGTGTGTAATTCATTGACAAGAAGGTGAACAGGGTCAGATTCATATCAGAGACATAAAGAAAAATTTATATAATCGAAAAAAAAAAAAATAAGTAGTAGAATCTATCCTAACTAGTTGAAGTTTATCATACAAAGTATCATAAAAAGCTATTTCTGTCTTTTTTGACGAAAAACTAAAATTTCCCTTTTTTCAAAAGCTAGACGTGATAGAAGAAAACAGATACAAGATTTGAAATCAGCTCAAAAAACTGGTTTAGAAACATATTAGCGCACTCGTGCTGCAGAAGTATTTGAACGTCAAGAAACATTATTAGAAAAACATGAAAAATATGCAAATTAGGTACAATATTTAACAGTCACATGTCAGTATAATTCCAGAAACAACGTTTTTGTGAAGTAAATTAGGTAGTAATAATAACATAAAACAAAAAACCCTGTCTGATATTGCTTTATACCTTAAATTTGCAAATAAATGTATAAAATTTACTAAATTTGCATAAATTGAAATATGCAAATATCTCTCAGACTAGACGTGCTGGAGTAAATCTAAAACTAGATTCGGAATCAGCAGAAAAAACGCATAAAAAACAACTAATTTCTGTTTAACAACAGAGCAAAAGTTCAAATTTGTTGACCAGTGAGATTTTTTTCTAGTCCCAGTTCCGAAGCACTTACATTCTCCTTACTCTGTGTGCGAAACAATTAAGTCTAGGTTTGGCTAGAAAATAGGGATTGCTTCGCCATACCGAACGAACTAACGCGGGATATTTGTGGACTAGCGAGCAGGGGAGTCGAACAAATCACAGGTGATCAACATCGAGGGGTTTCCTCGCTGATAACAGCTTAACACCCTGTCTAGGAGTTGAAAGTATCTCAATTCTTTTAAATACAAACAAGGAACTTTAAAGCCGTAAAGGCGTTCACATGTTTTTTAACCTTTGTTACAAATATCGGAAAGTTTGGTAGAAAATTACTATTTACTTAATTATAGACAATTATTATTTAATTTTTCCGGTGTGAGTTTTATGTATTTAGCGTTTAATATTTTAAGGTTTTTTATATTATTTTTATTTAATGTGTTTTGAATTAATATGTTGATAGCACAATTATTATTCAACTCACGAAATCTTAAAAGTCTAAATCGTACAATTTAAAGAAAAAGGGTCGCTTTCAAAGATTCTTTTAATGCAAAATCCTAATGGAATTTAAACCGTCAGATTCTTTCGACATGTTTGAGGAAACGTGTCGATACGTTGTGTGAAACTTCACTAGACACTGGAAAAAACTTGCTTAAGACACTGGAAAAAACTTGCTTTCTAAAGGCTTAAAAAATTAATATAATGAAAGAAAGAAAGAAAGAAAATTAAAAAACGTGTATTTTATCTGTTAGACTTTTGTACTTAAAATTCAACATTACAGAATAGGTCTAGAATTGTTTTAGCTTGTAATTTTAATCCGTTAAGCAATTGGAGATAGAAATCACGCAGTTTTCCTCATAGTGTGAGTTAAAAATTGCCTTTTCTCACAAACGATCACTATCCCCTCACTTCACGATATTCAATAATTCTTTCAATAATATATTTTTTATCAAAATTATAAAGCACTTAATGAATACACACACAACTACGTATACAGTAACTTTTCAAGATTAATATCGTGCTAGTTCATAATATTCGAAAATTGTTCTATAATACTCATTTTTATATTCGTAAGAAACATATCTTTTGTCTTTCGGTGGAAATGAGATATTTATAACTTTTATCTTTCAGCTGACGATATTGGACTTTCCTGAGAGAATTTCCGCAATAAATGAAAAACTAGTTAGTAACTGAAAATAACTATAACGAAAACTAATAATAGTCGTCTCGCAGATTTAAGCTTGGCAAACTTAGTAAACTTTCTAAAAAAAAAAAAGGATTAGTTAGTAGATTTTAATCAAGTTCCAGTTCCAACGAAATTGCATATAATATAGCTCTAATAAATGTGGTTTCCCTCATCCTGTAGGCTCAGGGAATCCCACGGGACGGGGTATATCATAGCTCGAATTCAAAGTCAACGAGGAATCTTAATGCCGTACAGGCGTTCACTCGTCTTTTAAAACCTGGATTACGTACACAATAGACATTGATCTACTAGCCATTTATTTACTTTAAAACAGTATTTAATTTTACCGGTGTGAGTAGTACATTTTTAGAGTTATGTATTTCTATTTAATGTGTTTCGAATTAATATGTTGATATTTCATGTATTATTCATCTGAAGGAATCTGAATAGTCAAAATTATACAATTTAAAGAAAAAAGGTCGCTTTCAGAGACTCTTTTAGTGCAAAATCCTAATGGAATTTAAACTGTCAGTGTCTTTTTAAACACTTGAAAAAACACGTTAATACACTATTTGAAACTTTTCTACCCACTGGAAATAGCTTGCATAATGTAAAGCCTTAAAGAAATAACAAAAAGAAATAAAAGAAAAAAAAATCACTTAAAAAACGTATATTTTATCTGTTGCACTTTTGTACTTGTTTTTTTTTTCTATTTTCTAAACAAAATTAATATTTATTATCTTGAATTTATACCAAAATTTTATCTCATTTTACATTCTAGGAAAATCTAGGGAATTTTTATTCCGTAATCTAGGGGGAAAAGCAAAATCCATCTGAGAACGCTGTTTTCTCCTACCTCTAGTTATTTGAGGTTGCTGCATTTAAGAGGAAGCTCCAGCGCTATATTTGTTTTGGTCGATGATGGCAAGTTTTACATGGTTACATTTTAAATAATTAATCATAATTATGGCATAATTAGTGTATTGCATAAAACTATATACATATTTATAATATAATAACTACATATTAACAATATTATTTATTATTTATTATTAATATTACATTAATTAATATATTATATTTATAAAAATTAATGCATATTAATTATGATACTTAATATAAATATTGATAATATTATTGTACTAACAATAATATATTTATTATATAATGAACAGTAAACATTAATTTAATATAATAATATATAAATATATTTTATTTTATTATGTATATATATATATAATATAACATATAATATAGAAAAATATACATTATATAATATAATTACATTATATTATATATAAATATATTATATAATAATAATATATAAATAATATATAAAAAAATCCAATAATAAATATTAAATAATAAATATAAAATAAATAATATAATAATAATACATTAATAATAATATATTAAGAAATATATTATTTATATATTAATATATATAAATATATTAATAAATATACGATCTCATCTCACATGAACAGCTGATCAGTATAAATCGAGTTTCTAGCTTAGAGTAACTGGCTTGGCCTTTTGCTCGACGCTAACGTTCTCGCCTCCTGATCATGAGATCCGTGGTTCGTATCCTATCGGCACCAATCTATCTCTCACTCTGAAAAGTGGCGACCCGGACGCATGCAAAATCGCATCCTTCAACAACAATTTTCTCTCATAACCAACAGATGGGAGCACCAAATAAATCATATCCAGCAAGCTAAGCCTGTGAAACGCTCACAGCACATAAGCCTGGCATATTGCGCATCACTCACGAGTGCATATCGCTCGTCAAACGTCAACGAGATGAGTTTTTCACTGGGGAGGGAGTCTGTAGCGATCTCATCTCCCATCATCAGTATAAAGCCAGTTACTAGCTTACAAGGGCACCACCAAACATGATGCGCACAAATTTTGATGACTTCAAAATATGTTGTAGGGGTCATACCACTAATTATTCTGATAAAAGGATTTCTTCAAATGGGCCTTAGTTTTTGAGAAATTGGGGGTTAAAGTTCAGCGTATATTTCAAATACCCATTAGTATGACTTTCTGTATATGAATTCGTGGCTCAGTGGTAGCGTGCGAACTTACTGACCACGACATTGTGGGTTCAATCCCACCCTGAGGCACTTTTTTCTTTTATTTTTATTATTTACTTTTATTTACTTTTTTACTTATTTGTTAAAGGCTTCAGCTAATGCAACAGCATTCTTTTTGTACTACAATGGAATATAATCGCGTGGTTTAGGTACAAAATTCTCACCATCTTCATGAAATCCCGGACACTATAAAAAATATTTAAAATTCAATTGTTTGATTTCGATTTTTTTTAACAATGAAATATAACGAATTTTTTTTTTTTTTTTTCTTGCTAAAGTAAAAAATCATACCTTTGTAAATACGTTAAATTCATCTTCTTCATTCAATATCAATTCCTCGGCCTCAATAATTTGTCGATCTTCTAATATTTCTAAAATTGCACCATGAAATTCTTCAGCCATAGCAATAGAAGCACCGGATGTTTCATCCGGTGGAGAACTTGTAAACAGAACATCATTTTGTAACAACGTCTCGTAATATTTTAATGCATTTGTAATTTGGCCTTCTTGTTTCTCTTCAAAACGAGAATTTTCCGCATCAGCGCTGGTTCCTTCCATGACACAATCTTAAGCAATCAATCTTTCACAATCTGTTGCCTTCTTTTAATTTTCATACCGAGATTTACCCTATATATAACAATATTTCAAATCTTCTAATTGTCTGCAAAGAAGCTAAACGAGATCCATAATTTTTTTTTATTTATTTATTTCAATATTACCGAGAAAAGTAAAGCAGACGATTAAGAAATATATAAATATATTTATATGTATCGTAAATTTTATCTCATTAACAGACGATTTTTGCAATCCAGTTGCATTTTTATGAATCACGTGGAGAGTGTTTTTATTTGCTATAATAAAAAAATATTTTAAAATGTAATCTGTCATTTTTTATTTGTGCAATCGAAAAATGATGTAGAGGTTGAACTTTAAAGATAAATGTATTTTACAGAATATTAAAAATTTGTACAACTGGTAAAAAACTTGTATTTAAGCATTAGTGCTTTAATATTTTATTACTCTTTCAAGAGATGTATTATTTAAATTATCTAATCCTAAATAGGTTTCAGAAATTGCACCTGAAAATTATTTTGTATAATTTATAGACGAAAAGGATAAATTTTCCTTTAAAATTCCATATAGTTAAAAAAAATAAGATAGAAAAAAGAAAAATCATTATTTCAGAACTGTGCTTAAACTAAAAAATGTAAATAATAATTAATTTTACAAAATGTTTAAGGGATAAATTAGTTTTGAAGTTTTGTAAATAGAAATATTAGTTTAAAAATTGAAGAGAAAAATAAATTGCCATGAAAAATTCGAAAACGTAAATGTAATTTATTAAGAAAACATCAAAGTTCAAAGCTGTAAAATGCCCAATTCTACTTAAAATTTTTAACGTGTAAAAAATATAAAAATAAGTAAAAAATTAAAAAAAAACGCCCCAAAGTGGAATTGAACCCGCAATGTCCTGGTCCGTAAGTTCGCACGCTACCGCTGCACCACGAATTCACACCCGAAAAGTCACACTAATGGGTATTTGAAATATACGCTGAACTTTAACCCCCAATTTCTCAAAAACTAAGGCCCATTTGAAGAAACCCTTTCATCAGAATAATTAGTGGTATGACCCCCTACAACATACTTTGAAATCATCAAAATCTATGCGCATCATGTTTGCTGGTGCCCTTGTTACAGAAACTGGATTGGCTTTTTGCTCGACGCGAAAGTTCTCGCCTCCTGATCATGAGATCCGTGGCTCGTACCCCATCGGCGCCACACTCTCTAAAATATTATATTAATATGTAATATTCATATTATATCTACCCTATATATATAAAATCCTAATGAAACAAATTTATGAAACGAATATATGAAACGGCTGAAATGTGTATCGATTCTTTGAATCGACTGATTACACAACTGATTATGTTTCACGGCGATTTCTCCTAAAATATGGAATACTTTGGCGATGAAATTAACACCAAAAATCCGTATTGATCCACAGATCTCAAAACTGGTATTAGAATTTTTAAATTTGAATTAGTTTTCGAAATATTAATTTTTTTTCTAATTTTAAATACATTTTCTAATGATGGCAACTCAAATTTTAATCATAACAGATATTTTTTTTTCATAATTCGGAAAAGTTTACTATTTTAAATTAATTTGGCAACCAGTTTGGCCTCCTTTAAATCTATGCTAAGAACAATGCTTTTTTTGCATTTCGTTATCATTTTATTTAATACAAAACTTTCATTTAAAAATGAAACATTTAAATTGATGGCTTTCACTTCTTTCTTTTTTTTAAAAACAAAACGAAAAGAAAAATATTAGGCACAGATGTCATATACGCACTGGGGTACCTAATTTGCGCAAAAATGGCATTACTTTGATTGACATAGCTATTGTCGTTTATTTAATAATAAACGTTTATTTACTTTCATTTTTTTTTAATTTATATAAATTATTTTGTTCTATAGTTATTAATTATTTTTTTGCTATTTCCATTTGAAAATAAGAGAAAACAATTAATAAATACGGTACAACGTAGTTATTCCGTCAACCAATTTCGCAAATTATATAAATCGCCAAATTGTACAGATTGACAGATTTGATGACTTGAAATATTATAATATAGATGAAATGATGGGGATAGAATAATATTTGGCGACTTATCACCTGTGCCTGGATAACATTAAAGTATCAAAATGGCACCTAGATTATAAAAAACGAAGTGTTCCGCCGGGAACTGTTGATGATAGTCACATGATTTAGGCTATTGTTATAGAGACTGTTTTAAAATATCGGGAAACAAAGACTCTGAATACTTAGTTCATTTTATTTTAGCTTCTTTTCAAATGTTTAACTGATCCTCTTTAATCAAAAACGAAAACAACGATTGGATGTCTTTTCGCCCTTAAATTTTTGCAATCAAAGGGAAATGAATGGAAACCCGTTTACAGGGAGATCTGCACAGCTTTTTCAGTATAATTTAATCGTCTCTAATACTTTTAAAACCCATTAGATTAGCATGTTTTTTGATTTTTAGATTCTGCGGTGTCTGAATGGGGGTTGGCGAGCGTAGCTTGCAGGGGGCAGAGCCCCCTAGTAATTAATATAATATTAATAACTTTATTGTTGCAGTAATTAATATGTAATTAATTATTAATCCAGTCTCTACTATCTCCATAGGGAGCAGAGCTACCCCGAGACGCTAATCCCCCCCCCCCCCCAAGTGATATGCCTAATTTTTTTTTCTCAAATCAAGTTTTCCAAAATTAATTTTATAAAACAGGAAAACTTATTAACTTTCCATATATTGCGTATATTAATCTCACTAAAATTTCATATATCGTTAAAAAAACTTTTCTCAAACAAATAGGTCTCAGAAACCATTGCCTATTGAAATACAAAAGTTATGAAAATTACAGTTCCATTTAAAGACAAAAATTTTGTACCTTGTAAAGGTAAAAATTAATATATATATATATATATATATACACAGGGTGTCTCAAAAGGTCGCTTACAAACTTAGCATGCTGGTCTGTCATCTCATGAGGAACAAGATTTACATCGGACCTTGTGTTCGAAAATGGAAAGTGCTATCGCTAGAGCACGATGAGCGCAGGCGTGGAGGGGAAGAAAGAAAGGATATCGAAGAGGTATTAATGGAACTTTTCTTAGAGAACATCGTTTAATTTACAGAAGGTGTTCAAAATTCCTTCGATTCGCCGCAATGCATGCTTTACAACGTCGACGCATGGATTCATGTACCCGTTCAAATGGACAGGTGTGTCACGGACACGTGCCGCCGTTTCCACGATCCTGGCGACCAGATCCACGCCCGATGTTACGGGCGTCTCGTACACCATGGACTTCATGGGTTCCCACAGATAGAAATCAGGGGAGTCAGGTCGGAGAATCGTGGTGGTCATATGACTGGTTCGCCTCTGCCAATCCAGCGATTAGCATATGGCTTATGGGGATATTCTCGCACAGCGTAGCTAAAATGAACAGCCGCTCTATGCTGAAATCCGATGTTTCAGCGTGTAACTGCTGGAACGTTACTTGTCACATCCGGCAACACTCTTTCTAAGAAAATGCGATAGGTATTCCCGTCGAGGCGCTGAGATAGCAAATAAGGTCCAATTAACAAGTCACCGATACTACGTTTTATAACGTTTGATAACGTTTCGCCGTAAACGTTTGGGCTGATGCCCAAACGTTTACGGCGAAACGTTGTTGACGCGCATGGGCACGAATAGACCTTGGGTTTTTATGCGCCCATGTTGTGTAGTGTCAGGACATCGTCCTGTGTAAAACAGGATTCATCTTAAAACAAAATCCACGATGGAAATTCCGGCTGTACGACCCGTTGTTGCAAATATCAGCATGCTAAATCAACGCGTTGGGGATAATCGTCAACGCACAATGCCTGTACTCTTTGTAAGTGGTAAGAGTGTTGCATGTCCTGATTTAATATGCGCAGAATGCTGGAACGATGTACACCCAAGACACGTTCGCTTGCTCGGAGACTTGCTTGCGGGTTCCTGTCAAATTTCCCGTTGCATAGTTTCCTCTACGACATGCGTGCGTGTAGTGCAATCTCGACCGATGTGGCTACGTACTTCGAAAGCTCCTGCTTCACGCAATCTGCGGAATTGTTCAAACAAAACATGACTTGGCTGACGTCTGCTTGGGAAGCGCTCAAGTTACCGCCGTACCGCGGCTCGTACATCTCCATCCGCGGCGCCGTATACGTAATGCATATCGGCCAATTCTGCATTACTAAACCGAATCATCCTTCTCCTGCAACGTCCTCGCATGAAATGATTACGCTTCCCACTCTCCCGTAAGCCTGAGCTCACCGCCCTCTAGCGGCCGCAGTTTGCATTTTCGAACACAAGTTCCTATGCAAATCTTGTTTATTATAATATGACAGACCAGCATGTTAAGTTTGTAAACGACCTTTTGAGACACCCTGCATAGAAGAATTTTCGAATTTTTAGGACATTTACCCAATGGTAAACTTAGGAATTACAGTTATCTTAAACCATTTACATACTTCTTACTCACAATTTTGAATAGCGTGACACAAAAGATAAATCAATTTATTGAAATAAACGCATTTCAATGCATAGTATAGATTCAATGAAAGTGATATATTTAACAGTGAATTGGAAAATTAAAAGTATTGTGTAGATGTAAAAAATTATTTTAACCAAGTCAAAAATAATTTAAATTGAATTTTAAAACAAACCTTTTAAAGTCAGATCAAGGCGTCACTTAAATTTTATATCATATCTTTTAAAACTCATATTTTGAATTTATGAGAGATGTAAATGATAAAGCAACAGCGAATAAAATTTTATGCAGCTTTTCATGTTGAACATAACTTTTGCACATGCGATTATAAATAAAACAAAAATAAAATGATGAAATAAATACAAATATATTTTTTAAGAAATAGCATAACGTCACTCAAAATTTCATATCAGTATTTTTAAGTTCCATATTTAAAATTCTTAGAGCATAAGATAAAGGGCTGCGTCAGAAGCTTTTAACCCGTCAAGGGTTTTTGCATTGATAAGTATTTATATTTATTCAGGGTTCGTACGCATCAAGAGATTCAGGGGATTTTAGGTGTTTCAGCACCAGAAAGTTCATAAAGTACTGGTCGCTATATCTGAAGACAGATTTCCCCCCCCCCCTCCCCTTAAATAAGGCAAATATTACTTTTAAAAAATTCCGGTAAAAAGTCCTTGAAGCGTACGAAACCTGTGAATAAGTGCTTTATTAGTTTTGGTAAAAAGTATATTATTCAATCAACGAGCACCGTGAAACAAATGAGAATAATAATCGTTTGCGAGGTAAAAAGCGACTTTAAGCAAATAAACTAGCAAAACTACTTGATTCTTATTACAATCTGATTAAGTGATTAGCACGTTGAGTGCCACGGTAATTGATACCGAAGCTGAAAATGTTTCAATGTTTTAAGTAATTTTTAAGAAAGTATAATCCTGTAATAAATACAAGTTAAGTAAATTTTAAATAAATATCCAGTAATTACTTAAAACAATATATATATATATATATATATATATATATATATATATAAACATAATAAATTTGAAATCACAAATATATGAAGAAATTGACAATAAAAAGCTAAGAGATCCAAAGAAAGATACACCTCATACAAGATATTAAAAATTATTCGAGCACAATACCTGAATGACATACTAAGAGTCAAAACTACTGCATATCAGCATGGAAAACAAAGTTAAGACTGTTTTAACATCTGATCTACAGTTGAGCATTTGAGTGAAACCCATAACTGTGCTGCCATCTCGTGTGAGAAAGGAAAAATATAAATTGGAACTGCATTAATAACAATAATGTTTGTGTTGCCATCTCATCTTAACCCCCCCCCCCCCCCCAAATAAAAAAAAATAAAATGAATGAGAATGATTGAAGAAATCAAGAAAAGACTTAGATTAACTTTTAGTTAAACTAGAATGAAAAAATAGGAATAATCTTAATAAGTACTGAGTGAATACAAAATAAAATAAAAAAAGGAATAAATTAATACAAATAAATAAATAAATAAATAAATAACGAATTATATAAAAATAAATAAAAGGGCAATTGATTAAATTAGCGTTTTAAAGATAAAAAATTGTAATATAAAAAATGAGAATATAAATAACGTTTAAAAAGATGAGGAATATTTGAGATAGTAAAATTTAGCCTTGTATTATGTAAATAAATGTGAAAATTTAAAAAGCAATGAGAAATATTGAGACAGTAAAATATATCCTTAAATGATTATGCAATATAAGAAAATTTATTATGTTAAATGCATGATACCCCGTATTTTATTATTTTTTTTTATTATTATTATATGTCCATACTATATATAAGCATATATACATACACTTATACACGCTCTCACACATAAAAACATATATATATACATATATATATATATATATATATATATATATATATATACAGGGTGTTCCGTTAAAGGGGTCCAATATTAATAGGGGTAATAGAGGAGATCACATGGAGCATAAATCAGTATATAAAGCCTGGTCGGATCTCAATAGTTTTCAAGTTACAGCAAATAGAATGAAAATTCGGAAAATTGTAAAAGAACCCTCATTGCTAAACTATCGATAATGCTACATAAAAACGAAGCACATATTTAGAAAGAGCAGAAGAAAACCTACAAAATGACATCAATTGTATTAAAATAGCAATATTTATTGACGAGTTACAAGCCCTGAAACAGTGAAAAAAGTACGAAATCTAATATACATCAAAATAGTTAATCGTTAATTCCAAACAGACAACTCTAGCTACAACAAGGAAAATGTAGTAAAATTTGATCCATTCCGAAAACTTTCGAAAAAGCTTACAATGAACCATATCGGTTTAATTGTGTGAGAGAAATTAATCAGTTTCTTAGTTACAACTCCGCTTTCTTTGACACTAGCAAAGGTTAAACTCCGCCCATCACGATTGGAAACACCGCCTTTTTAATTACTCTCAACTATACATTTTCGATCATGCTTCTTCTGAGATGCAACATTTTTAATTATTCAAGAGTTGAATGAACCAAAATAACTTTACAATAATAGTCTACATTTTAAAGTGGTCTTTTATTGATATAAAGCTTAAGTTAAATTCTTTAAAATTAAACTGGTGGTGAAAATTCGGAAATAATTAAAAATATTGCGATTTGTAACTATGCAAGAAGTTTCAGTACATGTTTTACATGGACAATTATTGTATGTATATGTGCATCATAATTTATGATAGGAAATAATAATAACAAATAGCATAATAATTTTATTAATTATAAATTTAAAAAAGACACTAAATTTTAAATTAATTCATACAAACTTTGTAATTTACAATTTGAGTACACCACAGTCTGTGACTTACAAAATACTGTGCCAAAAAGTGTTGAAAATAAAAGAAAAATGACAAATAAAGAATTACATTCCACGTACTTTATGACATATGTGAAGCATAGTCTTCTGGCCTGCGCTGCACAGTTCAATGTCGGAAGGCAGACGAACGGACATTATTATAATAGGTGTTCGAAGTTGCGCCCATTAACAGAATCGCACAGCCGACAGCGACGTCGTAAAGATTGGCGAACACGCCGAAAAACTCCGACGGAGTTGGGAATGTCTCCTGCAGCGACAACGATTCGCGCTAGTAAATCCTCCGGTGTATCCACAGGCGTTTCATACACCAGCGATTTAAGGTGTCCCCAAACAAAAAAGTCTAACGGATTGAGGTCTGGAGAGCATGCAGGCCAAGCAACAGGTCCACTGCGTCCAATCCATTTACAGGATATGTTGAATTGAGGTGATTGCGAACACCTATGAAAAAATGTGCCGGTGCGCCATCGTGCATAAACCACATATTGTGGCGCAATGTTGCTGGCACATTTTGCAGTAACTGCGGTAAAATATCCCGTAGGAAAACCAAGTACGTACTGCCATTGAGTACATCTGGGAGTAAATATGGTCCTATGAGATAATCGCCGAGGACACCTGCCCATATGTTCACACTGAACTTTTGTTGTGCGTTCGACGGGAAAACAGTGTGCGGATTTGTATATGACCATGTGTGCATATTGTGCGTGTTTACCACGCCCTCTCTCGTAAATGTTGCTTCATCAGTAAATAAAATATTTTCCAGAAATTGTGGATTATTTTCTGTTACATTAAGCAACCAGCGTACGAATTCTGTCCGCTGAGCACAATCTGTTACTGATAACAGTTGTACCCGCTGCACATGAAAGGGGTGCATGTTTTCTGCACGCAGAACACGCCACACACTTTGGTGAGAAACACCGACTTCAGACGCAGCAGCTCGTGTACTCGTGGAGGGGTTATCTTTAAAAATATTCAGTACATCTTCTTCCATTGCAGGTGTTCGTACATGTCGAGGTTTCCCTGCATCAATGCTTGCTGTATTAAACGATCCAGTCTCCCGTAATCGTCTATCGATTTTTATGAAGAGTTTCGAACTTGGGCAACGTCTCCTTGGAAATTGCTCACGGTACATGCGCTGTGCTAGACATGCATTTCCATGAGCTTGCCCGTACATCAGATGCATGTCCGCATATTCTTCGTTAGAGTATTTCGGCATAATTATTATACAGCAACTTACTACAATCCCACTTACAACAGCCTCCCTTTAACATAACGCCCACTGATGACTGCTGTTTTATTACACTTTTCTTCCTATACACATAGAAAATTTGCATAAAAAGTACTTCTTCTTCATTATCCTGAAAGTTCATGGAGGAAACGCAGCAGTCACGGAGTTTGCTTTAAGACAAGGCGAGAGCTGCACAATATGTCATTCACTTGACCAGACTGAATAATGAAAGGGTATTGATAGAGGTTGATCAGAAATGTATAATTGAAAGATATTAAAACGGGGTGTTTACAATCGTCATGGGCGGAGTTTCGCCCTTTCCGAGCGTGCAACAGTACAGAGTTGTAACTAGGGAACTGCTTGATTTCTCCCATACAATTAAACTGATATGGTTTATTGTCAGCTTCTTCGAAAGCTTTCGGAATGGACCAAATTTTATAACATTTTCCTTGATGTAGGTAGAGTTGCATTTTTGGAATTAACGATTAACTATTTTGCTAAATATTTGATTTTGTATTTTTTCACTGTTTCAGAGCTTGTAACTCGCCATTAATTCTCAATATTCTAAAACAACTTATGTCATTTCGTAGGATTTTTTCTGCTCTTTCTAAATATGTGCTTCGTTTTTATGTAGCATTATCGATAGTTTAGCAATGAGGGTTTTTTTACAAATTTCCGATTTTTCATTCTATTTGCTGTAACTTGAAAATTATTGAGATCCGGCCAGGCATTATACACTGATTTATGCTCCGTGTGATCTCCTCTATTACCCCTATTAATATTGGACCCCTTTAACGGAACACCCTGTATATAGTTTTATATCATATTTTAGATTGTCAGTCATCGGTGAATGACGCGTTCTAAACAAAAAGTTCAGTGTCAGTCACAGGTGACTAACGTGGCGCTTAAGAGCCCACTTCACTCACGGCAAAAAAGGAAAACGCTAATGTAAAGTATATGGGGGCGTTATTTTCAAATTTCTCGCTTTGATTTTAATCTTTTTGGGTGTGTATAGGGTAGCTGAGGACGATCTACAACCGGGCTAGTTTTTACTTTTTCGATTTTGATTATAGTTTCCTTATACTAGGGTAGTTTCAATTTCAGAACCGGTTCAAACCGGTTCCGAAAGTAAAAGAATTTTTTTTTTTTATATCTGAAACCAAAATAGAAAAAGTAAAAACTAGCCCGGATGTAGATTGTCGTAAGCTATCCAGTGCGAAAAGTGCATTCGAAAATATCAAAATTCAAGCAAGATATTTGAAAAAAACTTCCTCATAGGATTAACATTATCATCCGGGTCTTTTTGCGTGACTAGTGTAGCCTCTTAACGTGTTAAAATTACAAGGTAAAACAATTCGAGGCCTAAGCTCTCGTATTTCGTTTTCATTAATTTGACATAAATAATTCTTATATAAAAACCTTTCGGAATGCACGTAACATCAGCGTATTTAAAGATTCTCAGTGGGCGGAGCCTTTTTAAAAATTTTAAGGACAATATTAATACATAAACTCGAAACTTATTATTGTTTTAGAGTACTGTGACTATGAAATTATAGTTTGTTTACTTATTAACGTATTTTGAACCGCCACTTACTAAAAACTATTACATTGCTCCACCCATTTTGTATACTTTATATTTCTGCATTCGCATTTATGTTAATAAAGCAATTACAGTAGAACCTCGATTATCCGAAGTAATTGGGACCTACCATCTTTAGGAAAATCAAAATTTTCGGAAAATTGAGAATGCTTCAATTTTAAGATTATTAAGAAGAAATATATGCACTATTTCTTATTATGGTAAAAAGTACTTAATAACAATCAAACAATAGCAAAATAGAAACAAGAATAAATTACCTGAATTTTAATTTTTTAATTTAGTACCTTTTACATATATCACAAGGGTTTGAAAAAATGTTTTGTTTGTTGCAGTTTCGATTGCCTTTGCTTTGGAGCTCTATCCCGAAGTTTTTTAATGTTGTTAGTTCACCAGTATCAGTCTTTCTGCTGCTTCAGACATGCCAGACTTTTTGCAAAGCATTCAAAATCTTCAGAATTGCTAATTTGTTTGTTTTCTTCGTTCCACTCTGCAGCTTACGAGAGCTTAAGTTAAATTCAAAGGAACTCTAAGAAAGGAGATCGAAAATATTTATATGTACTCGTAGTTCGGAAAGGACTGCTTGCACAATAGGGATATGATAGTTTAAAGAAAAAAAAAAAAAGGGCTTTCAAAATGGATTCTGCACAGAGGAATGAAATAGTAAAAAAAAAAGAAAGTTTTATAAATGGATTTCGGTTAACCGAGAGTTTCGGATAAAAGAGGTTCTACTGTAATGTCAAAATGGAAATTGGAGCATATAAATAAAAAAGCAAAAACAAGCAAAGATGTGTGCAGCACATATTTATGTATGTTTTACTATAAAAGCTCTAAATTACGATGATAATAATAAAAAAAAAACATTTAAATATATTAAACCTTTAAATATTAGGCTTTAAAGAGCCGGAAATATGCCTCTGATCCAATGATTCCCAACAACAATCGTACAGTGAGGCAATTTGAATTTTTATGAAGGGGGGGGGGGGGGGGAAACAAAATTTGTTATTAACCGATTCTTTTTTTGTTTATTTCTGTCTTCTTCTATTATTTTTTTTAAAGTAATATGCTATACTAAACTTAATAGTAATTCACGGGGATTTTGAGCTAAAATACAAATATAAGTTTTTTATTTAAGTTTTAAAAAGTCATCAAACAAAATTTTAAATTACAGTAAAAGTTAAGATATGAAAAAATCTTAAAAATTGTTTAAACAATTTTTCGCTTTACTATGTGGTGTTACATTATTGTTTTACAATTTTTTCGACAGTATTATTGAATGGGACCTGTATTTATATTAGCTCTTTTAAGGCTGTTCTTAAATCCCCTATTCAATAAACGCGAAAGTTTCTGACACATTTTTTGAGTCATTTTTAAACTTACAAAATTGGCATGCGAGTTGGAATGGAATTGAGTTTCATTATGTTGATAAAGTTGCTTATCGAGTTTTAAGCGATTTTTGTCACGTAACGGCAAGTTTTATTACCGACATCCGGAAATTCAGTTCAAAGCGCCGACTTTGACGGCATTTTCTGAAATATCTATTGCGCTTACCAAAAAAGGGAAACGTCTTTCAATTAAATAGTTTCTGAATAACTACACATTCCAATGGATGAGGAACATTTTTGACGTCATATAACGTCACGATGCATTATAGCTAACCAGCTTCTCCGTTTTCCCCAGAAGCGTTAACCGAAAGCCAATCAAATGCCAATCAATAAGTATAAATCAATAATGCGGGAAGTTTCCCACATTGCGAGCTCCGCCCATTGCGTGTGGTTCATTCTATACGTTTGCGAACAAAAATGAATAAAAAAATATATCAGAATGTAGTAACTTTGTATTTGAGAAAAATCTTAAGCCTTTATCTAAATGATTTTTTTAAAAATATACAATAGGAATTATATATTTCAGTGGGAGTGGGGCATCATGATTTAAGAGATGCTAAGGTGGGTCGTGGCCAGTGGCGTGGCGTCCGGTCATCGCTGGATGCGGCGATGACCAAGCAATATATTAAAACTCTTAAAAAGCTTTTAAAACTCTACGATCCAGTTTTAGCAGAACATTTGGAGTTCATGTATAAGTGAAGGTAAGATTTAAAGTTTCTTTTTTGAACATTCAACCATTGAATTTTAGAGTTAATAATTTTCACCACAAACTTAAATAATTGCGATGACCACCCGAAAATTTTCACGCCACGCCACTGGTCGTGGCCATAAATAGCTTGAGATCCACTGCTCTAAACGCTTTCATTTGCGGCTTTTACCTAACCATTTTCGTAAATTCTGGCATTTACTGGCTCAAAAGTCTGAAATAATGTATGAGCTTGGTAAATGGTTCATGAAATGCCTGTTTAACATATTGCACCACTGTATATAAATATCTAGTAATTGAACATAGCAATTAATAAGTTTGATTTATTTGAAGTTGTTTTACAAGGCAACACAAAATAATACAGATTAATTACATCCAATAAAACTCATTACAATATTATTATAATGAGTTTTATTGGATGTAATTATTAAATAACTGTCGTAACATTTCTATACCAAAGAATGTTGTTTTACAAGCAAAGATATTTTTCTCTATTGTCTCCAATGCAAGCATGGGCGTACCCAAGGGGGGGGGGGGCTGATGGGGCTACAGCCCCCCCCCCCCCCGAAATTTTCGAAAGTGATATGAAAAAGTGCTGCTTTTTCATCTTTCTTTTTTGGAAAAAATTTTAATTTTTTTCAATCATACAGCGGACTAGCCATTCTCATTAGTCCCATATTAGTCCACATTGACAACAAAGAAGAAAAAGGTGGCAGAAGGGGGTTACAGCCCCCCCTCTCCTACCGAAATAGTCGAAAAATTAAATGGGTTGGGTTGATTTTTGACGGCCAATTATCTACACGAGGGATATAGGCCCGGGGGGAGTGCCCTCCGTGGGTGTCTTTCTAAGGGAACCTAATCCGTATTAACGCATGGAAGATCCACGGCTCGAAGAAAACCACGAAAACTCCGAACGATTAGGCCGACGGGCGCGATTGGGATCGAACCCAACACCTCCCGTCTACCAGCTTCGAGAGCAGAACCTCTCTGCCACTGGTGGGGCCGAAAAATTAAATGAAAAAGTAATTTTGCCTTACTTTTTAAAGATAAATCTGTAATTTTTTCTTCTGTCATACAGCAAAATAGCCACTCATGTTAACACCCTATTAGTCCACATTGACACCACAGTATACCCAAAGATAAGAAGGGTTCTGATGGAATTACAGCTCCGTCCTCTCGAAACGGTCGAAAATGAAATGATAAAATAGTGCTGAATTTTTCCTGCCTGTTTAAGATAAATTTGCATTTTTCCCCTATCGTTCAACAGACTATGCGCTTCCTTCGCTTTAGTTCCATAGTAGTCCATGTTGACACCAAAGAAGAGAAAGAGAGCTGACGGTGTTACAGCCCCCCCCCCTCCCCCAAAACCAGAAATAGTTGAAAAATTAAATGAACAAAGTGTTTTTTCCTTACTTTTTTAAGATAAATCTGTATTTTTTTCCTTCTGTGATACAGCAAAATAGCCATTCTCGTTAACTCCACATTAATCCACATTGACATCACAGTATACCCAAAGATGGGTAGGGGGCTGTTGGAATTACAGCCCCCTCCTCTCGAAATAATATAAAATGAAATGGAAAAATAATGCTGATTTTTTTCTGTCTGTTTGAGATAAATTTGCATTTTCTCCCCTATCATTCAACAGACCAGCCGCTCCCTTCGCTGTAGTTCCATATTAGTGTACAGTGACACCACGTTATACCCATAAAGGTAGAAGGGGGCTAATGGGGTTACAGTCCTCTCCCCAAAATGTCGAACATGAAATGAAAAAGTGCTGATATTTTTCTGTTTGTTTGAGATAAATTTGTATTTTCCTCCTATCATTCAACAGACTGGCCGCTCTCTTCTCTTTAGTTCCACACTAGCGCACAGTGGCACCACATTATACACAAAGAGGTGAAAGGGGCTAATGGGGTATCACCTTCCTAAATAGTCGAAAATGAAATGAAAAAAGGCTGATTTTTTTCTTCTTGTTTGAGAAAAATTTGTAATTTTTCTTCTGCATTACAGCGAAATAGCCATTCTCGTTAAATCCATATTAGTCCGCATTGACATCACAGCATACCGAAAGAAGGGGAGGCGGCTGATGGGCTTACAGCCCCCTCCTCTCGAAATAGTCGAAAAAAAATATTGCTTTTTTTTCTTTCTGTTTGAGATAAATTTGCATTTTTTTTCTACTATCATTCAACAGAGTATACACACTCTCCATTTTAGTTCCATATTAGTGCACAGTGACACCACATTATACACAAAGAAGTAGAAAGAGGGTGATGGTGTTACAGACCTCTCCCAAAATAGTTGAAAATGAATTGAAAAATGAGCTGATTTTTTTTTCTTTTTGTTTGAGATAAATTTGTAATGCAATTGTTTTCTGCAATGCAACGAACTAGACTTTCTGGCTAATCTCATATCAACGCATAGTTACACCACAGTATACCCAATGAGGGGAAGGGGGTTATAGGCCCCCTTTCCAAATAATCAAAATGAAAAAGAAAACTCCTGTTTTTTTTCTTTCTTTTGAGATAATTTTTTTATTATTATTTTGTTTATTTTTTTTTTTGAAATATATGTTAATGCACAGTAACACTACAGCTAATCTCAAGTCGATTTCGTCTAAATCGGAAATCCGGTACGGAAGAGTTGACTGCAAAAGTAGCTTAATAACTCTCATTTTTCAGTAGCATCTCCATATCAAAAATTTGTGCTTTTCCCACGGTTATTTTTTTGACGAAATATGCGTTTTCTTCGTGGTCCTTTCAAGAAAGTCGCTTTTTGTGCGGCTTTTTGCCGAAATTCGCGTTCTTTTTACGCACTCTTTCGTCGAAATTTGCGTTTTTTCTGCGGATCTGTAACGAAATTTGCGGGTTTTTTTTTCAGTGATCCTGTCGAAATTTATTTTTTCCGCGTTTTTTTTTTTTGGGGGGGGGGGGCGGGGTTTTGATGAAATTCAAGGGTCTTTTTTCGTGGATTTTTGCCGAAATTCGCGTTTTCTTTACGAAATCCTTCGTCGAAATTTGCTTTTTTTCCGTGGCTTTTTTGACGATATTCGCGTTTTTTTCTCGTCTTTTTGATGAAATTCGCTTTTTTCTGCGTCTCTTTGACGAAATTCGCGTTTTCTTTGACGAAAGTAGCGTTTTTAGCGGTTGTTTGACGAAATTCGCTCTTTTTCTGCAGTCTTTTAACGAAATTCTCGTTTTTCTGTGGTCCTTCTTTGTGACCCAGCTTTTTCTATTTTTTTTGCGATCCTTTATCAAAATTCGTGTTTTTTCCATTTCCCTTTGACGGAATGCGTGTCTTTTTAGTGATGCTTTGTCGAAATTTGCGTTTTTCTGCGGCCCTTTGACGAAATTCGCATTTTTTACGAGGTCATTTCCAAAAATGCGCGTTTTTTTTACGCAATCCTTAGTCGAAATTTGCGTTTTTTCCGCGGATTTTCAACGACATTTAGGGTTTTTTCTCGTCTTTTTAATAAAATTTGTGTTTTTTTGCTATCCTTTACGAAATTAGCCCTTTTTTCACAGCCCTTTGACGGAATGCTTGTTTTAAACGATCTTTTTTTCGAAATTCGCGTTTTTTCCGCGACCTTTTGATGAAATTCGCGTTTTTTTTCGAGATCCTTTGTCGAAATTCGCTTTTCTCAGCGGTTTTTGACGAAATTCGCTTTTTTCCGCAGCCTTTTGACGAAATTCACGTTTTTCTGTGGTTTTTCTTTGTGACCCAGCTTTTCCTTTTTTGCGATCCTTTAACGAAATTCGCATTTTTTCCCCTTCCCTTTGACGGAATGCATGTTTTTTAGCGATCCTTTATCGAAATTTACGTTTTTTCTGCGGCTTTTTGATGAAATTTGCGCTTTTTCTCCCCTTTTTGACGAAATTTGCGCCTTTTCTCGTCTTTTTTATGAAATTTGCGTTTTTCTGCGGCCTTTTGCCGAAATTCACGTTTTTCCTGTGTCCTTTTGATGAAATTCGCGTTTTCCTGCTTTCTTTTGAAGGAATGCGTGTTTTTTTTAGCGATCCTCTGTCGAAATTTGTGATTTTTCTGCGGCCCTTTGACAAAATTCGCGTTTTTTCCGAGGTCATTTGCCGAAATTCGCGTTTTTTAAGCAATCTTTCCTCGAAAGTTGCGTTTTTTCCGTGGATTTTTGACGAAATTTCGTATTTTTCTCGTCTTTTTGATGAAATCCGCGTTTTTTGCGATCTTTTACGAAATTAGCTTTTTTCGCAGCCCTTTGAT
This sequence comes from Maratus speciosus, assembly GCA_963932465.1. Taxonomy (NCBI): domain Eukaryota; kingdom Metazoa; phylum Arthropoda; class Arachnida; order Araneae; family Salticidae; genus Maratus; species Maratus speciosus. The sequence goes on from OZ010790.1 coordinate 603,277,206, forward strand.
GGAATACGTGTTTTAAGCAATCCTTTTTTAGAAATTCGCGTTTTTTCCGCGCCTTTTGGATGAAATTCGCGTTTTTTCTACGGCCCTTTGACGAAATTCGCGTTTTTTTTCGAGATCTTTTGTCGAAATTTGCCTTTTCCGCAGCTTTTTAATGAAATTCGCTTTTTTCCATAGCCTTTTGACGAAATTCACGTTTTTCTGTGGCTTCTTTGTGACCCTCCTTTTCTTTTTTTGCGATCCTTTAACGAAATTCGAGTTTTTTTCACTTCCCTTTGACGGAATGCGTGTTTTTTTTAGCGATGCTTTGTCGAAATTTGTGTTTTTTTGCGGCCCTTTCACGAAAATCGCGTTTTTTATGTGGTCATTTACCAAAACTGGCTTTTTTTTAGGCAATCCTTCGTCGAAATTTGCTTTTTTCTCCTCTTTCTGATGAAATTTGCGTTTTTCTGCGGTCTTTTGACGAAATTCGCGTTTTTTCTGTGTCCCTTTGACGAAATTCGCGTTTTTTCAGCTTTCCTTTGACGGAATGCGTGTTTTTTAGTGATCCTTTGTCGAACTTTGCGTTTTTTCTGCGGCCCTTTGACGAAATTCGCGCTTTCTCGGTGGCCATTTGACAAAATTCACGTTTTTCCGCGGCTTTTTGACAAAATTAGCGTTTTTTTCGCGTCCTTTTGATAAAATTTGTGCTTTTCTGCGCCCTTTTGACGAAATTCACGTTTTTACATGTCCCTTTGACGAAATCAACTTTTTTTGCGATCTTTTACGAAATTAGCTTTTTTTCGCAGCCCTTTGCCGAATGCTTATGTTTAGCGATCTTTTTTCGAAATTCGCGTTTTTCGCGCAAACTTTGATGAAATTCGCGTTTTTTCTGCGGCCTTATGATTAAATTCGGGTTTTTTCTGTGCCCATTTGACGAAATTAGCGTTTCCTCCGCGAGCATTTGACGTAATTCGCGTTTACTCCGCGATCATTTGACGAAATTTAACTATTTTTTCGCAATCCTTTGATAAACTTCGCATTTTATCCATGACCCTATGACAAATTTCCGTTTTTTCCTTTTCAGATCCTTTGAAAAAATTGGAGAATTTTTTTTACTGCGAACGATGGATGAAATTGATTTTTTTTGGCGACCATGTCAAAAATCGCGATTTTTTTTAAGTCCGAATTTTTCGAACTGATGACCAATTTTTTCAAATTTTCAGAAAATTCGGAACAAAGTCACTCTGCCCCTTCCCTTTCCCCACTGGCTGCGGCCTTATTGGCAAAAATGATTTCTGTTTATAACACAATTCAATGTGTTTCTTAAGATTTAGAAAATTACAGAAATTTAAGTCAGCCCCCCCCCCCCCCCCCCCCCCGAAATAAAATCCTGGGTATGCCACTGAATGCAAGCGATATCGAAGCAGTATCGACAGGGCTAAAAAAAATGTCTTATACGCTTGTTTTAAATCTAAATACAGCATCAGACACATTTTCTCCTGATTTAATTCGAAAAATTCTTCGGATGTCGAATATGTGTAGCTCGGCCCCAAATAACGCCTTTAAATGAATTTTATGTATTATTACTCATACTTTAGTAAATATTTATATGCTCTACACACCCACCGTTACACGCACACCTCTTGCATCAATAACGCGTACGGAATAGTATCGCAAAAATTTATTATTCTCATTAGCTTCAGGATATTCGTTAATTCATTCAATATTATGTTTTTTATCAAAATTAATAAAGTAATTAATGAATACACACACCATATATATACGTATACAACGGTATTTTTTCCAGATTAATATTGTGTCAATTCATAAATTTCGAAAATTACTCTATAATACTAATTTTAGTATTATAGAATTTTCAGAATGTTTAGCACGGGCAGTTTCCCACCACAATACTGCTGAAGTTTAAAAAACCGATTGGGTGTAACAGGCTCCGGCCCGTTATTTATTGAACACTTTTAGCTCTAATAAACGTAATTACCTCCCTTCTGACCGATAGTTTCAAAAAATAATATGATTTATACCTCTACTTATAATTCGACAAGGAAGCTTAACGCCGTACAGGTGTTCACGTGTTCTTTCAACTACTCCTTCTTGTGAACAGAATTATATTTCGATTTCTTAAATTAAGGTACTAACTATTTAATTTTACGGATGTGAGGTGTATATGTTTCAAGTTCTATATTTTTGTGTCTTTAATAACATTTGCATTCAACGTGTTTCGGATTAATATGTTGATTAGTACGATTATTATTCAACTGACGAAATATTAATAGTCAAAATTCTAGAAATGAGAGGAAAAGGTTGCTTTTTAAAACTTTTTAATGTAAAATCCTAATGGAATTTACAATGTCAGATTTTTTCTAAAAGTTTGAGAAAACGCGTTAATACATCATTTGAAACTTTTCTAGCCACTGGGAAAAGTTTGCTTTATCTAAAGCCTTAAATAAATTAAAATAAATAAATAAATATAAGTAAAAGAAAAATCGCTTTAAAAACGTGTATTTTACCTGTTTTTCTTTTGTACAGTTGTTTTTCTATTTTCTAAAGAAAATTAAAATTTATTCCTTCATTTTATACAATATTTTTATCTCGTTATTGTTATTATTAAACCTAGTCCGATTTTAATTTAATTTTTTTAATTAAAAACTTATCTTTCAGAGCAAATATTTTTATGAGTGCTAGGTATATTACCATTTCGTCTGCTAAGCATGGGTGCAAATTATGTTTATAAGTAAGCAAACTTTAACATCATAGCAGCATTACCGCAAAACTATAGAAAATTTCAAGATAATATTGTTTTTAAATTTTGTGAAAAGCTCCGCCTACAAGAAGAATGTAACATTATTCCTATGAAAAGCTTAATTAAGGGCATGATTCAACACTCTATCGTAATACATTCCGATAAATCGTTATAAATGAGCAATTCAAGCCATATTAATTAAAACTGAATATGACAGCATATGATTTATTTTTGTTCGAATATTAATCACCTAATCAGAATTTGATAAAACTGAAATAGATTTGCTGAATAGTGTGTTTAAAAGTGCATTTTTGCAAACAATTATTATTCTCATTAGCTTCAAGATATTCGTTAATTCATGCAGTATTATGTTTTTTACCAAAATTAATAAAGCATCCAATGATTAAACACGCGTATACAATAGTAACTTTTCCAGATTAATATGCCCCACCAGTGGCTGAGAGGTTCTGCTCTCGAATCTGGTAGACGGGAAGTGCTGGGTTCAATCCCAATCGCGCCCGTCGGCCTAATCGTTCGGAGTTTTCGTGGTTTTCTTCGAACCTTGGATTTCCAAGCGTTAATACGGGTTAGGTTCCCTTAGAAAGACCCCCACGAAGGGCACTCCCCCCCTGGGCCTATATCCCTCGTGCAGATAATTGGCCGTCATAAAATACAACAACAACAATCCAGATTAATATTGTGTCAATTCATAAAATTCGAAAATTGTTCTATGATACTCATTTTTACATTTATGAGAAATATACCTTTTGTCTTCTGATGGAAATGCTTAACTAATATTTATAACTTTTATATTTCTACTGACGATATTGCACCCTCCTGTGAACACTTACGCAATAAATGAAAAACTAATGAGTAACTGAAAATAACTCTAATAAAAACCAATAATAATTGTCTCGTACATTTAAATTTGACAAACTTAGTCAATTTTCTGAAAAAGGTAAGTATTTGTTAGCAGGTTTTATTCTAGTTCCAGTTCCAAAGCACTGAGATCTAATATAGAACGAAGAACTAAGAAGTGCATCGGTTAATTTCAAGTAAACGTTTGAGGTATATTTCCATCTCCACTTTTAATTCAATGAGGAAGCTTTATGCCGTAAAGGCGTTCACTGGTCTTTTTTATATTGTTTATTGCTGCTTTTCATATGAATTAACATAGATATGTAGCCATTCATTTACATAAAGGGAATTTGTTTAATTTTACCGGGGTGAATTGTATATATTTCGAATTCGATGTTTTTATTTAGTGTGTTTTGAATTTGTCCCTTGGGGACGAGTGACCGGTATGCGAGCCGCCTAAGGTGCTCAGTATCCGTTTCCATTCTTCCCAGCAAATTTTTATTGTAAATTTTGCCTTATTTCATCGGAGCTTTCTCTCGATTCATTTAGGCAAAAATTTCTTTTTTTAAAACACCGGTGATAAGAAATTAAAAATTCTGTAAAATACGCTCGTCCCGAAGGGGTTAAGGGGTTCCTGGAAAGACCCTATCTCCGCCATGTTAAATTTACCAACTTTATATACCTTTTTCTCAGAAATGGTGAAAGATAGAGGTCTAGATTTTTTAGAGTAGTTAGAATAATTTGATTTATGTATTTTAACAGACCATTTTCTTTCTGAGTGAAACTAAACTTATTTATTGTAAGTCATTTTTAAATTAGCATTTTTGGTAAGATTTCACTGCCTAAAATAAATAATTTTCAACAAATAATTAAATCCCTGTATTAAACTGTACAATATAACACAATATAAGTATTTAAAAACAATCTGAGTTCTTAAGTTTAATAGATACTGAAGAAAAAAGAACATAAACATAAAAATTCCAAGTTTTGAGAAAAAGTCAATTAAAAATTTAAATGGCCATTAAGCTGTGAAGTATTCGTAGAAAAGAATGAATAATTTTAACAATTATTATTTTATATATATATATATATAAACATGTGTGACACATCGTTGGAAAGATAAAAGTTTAAACTATTTACTGTTATAAAACAGTAAAAATCGATTTTTTGGTTGAATTTTGCTTTCCCGGTCACCTTAATATGCTGGTAGTACAATTATTATTAAACTAACGAAATTTAGTCATATTCATTCTGAAAGTTTCAGAAAACGTGTTAATACATTATTTGAAACTTCTCCAGCCACTGGAAAAGTTTGCTCATAAAGCTTTAACCCCTTAACGTTCGAATTAAATTACGGTTGAATAATTCAAATTGCTTATTCGCACCACTTTTATAAAAAAGAAATATTCACTTTATTTAATGGCAGCAAAAACGGTATTAAAATATAGTCAATTTCACTATTATTTAAAACTGGTGGGAATCAAACAATTTAAGTAAAAGACACAGCCCGAGAATATGACGGGAGCGAGAATTAAGGGGTTAAAGAAATAACAAAAATATATAAATGAAAGTGAAAAAAAAAAAAAAAACAGTTAAAAAAACGTATTTTCTCTGTTGCACTTTTGTACTTTTTTCATATTTTCTAAACTAAATTAATATTTATTATCTTGATTTTATACAAGAATTTTATCTCACAAGTGCCATTTATCCTATTAATTATTGTTATTAATCCAGTTCGATTTTTACTAAAATTTTTAAAATTAAAAATTTATTTTTCAGATCAAATACTTTTATAGCTGCTAGTTTTATTACCAGGTGTCTGGTAACTATGAGCGCAAATTACTTTTATAAGTGGGTAAACTGTGAGTTTATAGCGACATTACTGTAAAACTATAGAAAATTCAAGATAATATTGTTTTTAAAGTTTGACTCCGCCTACAAGAAACATGTAATTTTCTTGCTGTGAAAAGAAGCGCCTACAAGAACATGTAATATTTTACCGTAAAAAGCTCAACTAAGGACCAGATTGAACACGCTATCGATATGCATTCCGGTAAGCTGTAATAAATGAGTTATTCACGTCAAATTAACTAAAACTCAATATGAGAGCATAAGCCTCGATTTATTTTAGCTCGTAATTTTAATCACCTAATCACAATTTGATAGTAATCAATTAGTTTTACTGAATATTGTGTTTGAAATTTCCTTTCCACAAATGATTACTATCCTCATTAACTTCAAATTATTCGTTAATTAATTCAATAGTTTTTTTTTTTTTTTTTTTTTTTTTTTTTTTTTACTAAAATTAACAAAACATTAATATCAATGCAAGACACACACATACCGTATATACTCGTGTATAAGTCGAAGAATTTTAGACAAAATTTGGGAGTTGAAAATGAGGGGTCGACTTATACACGAGGTAGTAAAAAAAAAAAAAAAAAAAAAAAAAAAAAAAAATGCAGATTATCGGCAAATGAGCAAATCTTTTAAGTAATCACATGACAGATAAAAGCGGAAAGTGGTCGTTTCCCTGTAATTGAAAGAAAAATTTCAACAATAGTGTCCCTGTAATCGTTCTGCACCCATTTTCTCTTGGAATAGAATTCCCTTCAATACAGGGGCATTCCGTTCAACATTTTGATCCCCTTTTTAAAAAGAGTTCCACTTGAGAATGCTTCTAGATATCTTTCTAAAAGTCCTACAATACAAAGAAATACTATATTTTAGCAGTCTAAGAAGTTGTTTTCCCTTGTAAATAAGACTTGAATAGATTTTTGAAAAAAATTTTCTTTTTAAGTATCATTGAATTGATGTCAATACGTTCAAAATAGTTTAACACTAGAACCGTCGCAGCGGTCATTTTGACCGGTACCAAATAAAAATACTTCGATTCGAGCCAGAAATTTCTTTCTAAAATAAGTTAAATATGTACCACGGAGAAATAAGTTAGATAGTTTTTAATAAAAATTCTGCTATAAAATATTAGTGTTAAGTTTCTTTGGTTTTACATAATTATACATTTTTAAAAGGTTGTATTATAAAAAAAAAAAGTCCGATTAGAAACGTGAAAAAGTGTACTAATTTAATGAAAATTTATTAATTTTTTTTATCTTCGATTACAAATCATTTTTCAACATCCTACCAGAAATGTGGTTCGACTTATGCACGGAAATTCAATTTTTTTTTTCAAAACTTTCCTTAAGAATTGGGGGAGGGGAGGGGGTCGACTTATACATGAATCGACTTGTGCACGAGTATATACGGTATATATAAACAAAGTGATTAATAAAGATCGGATAAATAGGTTATTTCATTAAATATTGTCCTTGACACATACTTCCAGTTACAAAGTTTCATAAGAAAAGGTGCAAAATTTAATGACGTAAGTTGTAACTCCATGGGTAGCCTATTTGAGAAAATACAAAAACTAAATTTTTATGCTGCCCCGTAGAGTAAAATTTTCAATTAGGAAATTACGTAATTAGGTAAAATTTACAATTAGGAAATTTTTTGTTTTCCATTCCTGAATTAAAGATTCAGGAATTATTCATCTCGATATCTGCAAACATCGAAGAGATATTAGAATTCAAAATTCGTGAATTACACCTTTTACCCATGACTCTGAGCAACGAGTTATTGACTCATTTTGAATGCAAGCTAGGGATCATCCATAAATTGTACGTTATTAGAAGTCGATTTGAGACAGTGCCTCTACTTTGGACATAAAATAGCAGCGTATAGATTTTATGTTAAACCTGCTTTCAAAATAGGGTCGAGGTCTGCTCGGGTTTAAATATCCTTGCGCGATCCAGAGCGAACCCATAGTAAAAAGAGTTTGGATACTTTCACGCTTTGTCCTTCCGTTGGCTCTACCCGTTTTAAGGAATTAAAATTTGAAAACGATTAAAATAATATTTCGCCTTGGGATTCATATATACAGGCGCAAAGTCGTTCTATGTGGGCAGCCTGCCTTCTTTCTTTTCTTTTTTTCTTCTAACTATCTGCAATTTCATCTTAATGTTGAAAGATAAGAAAGCCCATATAGGGGCTGAATAAGTATTTAATGTACTTTCTGTTGCCACGGAGGAGACAAATATGATTTCCATAACAGTCCTAAATAACTGTAGCAGTTATGATAATTATTTCTCTGAAAAATAAATTTTTAAATAAAGAAAATTCAATAAAAAGTACACTGGATTTAATAATATCATTAATAAGATACAATTTTTGTGTAAAATCAAGATAATTCATTTAAGAAAATTATAAAAAATTCCAAAATTTGCAACAGATAATAAAGATAATAATATATTAATAAACAGATAATAATACTTTTTTAAATGAAAAACATATTTTACATTAAGTTTTTTTTTTTTATAATTTCTTTTAAGCTTTAGATATAATAAGCGTTTTCCGGTGGCAAGATACATATAAGAGTAGTGGCTAAACTACAACATAATTTGCTCCGTTTACTCAAACATTCAGAAAGTATTTATCAATATTATTTAAGCTTCATTAATCTACTGTCGAGATATGAGGACGTGATTTTCAAAACTCACCTTATCCAGAAAATCAAATTTTGGGAAATCGCGGAAAACCGCTGCGTCCGTTGGTTTTTATTGTAAACGAAGATTTTACGATGCCAGATGTAGAGAATAAAAACTAGTTTTTTTTTTTTTTTTTTTCTATCTGCAGATTGTTGAGTTTCTTCGGTGCTGGTTTACCAATAGAATAGATTGATAGACAAAACACGATCCTTTAAATGTGTGATAAGGCCAATTTTTGAAACTTACATTGTCAAATAAACTAATTTATATTCAATTGAAATGCTGCCTAAAACAGTACGTTCAAAACCAAGAAATATTCAATTAACACTAGTAAAATTTAATTGATTAAATTTATAATATGAACTGAATAAATAGTAGAGATTCAAATAAAGGATGTTAAACTCTCAATATATTCGACTCACACCAGTAAAATTAAAATATTTAAATGTAACAAAGTAATATGAACGGCACTGCTATTTCGGGTCAAATATTCTGTCGTTAAAATAACGAGTGAGCGCCTATATGGTATTAAGTCCTCCTCGTTGAATTACCATCTAGTGTATATGGGTCTACCCCAAGACTAGCAACTCTCTGTAGCTCTGCACCATATGCAGTTTTATCTCCAACCTAGAGTTATTTGAGGTTACTGCATTTAACCCCTTGAGGGGCACCGGTATATATTATATACCACCTACGATTAATGAACTTTTACACCAGAAAAATTTTATTAAATTTTACTTTTCTAACTTTGGTGGAAAAAAGCCGTAAAGTTGCTTTTACTTATTTTGAAATAGAATTTTTCAAAGATTCCGTTGGGAATTCAGCATTTCACAAACGTAATTGCTTGCCCCTCAAGGGGTTAAGTCGAGGCGCCAGCACAATGTTTGTTTTGATAGATAATGGCGATTTTTAGATGGTCACATTTTAAACGATTAATCCTAATTATTAATTCATAATAAATATATTGCATAAAACTATTAAAAATATTATTCAAATTATTTATTATTACTATTATATTAATTAATATATTTAATTGAAAATTAATATATATTAATTATATTACATAATATTAATAATAGTATATATAATAATCATGTATATATTTATTATATAATTAGTAATAAACTTAACATAATTTAATATTATTATATTTTATTATATATATTAAATAATAATTTTGTTATATTATATAATAATAATATTAAATAAAAATGTAACATCCAATAATAAATATAAAATAATTATAAAATGAATAATGTAATTTAAATAATAATATATTAATAAATATATTATTAATAACAAATAAATAATAATATTAAGCAGAGCTACACCAAGACGCTAATCCCTCAGAGTGATATGTCTCTCTTTTTTTTTTTTTTTTTTTTTTTTTCGAATCAAGTTTTTATAAAAGAGAAAAACTTATTATCTTTCCATATATTGCGCAAAGGAATCTCACTAAAATTTCATATGTCGGTGAAAAAATGTATCTCAAACAAATAGCTCTCAGAAAACTCCAATAAAGTCAATTGAAAGACAAAAGTTATGAAAATTACACTTCCATTTAAGGACAAAAGATGTTTATCTTGTAAGGGTAAAAATTGATATATATATAGAACAAATTTCTAATTTTTTATTAAATTTATCCAATATTAAACTTGGGCATTATTGTTATCAATAAGTATTTATATTTATTCAGGTTATGTTCGGTGTTTTCGCACCAAAATTTCCTAAAGCTCGCTATATCTGAAGACAGATTTATTTTTCATTAAATAAAGCAAATATTACTTTACACAAATGTTGTTAAAACGTCATTGAAGCTTACGAACTCTGTTAAACCGTGCTTTGTTAATTTTGGTAAATTATATATTATTCAATCATCATCCATGAAACAAATGAGGATCATAATCGTTTGCGAGGTTAAAAGCGACTTTTAGCAAATAAACCAGCAAAACTACTTGGTTTCTATTACAATCTGATTGATTAAAATTACTAGCTAAAACATTTTGAGGTTAAAGCTCTCATATTGCGTTTTAATTAATTTGATATAAATAACTCTTATATAACGAATTTTCGGATTGTATATAACACAGCGTCTTTGGGTGTTTTCAGTAGGCGGAGACTTTTTAAATTTTTTGAGAACAACGTTAACAATATAATCTTGCAACTTATTGTTTTACGGTACTGTGGCTATGAAATTATAATTTGTTTATTAATTTAATAAAGTTTTTGCACCGATACTTACCAGAAACCAGTACACTTTGTATATTTAATATTTCTGTATTCGGGTGAAACCAAAAATACATCTGCTTTTCATGTCCAAAACTTTAATATATTTTTTTTCATCTAATATACAAAGAAATTCCAAATTTTTTATGCCATCTTTTAGAAAAAATATACTTAACTGATATGAAATATGCTCTTGCCAATTTTATTGTATCTATTGCACAATTTATGCACTTTATCTATTCTTAGCTATGAAAATTAGCTGTCCAAATGACTAGAGACACAACTTTAAACAGGCTGCAATTCTAAATATTATGAACAACACAATATTTATCTGTTTTTATTTAAATAACAGATATAGTAGTTTAATAATTTTTTACTAATGAATTAAGATATGTATTTTCTATCTGCACGAGTTTAATTTAACATTTGTCCAGGAAAATGAAACCTCTGTTACTTTATTTACATTTAGCAAAATAAATAGTAAACATTTTGTCCAACAAAGGGTGCTACTAATCTGTATTGCTCAGATAACTTTTTAGAATAGCAGTCAAGTGCCATTTTCATTTTGCATGCCACATGTTTAGAGTATAGAGCAATATTATGAAGTTCTAAGGTGAGTGTGTTTACTCTTTGTAACTTCTGTTACTCCAATTTTAGGTTTAAATATTGTTTGAAAAATAAAATTTCCCTTTAAATCACAAAGCCTTAAGTAAAATTAGTTTATATAAAATCCATAGTTATGGTTTCGAATATTATTATTTAAGAAAAAAATTTGTTTTTCCTTAAATGTAACCTCTGTTACAACTTTTAGTAACAGACCTTACATACAAACAACAGAGGTTACATTTTATACCAGCATATACATATACTTATTGTCATTCTTATTACTTATTTATATTTTATTTTTGCAGTAGTATGTATTATTTATTTGTGGTATTTTCCAGGTTCCCCTACCTTCTATAGGTATTATAGAAGGTAGGGGAACGCTATGTTTGAGAAATAACCACTAGAGAAAAGTTCGATGATGCAGGTACTGGCCAGAGCGCCATCTATTGTCTCCATTTGAAGTTGGAAACGAGAACATTTTTTTAAAAATATAAAGTAGCTTTTATTTATTTATTTATTTATTTATTTTTTTTGTAATGTGAATGTTTTTTTTTTAATTATAAAAATCATAAAACAAATTATTTTAAATTTTGTAAATTATTCATAATGCATTTTACAAACTAAAAGTAACTCCCTTTTTATCAGCTATGTTATTTAAATGGAACAAAAAATGTTTGTTCAACATAGGTCTAGAATACATTTTTTCCCCTTTTAAATTTTACTGTATCTAGAATATTTTAAGTAAGATTTATTTAAATCAAGAGTATCTCTAAAAAAATTGTGTCCTGAATTTGGCATGTAATTTTCGCAAATACTTTGTAGATTAACTTGGGAAAAAAAAAAATGCTGCAATGTTTTTGTTTACATTTTTAATTTTATTTAAAACCATGAAAACTAGAATTTGTTAATGAATTATTATTATTGTTTATTAAATATTCATAATAAATTTGACAAACAGCAAATTACTAAAAACTAGTTTTTTTTTTCCTTTTTTTTTTTTTTTTTTTTTTTTTTTTTTCAGCCGTATTTTAAACGAACAAATATCAGTTCTTGTTCAAGACAAATCTAGAATAAATTTCTTTCTTTTAAATTTTACTGTACTTTCGTTATTCAAAGTAACCAAGGGTGTATCTACATAAAAATTATGTTCTAGATTTGGTAAGTAATTTTGCAAATATTTTACAGATTAACTTAAAAAAATAAATAAATACTGTGTTGTTTTTTTTTTTTTCATTTTATTTGAAAACCATGAAAACAAGAATACAGTTTGTGAATTCGTTAAATATTCATAATAAATTTGACAAACTGCAAATTAATAAAAACTTTTTTTTTTCATCTGCATTATTTAAAAGGAGCACAAAATATTATTAAAAAAAAAAAAACAAGTCCTAGACACCTATTTTTTTATTTTCAGTTTTACTGTACTCAGATTTCTTTAAAAATAAGTTATACAGTTATTAAAAATAAGCTAATGCTGAGATTTTATACTTTTATAGTAGCATAAAATTAATGAAAGTGTATAGTATGAATCATTTCGTGTAATCAAAAAACTCATATCACACTATTAAAATATTTATTTACTTAAAAGACGTTATAAAAACACATTAAAAGTAAATTAAAAATCTATATTTACATGGTTCAACTCATTTTCTGAGTCGTCTTCAGAATGTATAACATAAAATTACAAATGCATATATATATAAAAAAAAAGCTCTGTGTGTGTACATTTAAATAAAGATTACATAAGAAAATGTACATTGTCTTTATTTACGAAATAATTAGTAAACATTTTTTTTTTTTTTTCATATGCATTTGTAATTTTATGTTATATATTCTGAAGACGACTCAGAAAATGAGTTGAAACATGTAAATATAGATTTTCAATTTACTTTTAATATGTTTTTATAACGTCTTTTAAGCAAATAAATATTTTAATATTGTGATATGGTTAGTAGTGGACGTAATTTTGACTTACTACTCGCACTTATTTACATTTGTATCAAGAAACTCGTGAATATTTTTTTTTATTCCATTAGGATAAAGTCAATTTATTGACAATTTTTTTTTCCCGAAATCAAAATATAAGCTGATGTTTTTATATTGCATTTAATAAAAGTATTTTGAGAAATTAAAGCTCTGTGTGTGTACATTTAAATAAAGATTACATAAGAAAATGTACATTGTCTTTATTTACGAAATAATTAGTCGACAATAGAATATTATTTTATACCAGAATATCGTTTGTTGTTTTGAACGACAGATGGCAGCTCTAGCAAATTCCAATTGATTTATTTAGAATTTACTAAAAAAATTGCATATCATTAAATATTTATTCGATATATAACAGAATAAAATATTTTAGTTACAAATTTGGAGTTTGAATTTCACTAAATGTTACTTGTAATGTATATATATCAATCTTTTATTTACAGAAATGCAGTTAGAAAATTCATTGTCAAATATAAGACGTCTTCCATTAGGAAGTTATTTATTTAATGCGTTTATTACCCATCGCTTTAGTCCGTTTTTTGGCTTTCCTATAGCCCGTGTCACATGCATACACGAAACATTTCCGCGCCATATCAAATTATAATGTAAAAATATTAATTTATAAAGGAAATAATAACGCACTTGTATTGAAAATAATGTTAAATTGATGCAGGTACTGGGTGCAGCGCCACGATGCGGCCACTTTAGCGTTACGGTCAAGTTTGCTTGGAAAATGCCATAGGAGAAGTTTCTCCTTCTATAGCTTCCTGTATAATACCATGGCCAAAACGTAACACTTCTTTCTGTTCTCTCTTCACTTCATTTCTACTGTTCGTTTGTAGCCACGCTTCCAGTATTCTGTCAGTAGAACAAAATAGACCTGAACTGGTGCAAAGGATTACCTTCCCACTTATATGTGTGTGTATATTCATTAAATGTTTTATTAACCCTCTGTCTACCAGAAGGGTCCAATGGACCCGACATGTACATTCAAAATATTTATTCAAACCAGAAATTTCTTCAAAACAAACTAAATGTATAAATCAGACAATAATAAGTTAAATAAACAAATTAAATAGTTTTAAGTAAAAATTCTGGCGTAGAATGTTTTTATAAAACTTGAGTAAAATTTCCGGTAGTTCTAGGGTTAATATTGGTAAAAAACATATTATTAAATGAAATAGCAAATATCGTTTAGTGCGTCGGGATAGTAATCGTTTGTGAGAAAAGACAATTTTAAGCTCAAACAATCAGGAAAACTGCGTGTTTTCTATCTCACTCATTTTAAGGGATTAAAATTACAAGCTAGAACAATTCGAGACCCTACGCTCGCATGGTGGGTTTTAATTAATTTGAATTATAAGATGACTTATTTGAACGT